>CM060847.1:18105279-18705279 GCA_030737835.1 Acorus gramineus
GTTCTCCGAAGACGTAAAGGCCATCTCTCTCATACCCCTTGCCAAAAATCCTCCGTGTACTCAGGTCCTGAAAAACGCAATGATCAGGGTAAAAAATCACTGAACAGTTTAAAGCCTTAGTCAATTGGCTAACAGAAAGAAGGTTAAGAGCAAGATTGGGAACATGTAACACAGAGTGTAATGATAAAGAGGAAGATAAAGGAACGGTACCCTTACTGATGACAGGTGTAAGTGAGCCATCAGCAAGGCGTACCTCTCTGTGTATAGAAGGTGATGTCAAGGGAACAAACAATCGAGACTCACCAGACATGTGTTCTGTAGCGCCTGAATCAATGACCCAAGTAGGAGACCCTGATTGGTTAACATGGTAGGCGGAGGGGATACCTGAGGTAGAGGAAGAAGCAGCAGAGGATGTTGGACCAGCATTAGAGAGACCAGCATGAGAGACATGAGAGGCAAGACTCTCCCGAACCATAGCATCAATATGGTTCTGAATATTACGCATATCAAAGGACCCAGATGGAGCAGAGGGGGCATCACCCGGAACCAAGGCATCAGCAACAGCAGCACGAGGGGCAGACGAAGTAGCTCCAACATTGTGAGATCGCATCAAGTGTGGGTACAGAATAAAACATCTGACTTTTTCATGACCTGTTTTTCCACAGTGGCCACAAGTCACAATATTGCCGCGTCCACGTCCACGACCACGACCACGACCGCGACCACTATCCCCGTGGCCGCGAGAGTCATATCCAGAAGTGGCCGCCAATGCCATCTGATCACCGAGGGTTCTAGTGGTCGCTGAGGAAGAGATCTGACGGCGATGCTCATCACCCTCAATAATAGCAAATGCCTCGAATAGAGAAGGAAGTGGTGTGGTATTCAAGATCTGAACACGAAGAGATTCGAACTCTGATCGAAGGCCCATAAGAAACGCATATGTCTGTTGGCGTTGTAGTCGGCCAACCACAATCGTGGCAGCCTCCTTAGGCAACTCCGAGAGAGGCTCATAGTGGGCAAGTTCCTCCCAACGAGCCTGCAGAAATCCAAAATAATCGGTAACTGATTGGGTACCTTGGGTGGCCTGGGCAATATCCTTGTACAACTCATAGATCCGTGAGTCATTCCTGGCATGACCATAGGTCTTCTTCAACGCAGCCCATAGAGAGTCGACCGTATCATGATACATGAACATATTGTAGATCCGGGTCTCCATGGAGTTGAAAAGCCAACCTAGAACCGTACAGTTGTTGATCTCCCACTGATTGAAAGTCGTATCGGTTTCTGCTGGCTTGTTAATGGTGCCAAGAAGAAGGCCTGACATACCTCGACTACCCAAATATAATCGAACAGAACGCGACCAGGACGGATAATTTCGTCCATCAAGAAGCACGGTGGTAATCCGTTGAGCATGAGAATTGTGCCCTAACGGAATGGTGGTGTCCTTGATCTCCACACCCGACAGTGGCGTGGGGTCTTTCGGCGTTTTGTCCATTGCGAACCTCAAATCTCGACCCGAGAGAGGAAAAGATAATAGAGATCACCACGATCCGTGATGGAAAAAAAAAAAAAAATCGTGAAACCCTAGGGTTTCTTTGTGGCTCTGATACCAAGAAGAAATAAATGAAATAATTTTGTATTGAGTAATGGAGGCCGAAAGGTCCCTTATATAGTTACAAGATGTACAAACCCTAAAACAGAAAAAGACCAAAATACCCATGACAAAAATATCCATTACAAGATGGGCCCAGGGGGAAGGGGGGGCCTGCGGCCCATGGGGGGCGTTGCCCCCCAACCCCCGGGCCTCCGGGAATAGGCCCAACAACAGGCCTATCCAATAACTCCAATAGTTATCTGTGAGGACCAGCACCCTGTAGGGACAATGAGCTGTGAAACCTTGGCAACTAGGCATCTACCAGTGACTAGTTATACCACTTCACTCCATTCAACTCATCATAGCCTATTTCAGGTGGTTTTGTGGTTGGTTTTCTGTGGTTCCACCTTTGATTTATGTCTGAGGTCATTCCCGTAATAAATCTACTGTCTACCACATTTACAACATACATGAATCATTTGCTGGTTCTCTCTTTTTAAAGAACTCTAGGTGCCATCCGACAACCCATCACGTAAATAACCCTAAGAATCTGCCCATCTTAACAGGCAGGAACTATTCCAAATCTTGGTTCTTTGCAGGTGACACCAATTTCTATGCCCCTGGCTTTAATTCCTTCAGCTTCTCTGGAAGTCACTAGCTCCTCAATGTCAGACTATTTATTCTAATATAGGTAGTTCATGCCAATTTAAATTTGGTAAAGAACACGCGTGACATAGAATAAAACTATCATGACTAGTTCAACTCAATTTGACATGGCCTATTTTCCCATGACACGGGCGTTTGTATGCCCTGCTAGACGATACTTTCTTGCTTGTGGTTGTTTCCATTAACTTTTTAATTTTTGATAAGTACAGAGATTAGTTTTAATTTTTATATATATATTTATGAATGGTGAATGCAAGGTGAATGCTCCAAATAGAAAAGGAGATAAGGAATCTCCCCAAGATCTAAACAAGAAAAGAAGAAGAAGAAGCATGCATGACATAAAAAGGAAACTAAATCAAAATCTCAGGTCCACACAAAAATGTCCAAGACTTAGAGCACCAAGGGATATTCGATCAAAACATGCACAAGTGATTTAGTATAGTTTTTTTGGTAACTGGATCCCTAATTTAATATAGAAGAATCATAACTTGGTAAAATTCATTACTAAAATAATAGAAATAATATATGAAGAAATAATCTACCGTTGATACTTGACAGCCACTTTTGCTTGTGAATTGCCTAAGAGATTGCAGACTACTACCCTTGTACACTTGATTGATGTTAAATTCATCATCATCCATTACTCCTGTTAGAGGCACTGTTGATGTAAATCTAACAATTAATTGTTTCTGTTATTCTGTGTTGAAATTTTGGTGTTCGATGCCCTTTTATGTGATATTGACTCTCTTTTTTTAGTGTGTTTTTGTGATACACCTCCTTTTCTTTTGCTCTGCTGATTCTATCAGTGATTCATCAGTCAGCATAATCTTTTCTTGCATCCAGGTTGGTATTGTTCATGAAGGCATGAAATTCCCTCTGTGGTTGCACGGTCACATTGTCGTGGTGTTTCTTGTAGTTTCAATCTTTCCTAAGAATGTGGTAGGTAAGATAGATCTTATTATGTAAATCTTTTCATATTTCACTTGGTTATGATGTACATATTCTATCATTTTTGGCAGATTTGTATCTTCATCTAATGAATTCTATGGAATCAATTTCCCAAATTATGCATCATTCAATTGCATGGAGCTCTTTTCATTTCTTGTTGTTTTTGCGGGAGGTCTGTATACTGCAAAATTGAAATATAGAGGCACGGTTCAGAATGATCATGCGGAGGTTTCTATGCACAAGAGCATGGCATAGTCATGCCTAGTGAAGAACCTGAATGGCCCGTTTTTTAAAATATCATTTTAAACAACTCTCCATAGAAATTATCATTGCTTCTATACTGAGGGTGATTTCAAGCATTCTAGTAGTTTTGATTGTCTTTTTGAACCATTGGTGACTGACTTATCTGCATGAGTAAACCGTCTATGGATATATTGGACATAGGTGGTCGAGTGGCTATGCATGAGCCTCAGGTGATCATCCAAACACTTTGGCTATTGCCTTCCACAACATGACATGTGAAGGTTAAGAATCTCATTTCACTAATTAAGATCAATAGCGTGGCAGATTTATTAGCCACAATTGAGGTCACAACATGATTCACCTTTTGTGTTTTTAGTAGCCTGCATTTTCTGCTTATCCCAAATTTTTGGGATAATAGGCTTCATTGTTGTTGCAGCCTACATTTGCTCAATGAATTAATATTAAATGTCAAAATCATCAGTTGGCTGCCTACTTTGCCATACGATTATTGGGGAATAGAAGATGCATTGGTTGTAGGGTCCTGTTTGTTTGTCCTATGTTCATGATTGATAAAGTGTTTTTGTCAACAGGTTGCATAATCGATAAAGTCTGACCATATTAAGTATCATGGAATTGTATCTGACATTTTCTTGTTACGCCTCAGTTCAACTTGTGCCAGGAACAGAAGTTGCAGTTGCGCCAAAGAAGCGCAAGAAAAACATGGACTCACATCAAGATGTCCATGAACAGATATCAGCAAAAGAACAACCTAGACAAAAAGCACTGCTGCGTGTTCAAGAACCAGATAGGAAATATCTTCAGAGATATCAGATGAAAGGTATTGAGCTAGGTGTAATGCTCACTTCCACTGCCTTTATACATCCAGAAACAGCGAGCCACTTCTCCTTTAAGAATCTTCAGCCAGTTTCTATATCATCCAGATTACCACTGAAAGAGAGAACTCAGAATTCCAAAGATAGTGCTCCTCATAAGAGCAAATTGGGTAATGTCAAAGGAGTTTCTGCTGGACCTGTGGCCAGTGAATTGTCCTGTAAACATGTGATAGTTCGTCTTGTATTCTCAGACTCAGCAGCCCTAGGACATTTGATGCTTCCGTGGTCTCTTCGTCTATTTGTACAGGCTGGCCTCCATTCATGTAAGAAAGCGCATCTTACTCTGCATTTTCTGTGTTCACGCACACAACCCAAGCATACTTGATCTTTGAGCCTCATGAACTTCAGAATGCAATCTTTTCCATGTTTCAACTTTTTCCTTATGAATTTGCATATCATTATATCACTAATTGAATAAGCAGGTGTGAATGCTATTATCATACTCATCTGCTAGTTGGATGATGAATTTCAATATCATTCTTTATAAATCTTGAAGAATCAATTTTCCACACCTAGCAAAAACAAAATTTAGAAACATGTATTATGTAAAACTTAATTATATTAATTTTCAAACTACATGCTTATGAATTCCTAATATCTTTACATATAGCAACATATCATACTGTCCATAAGACTGTTTTGGAGGAAAGGTGGGGAGTTCTATCAGTCCATAACTGAAATTTAGAAAACTCTTGGTGCATATTTAAATCCATAACATTTTATAGTCCACGTATATATGCAATTGTTGGTTTCTCAAGAACAACATTGAGTCTCTGGATGGCGCTTTATTACTCTTCTGTTTTTTTGGATGAACTGCTGGTGTATGGAAAGGTGAAAAAACATATTTTTCCATCCTATCATTTTGTTTTTGGTTCTTGACATATTCAGCTTTACTTTTTAATTTCTTATTCCTGGATCATCTGTGCAGGGGTTTATGTGAAGAGTTTAAGTGCTCCTCTCACTAAGGAACTTCCTGTAATGACTCTCTCTCCTTTTCGGTTTAAATCACCCAAGAAGGATAAACCTATTTATAACAATGGCTCTGAAGTCCTGGATGGGTATAACAACCGTGAGGGTAAAACCAAGCCTCTAAAGAGTTCACTCTATGGGGCAGATATCATGGATTGGTCGGTTTATGATGAATTTCTTTCTTCTCTCTCCTTTGGGAGCTTAAAACAAGGTGAAGATGCCAGTTCTAACTGCAATACAACAAAGGGAAAAGGATGCATTCTTCACATGTGGCTAACTAGTCAAATTGAGGGAATTTCCCCATTTACTGGTGGCGTTAATGTGAATTCAATGATTCTGGGAAATGAAATGTTGCTTCATTTTGAAGTGATAAGCCTGAACTTGGGAAACAAGCCAGAGGGACAATCACCTGATGGCTCACTTGAAAACAAAAACAGGACCAAAGAATCTACAGCTGAACTCCTATTCCTGCTGACAACTACCTTTGATGAATCATCTCCTGGAAGCTCGTCTGACTATTATAAACTTGTCCTCAAGCCAGACAACAAAAGCATAGATAATATTGAAGGTCGAGAGCTGTCAGTTGGAAAATTAGATCTTGGTGAATGTGTTTCAGTAGATTCTATTAAAGAAAGCAGCTTGGATCAAAACTTCAGCTTGACGGTTGCTTCGTTGAACTGGTTGGGGACAGCGCCTTCTGATGTTATTAACCGTGGGTGTTACTGATTTTTAAAATATTTTCAGTTCTTTTGCGGAAACTCCTCCTTAGGAAGATCATAATTCTCATTGTTTTTTTGTAGGATTGATCTTGCAGTTATCTCATTCTTATGGAAGGTTATTGAGTACTTTTGATCTTCCACTTCCTGGACATGTTCTCATCTATGGACCTCCTGTGAGTATTCATTTTTTCGACATGCATAGTTATTGAGTTGGTTTCTTTATCATACACCCACCTTTAGTTCTTAAATTTCCCCAAAATTATTCCAATATATATTCATATGTTCATATAACATTTTTTTTTCCGAGGAAAAGGCCTTATTGTTTAACATAAATGTATAGATATGATGAAATGTCATCCAGTTATTTAATATCATTATTATTTTTAATCTCATGTGAAGGTGCTGGTTGAAGCTGATTAGATTCTGTTGCATTGCAGTCACACTTTCATTGCACTTGTTTTCTTATTCTCAATTTAGTTAGAAAGTGCTTCTAAGAACATGGCCCAATAATTGATAAGTTACCATCAATCTTACGTGACCTCAATTTTCAGCTAACATGCTTTCTGATATGTGAAACATATCTACTTGAGCAACTATCGATCAGCAAAGAAAAGAATAAAACTGTATGCTTGTGATAGTTATTTTTCTGGTGCATACCTTACCTGGTGTTTCCATGTTTGGATGTTTCTTGAGATTGTGGGTGCCTGCAAGCTATGGAAACTAATCCTTTTGTTTAAAAACTTGTGCTGATAATGGAATTTCCCACGCTTGCAACTGATAATAAAATATACCTGTTTGGTCGGTAGATTATTTTCTGGAGAACAGCTAGGCAAGCTATTAATATCACCACAGAGTTATCAGGTGAATCTTATGGCACAAATGAGACTGGCACATAGTTTTCCCATTCTGGGTTGTGAGATATTTGTTATGCTTGTCAGGTTTCAATAAGTTAATCTTCTACTCATTTTTATTGCAGGGATCTGGAAAAACTTCATTAGTTAAAGCTGTTGCTAAACATCTGGAAAAACATGAAGAAATTCTAGCACACATGTATGGGATTTACCGTCTTTATTTTGCATGTTATTATTTTTACCTTTCTGCTGCATACCCCAATGTGCATGTTAAATATAAACTTCATGCTCCAGGTTAATCTTCATTAGTGGAGAAAAATGGGAAGTGATTCTTATTGATATATCTTATTAATGTGTCTGATATTGTCTTGCACTTGTAGAGTTTTTGTAAGCTGTTCAAAACTTGCTACGGAGAAGTCTCAGACAATTCGACAAGCAGTTACCAGTTGCATCTCTGAAGCCCTAGTTCATGCACCTTCTATTGTCATCTTTGATGATCTTGATTGTATTGTTTCTTCTGATCCTGAGGCTCCTCAATCTTCAAACATAACCACTGCACTTGTGGAATTCCTTGCAGATGCTATGGACGAGTATGCGGTAGTTATTTTATTTTGCCTGCTTAAACTATTTAATTATGATGCCCAGTACTGTATCAAGTTTTCTGAATCATATAAATTGCTAGGAAATGTGTTGCTCCTCTAGATATGAGTTGATGCAATTTTGCCACATTATTTGTGTTATTGGATTGATATTTCAGTATGGACAGGAGAAGAGACAACATTCTTGTGGACTTGGTCCTGTTGCATTTATGGCTTCAGCACAATCTCTTGGAAGTCTTCCTCAACTTTTGACCACAGCAGGTTTATTTATCATTGTTTTTGTAGGAACATGGGAGGTAGAGTCATTGACTTCTTGGAATTTCACTGATAATTTTTTTTTTTTTTTTACTTTGGATTTCTCAGGGAGGTTTGATTTTCATGTACAATTGCCTGTTCCTGCTGCATCAGAACGTGGATCAATACTGAAGCATGAAGTCTCCAAACGTTCTTTACAGTGCTCTGAGGACATCTTATATGATGTCGCTTCCAAATGTGATGGATATGATGCATATGATCTGGTAGGCAGTTATTTGCCAAAAAATATCTAGATGTTTGTATCTCAAAACCCTCTCTTTAGTAATCCTTATAAGATAATATAATTTTCCTTTGTTGTTGTTTTCTGTTCTTAAGATTTGAGTGACTAAAGACCAAAGGAGAAATAGATAAAACTCATACAACACGATCTGACAATAGAACCATCTACCATGAATGGCAAGCTGTGACAGAATTATAGTTAATGAAAATACTGAAACAAAAAATGCGATGAGTGTCCTCAACCAGTTTAATAGTTTGTAAATTTCTTTTTTGCCATAGGCAATAAAATACTTATATTGAATGGGATTTTATTTTGATGTTATAGAGAAGCAGTGGAACTTGAACATGATGATGAAATTGTTGTTACATCCAGTTAGATAATTACCAAACTCTGGGTGGAATTCCCCAATTCATCGATAGAAGAGGAGTTTTACAAAATAACCAACCGTCAAGCATTATTACATTTAGGGACACCGTAGAGTATTCTGGGTAGAGCTATGATACACAGTTATCTTAAAATACAATCACATCTGATTTTTGTACTGCTGTGTGCTGTCAATTTCCTGTTAATCAGAGTCAATTTTTGAAAGGCCAATTTTAAGGAAGAGTGGATTTATATGATGATCAAGATCACCTGAGGGAACTATAGCATAATTTGTTGCACAGTTTAAGCTTATGCAAAATTGCAAATAAGAAGAAACCATACGACTTCCCTAGACTTGGAAAAGAGTTTAAACAAGAACTGAAAATGGTTAAATAATTTGAGGTGTGCATTCATGTTTGATGAGTTTCATGATTTGATATGAGGTGTGCATTCATCTCTGATGCATTTTCATTAGTGATTGAAACACAGAGCCAACATCCTGGTGCTTGCAATGATGCAAATCTTGATTTTTTTTTGTGAGATCTCTTATTAATTTTGTCATCAAGTAGCTCAAAATAGTGTATTTTGAAATCATCACGCTTGTTATATAACACTTTTTTGTTACTCTGCAGGAAACTTTGGTTGACAGGGCAATTCATGCTGCTGTTGGCCGCTCTCTCTCCTGTGATGCTGCTTACACTAAATATGAAAGTCCAATTTTAGTAAAAGAAGATTTTACTCATGCAATGCATGATTTTGTACCGGTTGCTATGCGTGGTATCACAAATTCTTCTTCTGATGGTGGGCGTACAGGGTGGGAGGATGTTGGTGGGCTTCGGGAGATATGCAATGCTATTCAAGAGGTGGGCATGTCCGCCTCTCTTAAATACTATGAACAATATTGGATTCAACATTTCTTTCTTCAGGGTTGTGGAAACTACCTGTCATCACCTTTTACATTCGCTTAGATGATATTATACTTTTCAGCCCATTTGTTTGCTTTACTATAGGATAAATTGTGGTCACTTCTTCTTAGTTCACCATGCATTGCAAAAACGATGCTCTATGTTTGTGCCACATCTTTTCTGGTGATGCTTAATGTTATACATGATATGACAAAGATATCCATAGTTTAAGAATCATTGCAACCGGAAGCCAGAAGATATCATTTGGTTGAAAATCTGTCATATGAAAAATGTGGACTCATACAAATCTTCTCATCTTTGGTTACAGTAAACTTCTTGTTGATATATGTCCAGTTGAGACACGGACTTTTTATTGATGTGTCCATAAAGCATTCGGTTTGAACCTTGCTCAACTTGACCTGATTCATTCTAACCTAGCTCAACCCAATCTGGCTGAACAAACACAGGCCAGAAACCAACTACCTATGCCTTCTCCATCTAATTTTTTTCATTCAACCTGGTGACACTCAACGCAACCCTTTCCAGTTCAACCTGAAACCTGGTTAACACTGATAAGACATGAAAAGAGCCTATCCATCTTAACCTAAGCCAACACTGACCGGAGCTGAACATGAAGCCAAATTGACGTGCCTAGGTGGTTAAAACAGGTTAAAGCTTGGACTGGAATGATTTGAAGTTGACCTCTTGCAGGGTTTGGTTTTTGAGACACTGTGTATCTAAATGCTTGATATATTTCAATGTACTTCTGATCAGACAGGATTCAGAAAATTTTCATTTCCAAGCTTGCAAGGATGGATTTTTTTTCCCTCTTGAGATTACTTGGATTCATCTAGTTTGACTTTTATACATTGCTACATATTTTTTGAAGAAAATAAATTGTGTGGGACCACATTCTCCCTGTTGTCTTTTCAAGAAAATTGAACAGAAAATAAGAGTGATTTTTTGATAGCTACATGCAAAATTCTTTATCTATTCTGTCACATTTATTTCGCATATAAGCATTTTTGTGAGCTGTAAGGTTGGTATCTGCTGATGATATTCTTTTATTTTGCTCCACTAGATGATTGAATTACCTTCAAAGTTCCCTGATATCTTTTCACAAGCCCCATTAAGGTTGAGGTCAAATGTCCTCTTGTATGGCCCCCCTGGTTGTGGAAAAACACACATTGTTGGGGCTGCAGCAGCTGCTTGTTCTCTACGATTTATATCTATCAAGGGACCTGAGTTGCTGAATAAATACATTGGTGCTTCAGAACAAGCTGTAAGGATCTCTTGGAAATAATCCATTAATTTAATTGATTTTGTTCATAATTCATAGTTATAAATTTGTTCATGAGCAGAAGTGGAATTTTTAATTGCTGTTTCTCGGTTAGATCTAATTTACTGAATATGAGGTAGAACAAATTTCTGTCTATTATTCTAGGTCAGTTTTCTATTAAATTACTGGGTACACCCGCTGGCATCATTTTCACTTACTAGATCCTGCAAAGGTGTCCTTTTTAAATGTATGTCAATCTGGACATTCTTTTTCTGGAGGTGCCTTGGTTTATATATTCTGATGGAGAATAGAGTGATTGTAGTTGGGCATTCGTATACATTTATATTGCTTTACATTCTTTATCACTGTTGAAGATTATTATGTCAAATTTAGTTGAGTTACCATTAATGGCCCCTTCCTGATGACCTCTTTCCGTGTGCATATCTGTCTGTATGGGTATTGACATGGATTCTGAAACAGTGCACTGATATATATATGTATCTAGAGGGTTGCTTGTCCTTTTTTTCTTTGAGGAAATGCAGGGGTTGACCACCTGTAGTTTTATCACTAATACAGTGAAATTCACACATGTAGGGGAATATAATCGCCTAACCAGAGCTTTTCTATAGTAAATGTCATGAATCATGATACTGGGGGAAAGACATATTTTATGAGTTTCGGAGCTTGATTTTGACCCAATCCCGTTGCTTAGGGTTATCTTTGAGGACTTCATTGTTCCTTTCCAACCAAGCCAGCATACAGATATGGCACCCAAAAATTGGTCTATGAGAAAACCTTTGCTTTTACTTTTTTATAAAGGTTTTTTTTTTGTACGGAAATGGTAGGCTTTCACACCCGTATTATTAATAGGAGAATGAAAACCCAAAGCAAGGGAAAAAACAAAATGGTTAAAGACCAACAACCCACATGCAAACGCACGCAGTTACATCAAAATGTAGAGGAGATCTCTAACTATGATGCAATAAAAAACACCCCAATCTGTTAAGAGAACACAAAGGAACGTCCCAAAAAAACACAAGGAGCACGCCCCCGCACACACACAGCCTCAATCTTGCATGAACTGGACCGCCGACTCCCAAATATTTTCAACATATGGTGTTGAAAAGGGTGTGATTGCGCGTAAGCCAGACGGACCAGACAATGGCCGGAATGAAGATCTGTGAAACCTTGGCTTGGATGCTCCGATCCCCAGGCACACACAGCTCCCTCCCCGCCTCCCAAAGTTACTCCAGAGAAGAGAAGGACCCGTCCAAGACCTGTCGCTGAACACATCCACCCCCAAACCACGTGGACCAACAGACAAACAAATGCACCACCGACTCGTTCTTCGTCCTACACAGAGCACAAGGTTTGTCCAATGCCAGATTCCATGGAGCAATGACGCACTTGGTGAGAATCTTCTGCTGCTACATGAGCAATGAAGCACTTGGTGAGAATCTTCTGCTGATACATCGAGCAATGTCTTAACCTTGAGCAGGGTCTTACATCCCCACACCTCCTTGTGCATTCTTCTCACAATCGAGGCCTGGGGGCAAGCACGACGTACACAGGCATAGCAACTCCTAACCGGGAAGCCAACAGTTGGTTTGGGAGCCCAAAGGAGCCTGTATAGCTGTGACAGAATCGGCACCACCTCTTGAAGAGTCTCCACGATCCTCAAATACTCGTCCACTTCATCGTCATTGAGTTTCCTCCGAACGCGAACCTCACAAAATCCGGTATCCCCTCTGGCAGATCAGAATTGACATGCCGGGCCCTCTTGAACAACAATTAGCTGGAAAATTCTCGGAAAATGCTCGCACAAAGAAGAGGCCCCTATCCAAATGTCATGCCAAAAGCTAATCTTGTCCCCTGCGCCTAGCTCCCACCTCACTGCCGAATAGAAATCATCAAACCCTGACAGAATGCCATGCCAAATTTTAGAAAGCCTGCCAGAACTGCGGGGAAATCTGGCGGCGCCGGAAAGCCCACAATCATATCTCTCCCTAACGATCCTGCACCACGGAAGTTGATGAATTTCTAGCAACCGCCACAGCCATTTATCGAGAAGAGCTCGATTCATATCCTCCAAATTCAGGATGCACGTGCCCCCCTCCTTTTTACTTTGACACACAACATCCCATTTCACAAGATGAACCCGTCTCTGGGCTTCCTTGGCCCCATTCCACAAAAACTTCCTTCTGATTTCTTCCAAGCGCTGGAGCACTCCTTTCGGAAGCTGGAACATGGACTAGAATAAATGGGCAAATTCTGCAGGGCCGATTGGAGGAGAGTGAGCTTGCTACCCAAGCTCAGGAACCAACACTTCCACCCTTCCAATCTCCTCTCAAGACGAGAGATGAGGGGTGTCCATTCGACCATTGGCAGATAAAGGTTTATTTGCAGTTGGAATGCGATTTTGAAATTGCATCATCATGTAACAGATGTCAAATTGAACAGCTGGCCCGTTCCAAATTTTTTTTTATTGGAAGCGTGGGATATCTGCATAAGTCATTAAGAACTGGTAAACATCCAAATATAGGGAGTTCCAACAAAGTTAAACAAGATAAAAAAAGTGTAAAATTGCAGTTTTACTCGATAACAATTCCTCTCGTGGTTATTTATTGTATTAGCTCTTCATGTAGATGATTTATTTTGAAGCCACATGAATTAAATTGGTGATGTGTGCCAAGAAGTATAAGGATTCATTGTGCAAGTAAACTGTGTTTAACTCCTTATCAATAAGTGACATCCATGCTTTACAATACTATGTAGATGGGAACAGTTCATTAAAATATTGATCCTGTGTTCTGGGTTTTTTTAGGTTCGTGATTTATTCTCAAAGGCAGCAGCAGCAGCACCTTGTCTCTTATTTTTTGACGAGTTTGACTCCATAGCACCAAAGAGGGGGCATGATAATACTGGAGTTACTGATCGTGTTGTTAATCAGGTTCGCTTGTGCTTGGTTGTAGTATGGTTTTGATTGAATTTGTTCTGCATTCTCTGTTACAATGTTTTCTGAATTCTTTATACTAAATTTCGCAGCTTTTGACAGAACTAGATGGTGTGGAAGCTTTGACTGGAGTATTTGTGTTTGCTGCAACTAGGTCAGCTTATGTGAAACTTCTCATTACAAAACTTGGAAAAAGCCATGTTCTATGTGGACTATGGTTTACTGAAGCTTTAGAAAGCATGTTGACATCTGAAAAATTTAGCTGAAAATTTACTGAAATTCCATTGATTCACTGATTATTCATTTCTGTATATCATTTATACTCGGTTCATTTTTTGAGGGTTATCATCTATATTCCATTTTTTATTCAAAATCCTGGTACAATTCTACATCTGTTGGACATAATAAATATATAGGCAACTAGCTGTAGGTATTGTGTTATGTTGGAAATCCGTATGTAATTCTGTTCACCTCACTATCTAAAAGTCTTCATCTTAATTTTTTTTAAAATTTGATCTTTATGTGTGCATCATCAGTCGACCAGATCTTCTTGATGCTGCACTATTACGACCTGGAAGGCTTGATCGGCTTCTTTTCTGTGATTTTCCATCATGGGGCGAACGGTTGGATATACTTACAGTTCTTTCTCGAAAGGTTCGTAAAGTCAATCTATGATGTCTTAAGCTATGCACTCTTTGATCTAGGTAGTGCTTTCAGCTGTATTCACAGTACACAAACGTGCATGAATCATTTGCATTTTGATGTCGAAAAATCACTTAAATATTTAATGAAGTTTTAAAAAGTGTGGTTTGAGATCTTACGGGGGCCAGGTATATTATTGTGTATATATCATACAGTATGATCCAATGCAATACGTAATTAGACCATGCTGTTCAGTTTTCCATAGAACAGCCTTCGTTACTGATAGAATGCTACTAAAGTTCATGGAAGCCAAAATCCACTTAAAACTTTTCATCCAACTCCTAGATTAAAGGAATTTGAGTCCCATGTTCAATGAAGATGAAAAAAATGAAAATAGCTAGACATACTTGTACTGATATCTTAGAAGCATAAACGATATTGCATGATAAGCGTAGGCGCTTTTTTATCATCCATTTAAATTATGAAAAAACATTTTTTCAGAATATGAAGTCTGCATCAGCAAGAAGTGAGCAGTAAATGGAAATAATTTTCCCCTGCAAGCCTTTTTGGTCAACCAAAAAAATTATATGATACTAAATGGTACTGTTGATATGAGATCTCTCTGTAAATCTTTATATGCTTGAGCCAATCTGTAGAAAATCTTAGAGCTTGACTATAGTTGCGGATTAACCCAGTTAATTTGTGGGTTATTTTAGAATTGTAATGCTTTTTCAATTTTTGGTAGTCCATATGTTTTCTTGCCTCACATTAAGTTAAATGCCTCTGTCAATTATTATTCGTGTCTTTGGTGGCTTCACCATTGAACTCCTCGAAAATTTGTTGGCTATTTAGCAGTTTCTTTGCTCATTAGTACCAGGAATTATCTTCTCATTATAGAATTTATGAATTCCTACGATTTTTCTTTTCTTTCATTGAGGATAATTGTTCAGACAAAGGGGACATTTCACAAACAACCAATCATGCTCATCCATGGACTTATCCTCCAGTTATGAGGATACCAAGGACCAAGCTACTTAATATCGTTATCATCTGCCTGCAAATTTTGATCTGATCCAGAGAATGCACTTCTCGCCCAAACAAACTCTGTAAAAGTTGAATTTGCTTATGCAAGACCATCTGAAAATGAATTAATTGCCATCAATAGTCTTCCTCCCATTTGTGCTTGATTTTATGGTTATCATCATCAATTAACCACAGATTTTATTCCTACCCTTCTTTAACTGATGGAAACCAATTGTTTTTTGTTTGTGTTTTTTTCATTGTGTAACATGCAATGTTTATCATGATTATGAATTGGTGTGCAGCTTCCATTGGCTAATGATGTCAACCTTGAAGCTATAGCTTCTGTTACTGAAGGATTTAGTGGTGCTGATCTGCAAGCTCTTCTATCTGATGCCCAACTTGCATCGGTTCATGAGCTCCTGGAAAATGAGGAGGGCTACAAGCCGGGGGAAATGCCTATCATCAGTAACAAACTCTTGAGGTCTGTAGCTCTGAGGACAAGGCCATCCGTTTCAGAATCAGAGAAGCATAGACTATATGGCATCTACAATCAATTCTTGGATGCAAAGAAATCTGTCAGCGCACAGGTCACTGCTAACTCACATGCTCCCCAAGAAGAAGTCACTTCATGTTGTTCCATCCTATATTAGAAATAGGCTCATCCTTGTTATATGCAAACACCTACCCCAGTAATGCATATCTCCTCAGATGAGAAGTATCGACCAGGGAAGCATAATGTTGCATCTAGGGAGCATGCTGCAATTTGCTTTTTATTTGGGACATGCATCTGAAAGTAATTTATGTATGGCCTCACATATGCTTGGGTGCACTATATCTCAAGCTGTCCAATTAGTTGAACACACAGTGATCTCATCATTTTCATCATCCATCATCATCAGAATAGTTTGAAATAAATGTGGTGCAAATCGTGTCATTCCAACTTGTTAATGCACCCAAGCTTTTGTGAACTCTGCACTCTACTTTCAGTCAAATTTCCCATCTTCAGTTCAAAGTTTTAGTACTAACCAGTTCTTCTCATATGCAGTCAAGGGATGCGAAGGGAAAAAGAGCAACCTTGGCATAAATTATGTAAAATGTATGCATTCCTTTCATTGTTGAAATGCTACTTTTCTCATAGTGGTACACTAGCTGAAGTCCTTGTGTAATAGATTACCGGTTAAATGGCAGTATGGTTGTTGAAATTTTTTCTTTTTGCACTTTGCAGGCTGCCATATATTTTCATGACACTCTCCTGGAAAAGAAGCATGAGCTACTGTTTACCTGAAGTTGGACCTTGGAGTGGGAGTGCTTGCAATCTATTTTTCTGCTCCTGATTCAAGAGCACAGTGTTGAAAGATGAAGAAAAATTAAAATTCAAGATACAGATTGGTGGACGGTGTATCTTCATGGATTGAAGTGATAGGTTGAAACCCAAAGAAGCAAATTTAAATTCAAGAGCAGAATGTGTGCATTCTTTTCAATAATATATATCATCAGCTGTATCGAGCTTTTGCTAGGGCAGGTTTAGGAATCCCTGCATGTAATGAGTGGTTAATTGTATCAAATAAGTCTCCCAACAGTGAGAAGGCCTTGTGATGTAGGGTTGCGATGTATTGTGCATTGACTTGTTTCTTGAATAGTATTTGGTCATGAAGTAGATTCGGTTGGATATTCTGGACCAGAGTTAATAAACTAGCCTTATTTCTTGAAAAATTCAACATTCTTCCTCTAATGCTGGGATATTTTTATTGCTTTCTAGTATTGGCTCAGATTTACTCTCCTGATGCACGCTTGCCATAGTCCAGATGAATTTGTGGATACAGTTTATGCTGTCCACGTGGTATGTTTTGATTATTTGAAGATGTCTACTTCATGTAATGAATCATGATCTATATACAAATTGAATTATACACTTCAGTGAATTATATATATTCCATTATCTTAAAAAATAAAAAAATTCACATGTTTCACCTAGTAAAACGTATCTCAGAGAAAAAAAAAATACTGTTTCACGCGAGGCTTTATATACCATCTCTCTGCCATTCTTCATGTATTTTTTTTTTTTAGTAAAATATGAGTATATCTATTTTAAAAATCAGACAATGTTCAAAAGAGAGTTACATGAAAAAGAAGAAAATGAAAGAGAACATAAAGGGAGGGGTGGGTGACCCTCAACACCCCAAACAAGGAACAAATGTGGAGTTGGGTAGGTAAGTGACCCTCCACCTTATTTCAGGTGGAAGGTGACTTAGAGGTTTGATGAAAATTCACGTGTTTTGATATACTATAGGGCACAACTGGACTATCAGCTTCAGTCGTTGATGACTATACAATTAGTCATATATTTCATACACAATATATTCTATGTTCATTGTGATACTAATTATAAATTTGGTTTTTGGTAGGTTATATGGCAGCCTTATGTTGGGACATATGAGACACTACCACCTGCATGTATGGATCATATGGAGTTGTGGACGGCTAGGGTCCCACTCATTTTGCTTTGATATTGTGGAGATGCACGTGCCAGATTGAGTCGCATGTCAATTTGGATGGCATCAGGACATTACATCTGATGTAGAGGCTGTCGACCGGGTAAACAGACGAGGTAGACAGGATGTCAATTGAATGGTTTTTCACCAAACTTATATCGAGCGTTGGGACCAATGCTTGGATCACATCCACCAATTCTCTCATACCTGGAGTTCGAGGAGATATATGGAGTGGTATTAGGAGAGAACAGTCAGGCATATCACACCTCCACCACCCCCACAGTACCATCCAGGCTATGTCGCACCACATTCGGTAAGAATTTTAAACGCGTGTTACATTTTTAGAAAGTGATAAACGATTTTATAATAACTTATCATATTGAAACTTTTGTTAACAGGGGGAGTTACACAGAACATTACTGAGGTGCTTGCAAGGGGGTTGGTCTTATACCCCAACTGCGATGAGTGGGGTCGTATAATTGCTGTGGCACGTGACTATGCAGAGGCGATGATGGGAGACAGGGGACAACCTTCGAGTACCTCCAGTGCGTCTACAGATGCTGATGATTCTAAGGATGTGGTAGATGATAGTTTTGCTCACACTGAATTCACAATTGATGAGTTCTTCAGTGATGTACGACTCGAGGCAGAAATCGATGAGCAGCCACAACAACCAGCCCCAGTTTCAGATCAAGCTCCAGAGATGACACTCCAGACATATATTCGTGGACCACGCAGGGTTTGGTGTACTTCTACTATTGCCAGTCGAGGATCGGGTGAACAATTTACCACTCCGCCACAATCAGGTGTGTCATCCACAGCAACTGACGTACCCTCTTCATCAACACCTCCTGCTCCGAGAAAAGCTAAAAAGACAGGATTTATGAAAATATATGGATGATTGTATTTATGGGATGTAAGACATGTTTATTATATTTATGCATTTTCATTTGTGTTTATTATATTTATGCATTTTCATTTGTGTTTATTATATTTATGCATTTTCATTTGTGTTTAGAAATAGGAGTCAATTGATTGTAATGGATCTATGAAAATATTTAAGACATGTTTATTATATTATGCATGTTCAAGCAGGAATTTTCATGCAGGTGAGAAAAAACAGTTTGTACAAAAAAAAAAAAAAAAAAAGGATTTACACTAGAAACGATATATATATAATTCGTCTCCCAATATATATATAATTCGTCTCCTATATAATCCGTCTCCATTGTAAATCTCCAATAAGAGGATCAAAACACTAGAGACGGAAGTGTAAATCCCCACTAATGGGGTTGAAACACTAAAGACGGATTATCTCCCGTACAAAATTTCAACGGGGCTAATTTTTACAAATATTCTGGTGACGGAGCTATTTTTATAAATATTCAATTTTCATTGACTAAAAAGGCTAATTACCCTATTAAAATCGAAACCCAACATTTTTATTTATTAATCCATACATCCCTTGCCTCAGCAACCCCTGAAGTCCGAGTCAACCATACAATTTCATGCCCCCACCCCAAAAAAAAAAAAAAAAAAAAACACCACGTGCTCTCCGTGGGGTTATAAGTCAAAACTCCCAAAATCTCTCGTGCTCATGCACTACAATTCTGTGTGGGGCAATTTACATAGATAACCTTAGTTGTTTTAATATTAGCAAAAACTAACTTTTGAGTAGATCAGCGCTACTGATATATATATATATATATATATAAGTTACATTTTAAAATTCCAGTCTAATTGAAAATAATCTTATCTATTATAAAATTAAATAGTTAAATTGTGTTATAATCTTATTGAATTTACTACAATTCTAAATATGATCTAACAAAGATACTGATACAAATATTAGGTAAAAAAAAAAAAATGATAGTCTTAAAAGAGACATGATAATAATAAAAAAAAATTGATCACCGAGCTGATTTTTCAAATGTGAATTTTTTTTTTTGCAAATATTCATGGGATGGATTATGTATGTGCTAATACTAAAAAAAATTGTGGTCATTTATGTATGTTTTTTGAAATGTGATTTTATTTTATTTTTTTTATTTGTATATATTCATGGAATTGATTGTCTGCTAATATTCAAAGAATTGAGGTCATCTATGTAATTACCCATATGTGTGTGTGTCTCTCTCTCTGTATATATAGAGAGTACCACCACCACCACCCCCACCACCCCCCACAGCCACAACTGAAAAATGACAACCACCACCACCTCCACTCACCTATTCACCACCCGCTCCGCCCCCCTCCGCCACCTCTACAAGCTCTACTTCTTCACCTTCCTCTCCCTCACCCTCTCCCTCATCTACTACCGCTTCACCCACCACCTCCCCTACTCCCACCACCCCTACCTCCTCCTCCTCCTCACCCTCTCCGAGTTCCACTTCTCCCTCACATGGCTCCTACAACAGGCCTTCCGCTGGTCCCCGACCTTCCACTCCCCCAACCCCGACCGCCTCCCGGAGGACCTCCCCTGCGTCGACGTGTTGGTTTGCACGGCCGACGCGGCGAGGGAGCCGCCGGCGATGGTGGCCGACACGCTTCTTTCGCTGATGGCGTATGAGTACGGACCGGAGAGGTTGGCCTTCTATTTGTCGGACGACGGGGCGTCGGAGCTGACGTTCCATGCGGTGGCGTTGGCGGCGGAGTTTGCGAGGAGGTGGGTGCCGTTTTGTCGGAGGTTTGGGGTTGAGCCCAGGGCGCCGAAGGCGTATTTTGCGGCGGAGGAGGGTGGTGGTGGTCGTGGGGAGGGGGTGGAGTTTAGGAAGGTTTGGGGTGAGGTGAAGGTGAGTGCTTTTGTTGATTATTTTTCATGCACCCACATTTTAGAGCTTTGTTTTGGGTCCAGATCTAATCAAATTTGAGTACCATCAGTATCATCAATATCAAACTGCACAATCTATTAATTAAACTACACAACTTATGTATCAGTGTCACTCTCTGTACATTTCGATTCATAGGTTAGCTATATATTTCGATTAATATGTTATGCAATTCGATACTGATGATACCAAGGCTCATTGGATCCGGAACTTGTTTGTTTTGTGGTGGATCACTACTAGATCTCATAATTGAGATTTGTCTTTGCTAGTATGGGTCTTCTATTCCTTATTAATACCGATTTTGAATATGAGTGAATAAGTTGTTTGCTTATAAAGAATAAGTAGATATATCAGAATAAGTATGAATAAACTGATATTGATATTATAGGTCTCTCTGAAATTGTATTATTTTATCCAATTTATTTCATTGTTACAAGGATGATCCACATGTTAAATCAACTGTTATCATCTCTTATAAATGAGGGGTACACAAATCATCTTTTTATAGATCTCATCCCTTTTTTATTTTTTTTATTAGTTTTATAAGTTGAGAAATCAATTTAGTTTAACTTGTTACTGCCGGTCTTTTTCTTACCCACATTAAAAAAACACACAAGGAACATTTAATAATTAATTATCTTTCTTTTTTAGAAAAAAAATAATTAATTATCTTTAATATAATAGCTGGGATTTGGGGATGGACTGGGTAAGGCACTTAATAATAATTAAAGGAGACGAGCAATCTAACTCAGATATGTTTGGAAGTGTATACACACACACATTTATTAGTTTTTATTATATGGACAGACATTTAATGGGTTCCAGTAGATGGAATCCGCTTCTGTGTTATGTAAACTATGAGTTATCTGAATTTAACCCAACTACATAAATTTACGTTAAAATCCACTTCTTCCTCTTTTTCTTCTTCTTCATCACCTAAATAAACCTAAACACAATCCCCTTTTTCCTCACCTTCCTCTTCCACTTCTTCTTCTTTTTCATCTAAACAAATCTAAACTTAACATCCCCTTCTTCTTCTTCTTCATTTAAACCTAACATCATCCTTTTCTTCTTCTTCTTCAAGTTTAAAGTTTTTAATTTGGGTTGTTTAAAGGGGTAAAAATGTAATTGTGAGGTGATTATTTGTATTATTGCATTTTGCTTGAGTTTTGATAACGGAATATTCCAAGTATATTCCAATTCTGTAAATGATTATTTAATACGGAGGGTGATTTGGCTTTTATTAGTTGGGGGGGGGTATGCATTTTTCCCTATTTTTGAGGAACATTCCGTTACAATTGGTAATATTTTAAAAAATTATTAATATTACTTCAGGAAACATCTTACTATCAAATTACATGCACAAACAACACGATATGTACTAATTAAGTTTGTAACTTAAAATAATTGTTGATCTTGATTAATCTCAATCTGATGCAGAAACTATATGAATACATGCAAGAGGAGATAGCCTATGCAGGAAGCACAGGGACTGTGCCGGAGGAGACTCGAAAGACACACAAAGGCTTTCGCGAGTGGGATTCCAAGGTCGATCCCCGCGACCACGATACGATTCTTGAAGTTAGTATTTCTTAATTATATTCTCCCTTTTTTTTTCCAATTAAGGTTGTGTTTGTGCCAACACGGGTTGACTATTTGACTAGAGGTGGGACCTACACCCCATAAGTCTTAGAGTTCGAATCCCTTACGTTTATGTGATGCATTTCTTATTGGCATTGACACACCATTTATTTCATGCTTAACTAATTTTATGAGTTTGCTTAGATTCTGCTGAAAGGGAATGGTAGGGATAGAGATGTCGAAGGGAACCCTATGCCAACTCTCATCTATGTCTCGAGGGAAAAGCGACCCGGGCACCCGCACCACTACAAGGCAGGCGCGCTAAATGCAATGGTACGTCCCCTTCAGTCCTGTTCCAACATTTCAATCAGATGTGACAAACACACCTTACATGTTTCTCATAATTTTACATTCAAAGATGTGTGAAACATATTTCATTTTCAATTCATATTGAAATCACAATATATGCTTAATTTTGTTTACTGTAGAATCGAGTGTCGGCATTAGTAAACAATGCCCCATTTGTGCTGAACGTGGACTGCGACATGTACTCGAACAACTCGCAAGCCTTGCGCCATGCGATGTGCTTCTTCCTCGACCGCGAACAGGGCCACCGCATTGGATACGTCCAGTTCCCTCAGAGCTTCGGCGGTCTTACGAAGAACGATCTGTACGCGAACGGCGTCAAGAGAATATATGAGGTCAATATATTAAATAGTTCAGTGTTCTTGCTTTTCACAAATTTTCAATTCTGTACTCATTCATTGTTTTGATTTTCATTTGATTTTACAGATTGAATTTTTTGGAACAAATGCATTCAATGGGCCAATGTATGCTGGCACGGGATCGGTTCATCGTCGAGAGTCGCTCAACGGGCGAAAGTTTACACCAGATTACAGGCCCATGTTGGAGGATATGAAACAAGGTATGTGAGGTTTCATTCATTTTTTTTTTAATTTTTTTTTGGCATTAGAGATTAATCAATTCTTTGTGGTCCTTTGGAACAGGCATAGGTAGTGGGAATGTGAATTGGGATGAGTTGGAAGCAAAAGCCAAGGTTGTTACTAGTTGCAACTATGAGATGGGCAAGCCATGGGGCAAAGAGGTGTGAACAAACTCTTTAGAACTCTGTTTCTTTCTCAATATGTATCCATTTTGTGATACATCAGTTCATATTTATAGTATAACTCTAATCCTTCACCTCTAATGCTTCACCAGAAGAAAATGCAATTTTCCATTTGTTGTTTTTTTTTGGTAAATGCATCTATATAAGTTGGAGTATGTACTTTCTTATATGAAACTATACTACTCTTCAGAAAAAATAACAAATGTGGTGACCGCACGCAAGAATGTCGATAATATTATTTACTTATTCACAACACAAGTTTAATTAAGGACTTATTTGGAATTGGACAATCACTTGACAAGTTCACAGTTGTACCCCCTTTTCATTGAAGAATTTTCCATCCGAGTATTGCTACTGTTAATGAGACACAATTCAATTACAAAAAAAAAAAAAACTTACCCATCAAAGATGGGGATGTTTGGAACAAATTTTAAAAAACCAATTTCATTTAGAACTGAATTTTGGAAAAACAAAATAAATTCTCATCCAAATAGCATACCCAAATGGGTAAGCAATTACATTTCGAAATGTGTAAGACGAATTCTGCGGTGGGGAAAGCTGCAGAAATACCACAACTAACAGATCCAAACATCTTTGACGTTTCCACAATGGCACACTCCTCCCCTCATGCGTAGGACATTTTGAAGTACATACTGCTATAACACAGTGTATATTGTACTGTCGCAGTGTATTGACAATTGAGGGACCACTAATGAGATGTAGTCAAGCTGTGCTCTTCAAATTAAGCTAACAAACTATATTTTGATTATTTCACCCCTCTGTTTCAGATGGGATTGATGTACGGATGCGCAGTGGAGGACGTGTTCACAGGCCTAGTTCTGCACACGAGAGGCTGGCGATCGGTCTACTGCAGTCCGGAGAGGGAAGCGTATCTGGGGATGGCGCCAGCGAACGTGAACGACACACTCGTCCAGCACAAGAGGTGGTCGACGGGGCTGCTCCAGATCTTCCTCTCCGACTACTGCCCATGGACCCGGGGTTTGGGGAAGCTCAAGATGGGGCAGATCATGTGCTATAGTTTCTACACGCTTTGGGCTCTGTGGTGCATGCCCATGCTCTGTTATGCTCTGCTTCCTCCCTTGGCTTTGGCTCTTGGGATTCCCCTGTTTCCTAAGGTCTCTCTTTCTCTCTGATACTCTCTGATTCATTAGGTTCAATTTGATAATTTTGATTCAGAAGTAGAATTTCTCATTCTCAAAAATCCAAGTCTAGTAGATTCTATAAAAGGAGCACTATAATGAAGGATTTCAAACGAAATATTTATAGGTGATCCAATGGAATGAGCATGAACGTTAAGCTGACTCTTAGTAGAAATCAAAACTTGGAAAAGAGTATGTCGCACATTATTAAAAAAACAATATTTTTAAAAGATTCATAATTTTTTTTAAAGAACACAATAATAAATCTTGTACCATACATCCCTAATAAACCCAAATAGCTCTGATATCCAAAAAGAAGTATTTTTTTTTTTTTGTTAGTATAAAATCCGATAGCTGGGCTTTGATCATTTCGAAGAAACTCCTGTAACTATTCTAAAGATGGAGTTGAATTGTTTATGAAAATCCAATGTCTTCCTGCATATGTCACACCTATGACACACACCTCCCACACATTCTTAATACAATAGCTAATACAAAATTTATCTCTAAACCATTATTTTCGTCTTTTATCTAAATTTATTTTTAATTTCTCTAAGGTGAACCAAATAACAATAAAACTATTTTCATTTTTTTCAATGCGAATAAAAATGACAATTTATTTCATAATTATTGATCACTTTTTTTTATTTTTTGTTTTCTTGATTCCTATTATTCGATCCGACTCCCCTTTCCAATGTATATTAACTGGATCCTTGCTTTGATCATGTATTCCTCCAGGCTTCGGATCCATGGTTCGCAGTCTTCGCATTCCTAGGCATCGCCTCACATGCCTTCAGCCTGATCGAGCTGATCTGGGCCAAAGGAACAATCAAGATGTGGTGGAACGAAACACGCATGTGGATGATGAAAGGCACATCATCCTACCTATTCTCCATCATGGTCGTTGTCCTCAAAAGCCTAGGCATATCCGAGGCCGGGTTCGAGATCACGAGCAAAGTCATCGACGAAGAGGCCATGAAGAGGTACCAAAGGGAGGTCATGGAATTTGGCGTGGCATCGCCGATGTTTGTCCCGCTTACGACACTCTCTCTTCTTAATCTGTATTGCTTCTTGATAGCAATTTCTAAGGTTGTGAAGGAGGGACTTGGAGTCTATGATGGTCTTGCTTTGCAGATCCTGATTTCAGGGTACATAACATTGGTTAGTCTGCCATTATATGAGGCTTTGTTCATTAGGAAAGACAAAGGAAGGATGCCCACTTCAGTGACAGTTGTCTCGGTTGCGCTTGCGTTCTCTTTGTTGTTCTTGTTTCGGTTCTTGGTGTTGTGAACTCTCACTTTGATGTAAGGCTTTTATGTGTGCATTTGTTGTTGAAGGAGTTGATGTGTGTTGTTAGCGCTGTTTGTTTTTTTTTTTTTCTGTTTAGAGGGGCAGAGATTAAAAAAGTGGTTTGAGAATCTTGTGCAGGATAAGCAGCTATTGAGTTGTATGAAATGCTATAGTTGAATAATTGATTATGGCATATATATAACATGAAGCACTAGTTTTTTTTTTTTAGCGAAATGTCTTCAAATTCTATTTCAAAAGGTAAGAAAGAACATGATTCAATGAAATGAAAAGATAAGAAGAAAAACATAACTAGTACTGAAGAATTAAAAGAAAGAAATATCACGCACGCAAGGTGCCCTTGATCAATGACCCGCTGCACCACGACGGCCCCAAGGGCCAAGGCAAGGTCGAGTAGAAAAGGCTTCTACCCTGTACCCCCCTAAGACCATCGCTACTTAGTAATGACAAATGCGTTATCGCCGATTTGAATGCTTAAAACCCTGCATATACATGTGCCCCAAGGCACTAGTTGAGGTGTAGGCGTGGACTAATTTCTTCCTGATTTAATTTCACAATTCATGTGATTTAATAAGAAGTTTAAAATCATATAGAACATCCAAGCATAATTTTATTTCCAGTCTTATATGCCCTGCAACCACAAGCTTGATTTTTTGAAGATGTCATTGAAGCATGTTTTTTATATATAAAAAAAATAAAATAAACTATATGCTATGAAGAATAATATATATTTTTTATGCAGAAAATAAAAATCTAATATTAATAAAGTATGTGATTTGAGTCAATAGACTAGGGCTCTCATATGGGTTAGGCTACAAATTCAGCCATTAAGATTTTAATTTTGAAAACTTATAAAAATTGTAAAAAATCCTCATAAAATCAATAAATATTTATAAGTCCTCTCAATTTATCTTGGTTAATTATTTTAGTTCCTAAATTAAAATTTAATTCCTGTAGCAAGCATATTCATGGAATATTCTGTTTAATTTGTGTTACTCAAAACTAGTTTTTATTAGGTCCTTAAAATTTATTCCGCTGCCCTTCACTGCCGCCCTCTAAGGCCCCCATTCTCTTATAAACTAATCTCATATGCGAGACAAGTTTGACTGTTCTGTCCCAAACTTATCCCAACGACTACTTCATTAAAAAAAATGGTCACATCCCATACCATTTAGATTGGATCTAAGAATCCTGAATTTCAAATATTTTTATTCTTTCTCTTACTTTAGAAAACTAAAATAATTATCTTTATTTATTATGTTATGTAATATTGTTTGATCTTCATCAATTGTAAATAATAATAATAATAATATGATTGTGATGCCTCTCCTCTCATGTTGAGGGGGTGGTAGGCTCAAGAGTCCCAAAAGACCCATGAATTATGTGAGGATAACATATTTAGTCCCACATCAGCTAATGGAATGGGATAGTCCGTGCTTATATGTGAGTACAACTCTTACACACCAAGATCCATTTTAAAGTTAGCCGTGAGCCCACTCAGGGACAAAATGAAAACATATATCTATCTATATACTAACAGGAAGTGTTTTAGTTTTCAATTTTATTTCTTTGTATAATTTTTATTTTTACTTTTACCCTTGTTAATTAATTATGATATTTATGATCTATCTATATACTAATTCAAAAGGGTTTTAGTTTTGAACTTTGTTTCTCTGTAACATTTTCAATGCTGAATTTACCCTTATGATATTTTTTTTAGATTAAGGGTAAATGGAAAAACATGTCAATGTAGTTAAAGGATAATATTAAATATTCACCAAATCTATATTATTGAATTTCACATAGGCTTAATTAAAAAAATTATAGAAATATTTTCAAATTAAAAATAATAACAAACTTGATGATTTAATTGGGATAATTTTTAGATTCCACATTTAAATGTAATATATATCACTATGATTATATTATTTATGTATAATACGGAATGTTGTACCATGTGTTTTAGCGCGTGTATAAAACTCATTCTTATACTAAATCATTATTTCTTCCTTATTCTGAGATTTCATAACTTTTACATATAACCAGATTTTTTTTGTAATAAAAAGAATTTATATCACATATTCACCAAACCTCATTAAATTTTAGAAAATTTATAGTTTTAATAAATATTTTAAATAGTTTTCAGATAACTATTGTTGTCAATTAATGAGTATTTTTATTTTTATTTTTTGATATTTTATTGGCTGCTTGTTCTTGAAGATTTATTAACATATCATATTAAGGTTTTTTTATTTTTAAGTCCCGGGGACCTATCCCTAAATTATTTGATTTTCTTTTTAGTTCCTGGAAGGGACTAAAAAGAATATATCCTTTGAATCTGGAGACTTAAACCAAAATATGAAAAAGTGAGGGATCGATCACTAAATTATATAGTTTACAGGGACTTAAAACTAAAAATCCCATCATATTATCCAGTGGGTTGGAGGATATGGGTGCAGTGGGGTTTTATTTTATCATTAAGAGATTTTAACATCGTTTAATTTTTTTTTTGGTGAATTTTTCTTAGGTGGCGTTTGGTGTGGTGGAATGTAGATTTTAAGTACTGATTAATAAGTGCAGAAAGAAGTTATGCTGATAATTTTTAAGGAGTTCAGAAAAAAAAAAGTGTTTGGTTCAGTGAAAAATATTATGTAGTTATTTAGATAAGTGTGTTTGATTGACCACTTAATATATATGCTTATTAGAAGGGTATTTCGATCCATTTTATAAGTGCTGAATGTTATTTTGATGCTTGATTGAATACTTAAAAAAATATTTTATTAATCCCATTACATACATGTAACACCAATTTGATGCTTTGATATTTCACCACCACCACCAGGGAACCTAGCACCAGATCCACCTTTACCTTTCATCACCATCATCACCAAAAAGACCCTATCACCTCTGCACCATTCACCACCACCACCACCACTAAAAACCCAACACTTGATCCACCATTAACATAAATCACCACCACCACATCCCCAGTGGTCATAGCACAACGGTTCAGGACTTAGCGGTGTTATTGATAGGTCCTGGGTTCAAATCTTAGCTCTGACTTACCCACCTGTTTGTTGGTGATTATTCAAAAGAATTTCTCGTGAGACCGAGACAAACATGCGGAGATGGCATTCTCAGCTCGACCGTAAAGTCAGTCACGAGAGACCCTCTGATATAAATAAAATAATAAAAAAAAAAACCACCACAAAAAACACATATTATCTCTGCACTACTCACCACCACCAAGAAACCCAGCACCAGATCCACCATTAACATAAATCACCACCACCACCACCAAAAATACCTATCACCTTTGCACCATTGACCACCACCACGAGGGCCACATTCACCTCCCCTGCACAATTTGGAGCTCCACCTTGACCCACCACCATCACCACCTTTCATCAACAGCTCCACCAAGAACCACCACCACGGCCGCTGTCGTCGGCCCGTCGCAACATCATTAACCATCATTGTTGTAACACCGGTCACCATCGCCGCCGCCACCACCACCAAGAACCACCGCTGCCGCCACTGTCCTAACACCGTTCGCCACCGTCGTAACACCGATCATCATCCACTCCTCCCCCACTCGACCTCTCCATTCCAACAAACCAACAGAAATGGAGGCGTACTTGGCAGCTAGGTTTTCAAAAGGGGGAAAAATGTCGAATGAGGGGGAGAGAGAGACTGAAAAAGAGGTTATATACCCTGTGTAATAATGGAAAAAAGGCCTGTGTAATAATGGAAAAAAGGAAGGGGCTCTATGGTCTTTTTGCGGGGGGTTCATAAGGGTGGAATGTGTTCGGTGGTTAATAAATAAGGTTGTATTCACTTATTTTTTGGGGCGAAAAAAATACTGAAAGCTGAATGTACAAGTGCTTATCATATGATCCAACTAAACAAAGTATTAACCAATAAACACTGAAAATTTGGATTAAGTAAAATAAGTGCTGAATTTTGGGTGAACCAAACGGCCTCTTAGAGTTTTTAACATCATAATGATATATGACCCCTTTAATGATACCATTAAATAAGATAATAATTAATTCACATGACAACGTTAATTAGTTGAGATTTTTTAACTCCTACAAATGACGTGATTTATACATGGTAAAATGGGATTGGGGGGGGGGGGGGGGTGTGTGTGGGGGGTAAGGGGGAGGATTGGAGGTTTTTCTTTTGCACTTAAAACCTAAACATGTTTCATGTCTTCACCGGGTTGTGATGAATCAAGTTTCTAACAAACAAGTTCCCAATAGAATTGGGTTAGGTCAAGTTTTTCACTTAACCATCCTATTGCCATCCCTACACATGGATCATCAATTTGAAGAATCATTGTTAACTCTTCATACTAACAGTACTAGGGAGTCAAAAGGCAACAGCCGAGCGTATGTTATATTTGGAATGGAAAATGACAAGTCCAACCATGTGTACAGTCACATCTGCCCTTTCCAACTATTTTAAATTTTAGGGGCCGTTTGATTCAACGGAAAGCTGATTTTAAGTCCTGATTTATAAGTGCAGATTATATAAGTTCTGACAAGTTTTAATCAGTTCAGAAAAAAAAATGTATGGTTCAGCGAAAATTATAAGCACTTATGAAAATAAATGTGTTTGGTTAAGTATTAAAGAGTAGAGCTTATGATAAGGGTGTTTTGGTCCATTTAATAAGTGCTGAATATAATTTGATGTTTGGTTGAAAACTTAATGATTTGCTTATTTTTTCTATTTATTAAAAAAATATACTTTGATATATATCTATTTAATAAAAAAATATACTAGACTTTGATTACTTAAGAGAACTGATAGAAGCCTATAAAAATTTTAAAAAAATAACATGGGATATATGTGCTTTTTATGACGCGGTATATATACAATCTACAATTACCATATTTGAAAAGTTATAGTAATCACATACATTTATCACTCGAATAACTTAAATTTTTTGATAAATCTCACATAATAGTGGCAAAACTGCATATCATGTCATGCTACACAAGATAAATAGAAGAGAATATTATAACATTTTATGATTAAAAAAAAAAAACCTGTAGATCATCAAACATAATCGAAGCACACAAACATAATCTAGAGCTACATATATTATCATACTACAATAGATAAATACATGAGAATGTTACAACATTCTCAAATAGGGTAAAAAAACTGTTTCAGAGCAGTGAATATATACATTACAGTGTTGGTTTCATAATCCAACTTCTACAATTATTTGATGGTCAGGAGAAAAAGCAAAAAAAAAAGATCACAAACACTATCAATGATACATAAGCATGAACAACATCCAAAGATGAGTATCCCTGTGGGGCGTGGAACTACGGCGGCCTTCTCCACCTTCTTCTGAACTGGCACGTGGTAATACTTGAGTTGCCCGATGCAATTCATCAACCCACATGAAGCATTGTGGGTGTTCGTCATTACATGAATGACGACAAATTACGGATCAAATATGAAAAAAAGTTATAGAAAATATGATAAACCATCTAAATAAAAACCCAAATTCTGAAGATATATTCTAAACATATAGTGCAATGGTAAAATATGTTTGACACAACAATTCTTCAATCACTTCAACTTTACAAACATTCAGAATAGTTGAGCACTTTATAACTATTGCCTTCAATGAAGACTATAAAACAAAAATATTTGTGGTGCTATTTGAATTACTGGCCTCAAGTCGTTGCATAAACACATTCAAGCATGACTCTAGCAATCCTATCTGGGAAGGGAGCCAATCAGAGCACTAACGAAGTACATGATTTAAAAATATTATGACTCATATATATCCAAAAATTGACAGATTTTTTAAGGAAAAAAATATATTCATATAACAATATAAAATGTAAACTCTATTCATCCGCATAGAATAAAAATAAATCTACCCCACAAGAACCACAAACTGATGATATAAAGTAGATTAAAAAAGTAGTTTAAAGTGATAGGCTACCAGTTTTTGTACAAGTAATTCTTGAATCAGCCTAGGAGACCTAAGATGATTTTTTTTATGAGTAATATCAATATTTCTATTACTGTGTAAAAGAATAATTACAAATGGCAGGTAACATGTAGAATTGTGTTTTCATCAACCATGTAAATAAAATGAAAGGGAACCAAAGTGAGAACCTTAGTGACAGAACATCTTGTCTTAAGTTCTTTATTATTGTGAAATAAACCTTAATTTTCTTAGGCACCTCTCCTTCCCAAGACCCTTGACCCCAACTCAGTCTATCTTTACCAGTGGTTATCAATATTTTCAATGTACTTTATCAAACCACATCAACCATCAACAATGATATAGTAAAGCTAATTTTGAAACCAAATTCATTTCACCTAGAAAAACCATAAAATAACATTTTTATTTGCACTTCTAATCAATCAAAGGAATTAACATATTCCTAAATGAGAATCAGAAACCCTAAAAATTATCGATAAAAAAACATTTGCGATTCTAGGGTTCATTTTTGGAAAAAAATTATACCTCGGATCGATTTCGGGTTTGATGGGTATGGCGACGGGTGGCAGTGAAGCGACGAGGATGGCTTGATGCGTCGACGACTGGACCTGAACTCGTTGAGCAGGAGAGGAGGTCGAAGGGGGGTCAGACGAGCAGGAAAGGAGGTCGAAGGGGGGTCAATGAGAGCTGTTGGTTTACTTGTCTGCGTTAGGGTTCAAAGGGGGCTGTTTTTGTTTTCGACGAAGAAAAAATAAGAGGAGAGAGAAGGTTGTCTTCAATGAAAGAGAGTTTAAATACCCTATGTAAATACCAAACATTTACAGGGGCATCCTCGTCTTTTCACAGACAGGACGAATGGCTGAATCCGTTTGCCGAGTAAATAAGTGAGGTTACGTGGGTTGAAAATTTTTGATAAAAAATGACTGAATGAGAGATTTAATCAGTACTTAATTGACATCCAACCAAACAAGCTTAAACCTGATTTTCAACTTTAAGTTAAATAAACAATGAAAATAAGTGCAATCCAACATCCCCTTATTCTTATAGAAAAGTGTTACTGTAACGTGTGTACTTGAAAAACCAAAAAGGACCACATCTGGAGGAGCTAACAGAATCCACTGGACTGTATTGGTTCCCGCTCTCAACCAAACTCCCCGCCCACAGTACAAAAAAGTCCACAGTAAACAACCACTCCACCCGTCTCAAATCCCACGGTCCGAAACCAATCTAAACAGATAAACAAAATCCTCCACAAATCAACCCTTCACGTGTCAGCACCCATCGCCACTCACTACGTGGCTTAACCATAAAAAAAAAAAAAGGAAAAATTTCAAATAACACCATGTAAACTGTTTGAAATTCATGTAACCCCCTAGATTTTCCTAAAATTCATATAACCTTCATAAAAAAAAACTTGTGTAAATCCAAATAACCTCCTGAATTAAATTTTTATTGACAGATTATTATTATTCAACGAATATTCTATCTAATTAATTCTGATTGAAAACATCATATATCAAAACCTTTTTACGATGTGTTAAAATATTAAAAATCATCTATGAATAACCATTTTATCACTTTAAATAGGATTTTATAATTATTCATAGAAATAAAATCATAAGAAGATTTTTTTATTTTTAATAAATTATTATAAAAAGATTTTAGTACATCCTGTTTCAAGTCTAATTAATAAAATCCACGTCACTTTAAGAGGGTCATTTGGATTTTCCAAAAAAAAAAAAAAATTCAAATCAAAACAAACACAGAGACTTCACTTGACACGCAAAAAAAACTAAAACCACCACCACCTCTCTCTCTCTCTCTCTCTCTCTCTCTCACACACACACATAAAAAAAAAATGGTGAGAGCAGAGGAGGAGTTCAAGCTGGTCGGCCACAAGAACTTCATCCGGTCCAATCCACGCTCGGACCGCTTCCCGGTCCACCGTTTCCACCACATCGAGTTCTGGTGCTCCGACGCAATTAACACCGCTCTCCGCTTCTCCTGGGCCCTCGGCCTCCCATTGGTCTCCAAATCCGACCTCTCCACCGGTAACCTCACCCACGCCTCCTACCTCCTCCGCTCCCACTCCCTCTCCCTCCTCTTCACCGCCCCCTACCTATCCACCCTCCCCAAACCCCCTAATTACGCCCCTCCCATCCCCTCCTTCACCCCCTCCGCCTCCCACTCCTTCTCCTCCCTCCACGGCCTCGCCGTCCGCGCCGTCGCCCTCCATGTCTCCGACGCCGCCTCCGCCTTCCACGCCTCCGTCGCCCACGGCGCCGTCCCCTCCTTCCCTCCCGCAACCCTCGCCGACGACTCCACGACCCTCGCCGAGGTCGTCCTCTACGGCGACGTCGTCCTCCGCTTCGTCAGCTTCCGAGACCATGCTCCGTCGTCGTTCCTGCCGGGGTTCGAAGACGTGGCGGACCCGGCGCCGTTGGATTACGGGCTGCGGCGGCTGGACCACGCGGTGGGGAACGTGGAGGACCTGGCGGCGGCGGTGGAGTACGTGATGCGCTTCACGGGGTTCCACGAGTTCGCAGAGTTCGTGGCGGAGGACGTCGGGACGGCGGAGTCCGGGCTGAACTCGGTGGTGCTCTCGAACAACGACGAGGACGTGCTGCTGCCGATGAACGAGCCGGTGCGGGGCACGAAGCGGCGGAGCCAGATCCAGACCTACCTCGACCACAACGGGGGCCCCGGGGTGCAGCACCTCGCGCTGGCGAGCGACGACGTCTTTTACACGTTGAGGGAAATGCGGAGGCGGACCGGGGTCGGAGGGTTCGATTTCATGCCCGCACCACCCCCGACGTATTACAAGAATCTGAGGGGGAGGGTTGGGGGTGTGTTGAGTGAGGAGCAGATGAAGGAATGCGAGGAGCTGGGGTTGCTTGCCGACAGGGACGATCAGGGGGTGCTGCTTCAGATCTTCACCAAGCCCGTCGGCGACAGGTATAACATCTAATTGGGTTGAATTGTGTGTTTTTCAGTGTTTGCTGATTGATCAATGGTGCAGGCCGACGTTGTTTCTGGAGATAATTCAGAGAATTGGATGCATGGTGAAGGACAAGGAAGGGAGGACGTACCAGAAAGGCGGTTGCGGAGGTTTCGGGAAGGGGAATTTCTCGGAGCTGTTCAAGTCGATCGAGGAGTACGAGAAGTCACTTGAAGCTGCGGTGGAGGCGGCTGCAGGAATGGCTTCTGCTGCTGCAGGTCCTGTTCATTGAAGATTTGAATATTTGATACATACGCAGGATGTAATTGTATTGATATTGGATACTGCATTGCAATAGAAACTACACATTATATTTATTTATTTTTTGTAAGAGTTGTTGTTGGTCGATACAGATCGATTGAAGGTGCGAGCAGGGGCTCTTGTGTTTCAGGGGAGTCGCGGGAGAATCGCCCCGCGCATCTTCCACAAGGGCTGCTGGTTGAAGAGCTCTAATTGCTACAGAATGCCTGCCTTTGCTGTGAAGTCTAGGAGTCAATTCTGTGAGTTGTCGTCTCATTTTTGTCGGAGTCCAAGCTTCAACTTCTGCTGCTGCTAGTTCCTGTAAATGGCTTGCTTGTGAGTGTTTGAAGAAGCTAAATTGCTAGGTAGATCAGATTCAAGTCAGGAGCAGGTTTTTACCTTATCAGAATAGCTGCTGCACCTTGTAGAACTGGCAAAATGAGGATGCAAAATGCAAGTCTCATGATTTTTGTCAAAGCAAGATTAATAAAAGAACACCAGCATATATTAAAAAAACTGAACTTTCTCCAGCAGACACAGGTCTTATTATAAACTTTAGCTCACATAAAAAAAATATAGCAAAAACTAGCATTGCAGAATTCCAGTACAAGGAGATTATAAACAAAAAGCAAAGAGGATAAGCTATCCAAATTCTCAGTGCAGGGGAAGAAGGTAAATCCCATCATATGAAATTATTCTAAACATATGTTTAATTATTATAATCCACTTAAATTTGTTACACGGATCACAGTATCAATGTTGCATTATGCAATGGGGTTCCACATTCAGGTTTCTAGAAGTGAGAAAAAAAGGCCCCTTATATATCGGGAACATATCGTAATTTCATTATATACACCAAAGCCTTTGGAATCTCATGTTTAACACGGTGCAGTCGCCTTCTCTGTCGAATCAGTCACCTTTCAATGATCTTTTCAATGGCCAGGGCTGTCTGTCCCACAGGTTCATCATCAGCTAGTGGAAAGGAAATAAATAGAAGTATATCCTTCAACTGGACCTGAAGATCTTGCATCCAAGAAGCAGCGGCACCTTCTTCCTCCGGTGCAAAACAAATAATACAGACTATGAACGAAACCACAATAGACTATAAGCAAGAACGCACCAAAAGTCATCTGTTATCATGTGATCATTTTTTTTTTTTAACTTCAAAGCTTTCATAAGCTTCATGACTACTCTTGTAACAATCAGGACCTGCAGGCCACCAGAAAATAGCTGGAATTAGAACCCCCTCGTGAAGGACTTCATTATTACATGACAGTCATTTGAGCTCCTAAAACCCCTACAATTCAATTTTGCTCTTTTGCAATTTTAATAGATATATTCAGGAACATACCTGAGTTTTATAATGGATGACATTCAGGCAATGAACATGATGAAACCATCAGTAGAGCAATGACATGGATCCATTCAAATAGTCCTCCACAAGAATTTCATTGGCATTGGATCAGTCCTGATCCATGGTCATATCCTGATGTGCCAACCTTGAAGATAAACTAGGATTTAAGAGTCCAATTGAATGTTGCAATATTAATCGATTTCATTCATCTACACACTCCATCAGATGCATTACCAATCACCGACATCGAAACCTTCACTGGAAAATTATCATGCTCCAGTCTCTCTTACTTGACAGGCCGTACGCCAACGGTACGGACACGAAACCGATACTGAGGTTGCTCCTGTTCTTCATCATCGTCATCATCTTCTTCACTAGAATCATCTTCGACTCTGTCCCACCGCGAATAGTCCAACCTTGAATGCCCTTGCGGTTTCGAGATAGTTTGCCATCCTTTAGAATGCACATCTGATGTATTCTTTCCATTCTCCGTCTGGGGAATAGGCATTTTTCCATTCTCAGTCGGAGGGATAGGCATTTCCAACTTGGAATGCCTCTCACTTTCAGAGATTGCCAACAAACTCCTGTCATTTCCCTGTTGATCATAATCTGATTTGGACAGTATGGGATGAATGTTTGGAGACTTGCATCTATCTTCCACTTCGACATCTCCAGATAGCATTTTTTGTTGCTCTTCTTCTTCCAAATCAGTTGCCAGTGCTTCCTCTTCAGATTCAGGTATTGGTGCAAGGGACTTCAGAAAAAAAGTAAAACAGAGACACTGAATCAGGCAAATTACAAATAGCTTGTGTTGATGGTAACATTTTTTACTTCCCAATTTAAACTCGTTCAACATTGTTTACATTTCATTTATGTAATATTACATCGTTCTAAAATTCCTACATACTGAAACATATGTATGGTACACCTGTGCATCAATTAAGAATATGTTGAGAGTATGAGACCCTTTGAACATCAAAATCTTCTGAATCTGTAACTACATGGAACATGATTTCATAACCTACACAGCATCAAACTCATTTATGGGGTACAGTATGTCAAACCAATATTTATATCTTTAAAAATCCAACAATGGAATCAAAACTATTACAACAGATAGCCACATGACTACAAGCAAGAGAAACACGTAGGTTCTCCTACCCCAAACAGCATGCATAACTGATTGATGGAAAAATAATGTGAGGTACACATGGTCTATGAAATTGTTCACACGATCAAATTAAACCTTCGCAAAATATACATTTTTATATATTGCAAGTAGAATTGTTTGACAAATGCGGCCAGTCAAATGATCTTATATTCATATTGAGAACACAAAAATGTTTGCTTGGATATTTTGATTTTTCAGATCGGCCTTGGATGGACAGCACCGCATCGATTAGCCTACGTGTATGTAATTGATCTAGAGCATTGTAGGATAAAATCTTAAAGCATCTTATAATGAAATGGAAAAATATGTAAACTGCTGAAATTTTAAGAAACAATATATATGAGTCAGAGAATTAAAGAAAAAAGTGAAAATGAAGGAAAGAAGCAGACCAATTGAGTCCTCAGTTGAGCTTGTAGATTCTGATACACTTCAGATGAAGGGTTAAGCTCCACCAGCCTATTGACATCAAAGAAAGCCGACCGGTACTCCTTTAGGGTAACTAATGTTTGAGCACGCAGCATCAATGCTCCAGTGTGTTCATGGTCAAGCTCAAGCACTGATGTGCATTCTTCCCCTGCCTAAGATGGTGGTCTGAGTAAGTAGTTGCACTTAGATATGCAAAATCAGTTCAAATTTGAAACTGCCTATAACAAAATGATTTAAGAATTTTATTTCTACTCATGCATCTAGGTTGATCAATAGCGAAAGAGGACAAAATAAATTAGAAAACTATTGAATTAGATACACTCTATTAAGTATTGACCATTTGCATTCAAAGATGTTCATCACATATTAATTGGAAGAATTGCCTTCACGGATTTTCGGCAAAAGAAACCACAGTGATTTTTGAGCTTTTCAGAAGAATTTCCCTATTGGTTGGAAGAATTGCCTCGAGACTTATATAAATGTAGTAATTTACAGAACCGATTTCCAGGTGCATAAAGGACATATTTAATTTAAGTCAATGTCATCTCCTAGCAATCAACCAACTTAGTGATATCAAATCAAACATATTCCTAGAAGCTTATGTCTCTTCTTCCCCCAAGCTGAAACAGAGTCTCTTCAAACCAGTTCTCCAGGGAAGAAAAACTCTTCATTTACAAAATAAAAGCCCATAAGTACTTTCCACCTCATGATTTGTCGATCAAATCATAAAAAGGCACCCCAAGGCTATATATGGAGCTAGGCTCAAATTTTTATTACTCTGAAAATGAGAGGGCTTATGGCTTAATATCAAATTCATATTCCATCTGGTCTAACATGTTCCCCACTGTAAATGTTATATCCATAATCCAATCACCAACCCACACATTAATAACACAATATAACAGAAGGAAGAAGGGAGATAAGGCTTCGTGGGGATCTACGATTTCGGTGGAGGCTCTAACATGTATCAGATTTAGGAAAATACTAGGTATCTTGTTATCATGATAATGCCCCAAAACCCTATTTATGTATAAAATAGAGGAAAACCGAAATGTAAAAAACTGATCACTCTTGTGATCATTGCACGTGTCTCAACATTTTTTCTGCCCACAATGGTCTCAATCACCCCTTTGTTTCTTCTCTTCGGAAACTCTTGCAAGGCCCATGAAGTTTCTTATTCCAACCACATGAGTCAGTTCCATTCTCTTTAACAAGTCCTCAAGTGGACCTCTACTGGGGTGGGAGTTTGCAGAAAAACGCAAGGGCTAAACGTCTTTCTCATCAAAACAAGTTCATTAAAAATGCACTTAAATACACTATATACAAAGTTAAACTGCAACTCCACCATTAACCATACTCTAAATAAATGAGGCTAATATGACGCGCTACTTAAATGAAAACCACATATCCTAAGCTAAGGTCATCAGGGGCCATTGTTCTATAAAAGTTCATATAAACCTGAAGGAGTAAGCCACATAATCCCATGATTAAACTAAATCTCCCTTGAGCACACACTCTCAAACCAAACCTATAAATTAGTCAGACCCTATTTGAACATAGGTGTCTGAAACTTGAATAGTATCATACTGCCTAAACCATGGGCACCCTTCTAAAGGCATCCACACCCTCAAAATGCCCTAATAATTGCAAATGACATTGATGGCCATCATGGCCAAAAACAAAAATGTATACCCGATTGAATCCAATAAATCTCAATGAAGCCTAATGTCTTCCACTGCATCATAGTATATCAAAAATTTGCTCAAGGAATAATACTTATCCACAAGCTGATCGCAATGTGAATCAATGGATCTATAGACAAAATTACTCTGGTTCCAATGATTCTCAATCAGACCCTGATTAAATCCAAATTCTCACACTGACATCCCTTAAATTCGATGAATTTCAACAGCTTCATTTGCATCACACTAAAGATCAACGCCCAACGAAAATTTACATCAAATTCATGAACCTCAAAGAACATTAATGGATTTTGTTGCTTGTCAAGTTCAACTACCTTTACAAATATCTTCTAAAAATCAATGAATACTCGCCACAGTGCCCTCAACCATAGCTAAATCAATAAACGAAAACTGAAACCAAATCGATCAAAGCCGAAATAAAAACCTTCTTGAAATCTTGGAGTTTGAGATAACAAGCGGCGCGATTGCTGTGGAGGGCGATCTTCTGGGCCTTGGTCTTCGCCATCGCCAGGGCCTCCGTGTAGAACCCCAGCGCCTCCTCGTGGAGCCCGTCCCTGTACATCTGGTGCGCCCTCTCTATCTTGCTCAGCGTCGCCGTCGCCGTCGCCGTCGCCGTCGCCATGTCCGCCGTCTAATCGTGCCCGATCTAGAGGTGGGGGAGATGCGGGAAACCCTAGACGGAGAGATTCGAAGAGCGTTTCGTCTGAGATTGATTGGAGTCTCGGACACCACAAGGAGACGGAGCTCGCTTGATAGTAGCGAATTGTTGGTGATTCGGTTGCCGTCGCTCACGTGGGGGTTTTCGAAATGAGGAGGGCGAATCACGGTCGTCCATGCCCGTTTGATCTGACGGTCTACTTTTAAAGGGTCTTTTGTTACCTCAGAACAGACACTACTTTAATTTTGACCATTCAATTCATTCAAATATCAGAGGTACATACATCCAACTTATTTTCATGTAAATGTATATTATTTTTTATATAAAAATTTGGAATCATAACTAGAGCTAGAAGTAAGTTTTGATGTATAACATCATAATTATAATTGATATGATAAAATATGAAATCTGTAACACAGATTTTGAAACATAAATTGAGCCGAATTCACTTGTTGATTCCCGATTAATCTGACGTGTTGGACAATCTATTTAGAGCTTTTTGATTGACTGTAAAGCAAAAGCTACCACAAACGGATTACCATACGCACCCATATTCACTTAGAAAATTAGATTTAGATTGTGGGAGGTGAAAATATCCTCCTCTTTGATTGGGCCGGACTCGAGGGCGGTCCGGGCTTGATTTGAGTGGATCAACAAAGAGACGACGATTAGGGTCCGCCGTGGAGGGATTGACGAGGTTCGTCTGGACTGAACCTGATGTAAATCAGGCTGCCTACGTACCCTTTTTGAGGGATCAAGCCACACGTAATTCCTTTTTGAGGCGAGAACCTCCGACGATGAAGCTCAATTTCCATTAAAATGGGATTTCAAGCTTGGGTCTACGGTTCTCTTTTTTTTTGGGGGGGGGGGGAAGAAGAAGAAGAAGTCCCCCTTGATGAAGGGGATACCCTTCTATTTATAGTGGGAGGGGGTGTGCCTATTTCCATAGAGATGTGAGCATATCATGGGATAGAATCCTCCCTGACCCAACCTGAGATGGTGTTGTGTTTATGACCCCATGTCATGGGCTGAGGCGGTATGGCCTTTTTAAAAGGATCCTAAGGTGTGACAGATTTGGGCTTCTACAATGCCCCCTCTTCTGGTCTTTCGGGGACTGGAAGAACAGAAGAACAAACTTAAGATGAGTCCTCCTAATTATTAGACCAAATCTTCAGACTCTTGGTCTTTCGGGGATCAGGAGAGCAGAAGATTAAACATTGGGACCTCGCATGCTGAATTCTCATATGTCTTTTGTTGAGGTAACACTTTTCTACTTTTTTATTTTAACATGGAAGACAGGGAAGTCCTGAATAAGTGACCTACAGGGAAAACCTCAAAAGGTGATCGACAGGGTAGACCTGAAAAGGTGAACGGCAGAGCGGACCTGAAAAGGTGAACTGCCAAAAAAGTCCTGAAAAGGTGAACGACGGGATAGACCTCAAAAAGTGAACTGTTAAGGAAGACCTGAAAAGGTGAATGGTAGGGTAGACCTGAAAAGGTGAACGGCAGGGTAAACCGGAGAAGGCGAACTGCCAAGGAAGACCTGAAAAGGTGAATGACAGGATAGACCTGAAAAGGTGACCTGCCATGGAAGACCTTATCTTCTAGGAAGACCAGAATGGAAGACCGGCAGGTAAAACGAGTTGAGGTGACCTGCTGGGAAGACCAGACGAGGAGATCCGCTTGGAACACGAGAAGAGGTGATCCGCAGGGAAGACTTGATCTTCTTGGGAGACCAGAATGGAGGACATGCAGGAAAAACGAGATGAGGTGACCCACTGGGAAGACCAGACGAGGAGATCCGTAGGGAAGACCTGATCTTCTGGGAAGACCAGAATGGAGGACCTGCAGGAAAAATGAGATGAGGTGACCCGCTGGGAAGACCAGACGAGGAGATCCGCTAGGAACACGAGATGAGGTGATCCGCGGGGAAGACCAGAATGGAAGACCTCCAAGAAAAACGAGATGAGGTGACCCGCTGGGAAGACCAGACGAGGAGATCCGCTAGGGACACGAGATGAGGTGATCCGTAGGGAAGATCTGATCTTCTGGGAAAACCAGAATAGAGGACCTGCAGGAAAAACGAGATGAGGTGACCCGCTAGGAAGACCAGACAAGGAGATCTGCAGAGAAGAACGGATCTTCTGGGAAGACCAGAATGGAGGACCTGCAAAAAAAAACGAGATGAGGTGACCTGCTGGGGAGACCAGACAAGGAGATCTGTTGGGAACACGAGATGAGGCGATCCGCAGGGAAGACCTGATCTTCTGGGAAGACCAGAATGGAGGACCTGCAGGAAAAACGAGATGAGGTGACCGGTTGGGAAGACCAGACGAGGAGATCCGCTGGGAACACAAGATGAGGCGATCCACAGGGAAGACCTGATCTTCTGGGAAGACCAGAATGGAGGACCTGTAGGAAAAACGAGATGAGGTGACCCGCTGGGAAGACCAGACGAGGAGATCCGCTGGGAACATGAGATGAGGCGATCCGTAGGGAAGACCTGATCTTCTGGGAAGACCAGAATGGAGAACCTGTAGGAAAAACGAGATGAGATGACCCGCTGGGAAGACCAGACGAGGAGATCCGTTGGGAACACGAGATGAGGTGATCCACAGGGAAGACCTGATCTTCTGAGAAGACTAGAATGGAAGTCCTGCCAAGGAAGACCTAAAAAGGTGAACTGCCATGGAAGACTTGAAAAGGTGAACGACAGGGCAGACCTGAAAAGGTGAACTGCCATGGAAGACCTGAAAAGGTGAATGACAAGGTAGACCTGAAAAAGGTAAACTTTCATGGAAGACCTGAAAAGGTGAACGGCAGGGTAGACCTGAATAGGTGAACTGCCATGGAAGAACTGAAAAGGTGAACAGCAGGGTAGACCTGAAAAGGTGAACTGCCAAGGAAGACCTTATATTCTGAGAAGACCAAAATGGAAGACCTCGTCTACCCTCAATCCGATATGGACAAGTACGACTTATTTGTATGCGCGACCTCATCCGCACCCCGTCCTGTTGGTGAGTGTCTTAATTGTGCCACTGCAGCTAGTGTGCGACCATTAGTCCAGGGCGACTCGAGTGCTACCCGGTAAGTGAATAGAGTAAAGCTCCTCGCAACCCTTGACCTGATTGGTGATAAGGTGCAATTCACTTAGCGGGCGGAGTCTTAACTCCTCGCGACCATCTGTGCCCCTTCCCATTGGAGTGCGTCTTGGTTGCTGTTGCGGCTAGGTGTGCGTCACCTCTTATTCCGAGATGGATGAGTATGGCTTATTTGTATGCGCGACCTCGAGTCCATAACAAATGGGTGCGGTTTTTGGGGTGCACACCTCTTATTCCGAGATGGATGAGTATGGCTTATTTGTATGCGCGACCTCGAGTCCATAATAGATGGGCGCTGTAACGACTATGATTTTTCCTAGTCGTTTTCTTGATTTTTATGCATTAGGTCATATTCCTATAAGGCTTTGGAGGACTTATATATCTCCATTTTCAGAAGTTAAGATATGGTTGGAATCTTTATTCTATTAGCTTTCCAACGCTTTTTACGGATCGTGAATCGGATGAGTATCGATCAAGTTATGAGCGAGGTTGTGCTAAAAGGCGAGCAGAGGAAATAGCGACGGCTCCAGTGAGATCCGTCGGTATTGTGACGGATCCTATAGGATCCGTCGGTTTTTGTGACGAATCCAACATGAGCCGTCGATATGGAAACAATTTCAAACTTTAATAATTTCAGTTTTAGAAAGTTTTAATGTGTATTATTGATTGATATGTTTGGGATACGATTAGTTTTGATTTCCCCACGCGTGTAAGCTTATATATACCCTCTTTCTCTATTTCCTTTGCATTGAAACCCTAAAACCCTTAAGCCACTCCTTCTTCTTCTCTTGTTTTCGGCACCATTGTTGAGGAGCTCGGGAAGGGAGTTTCAACAAGGATTTTTGGTGAGTTTAGAAGAGCTTTTGAATGATGAAGATCCCTTTTAGAAGTTCTTTTCATATGATTTCGTTCTTAGGCCTTTCAAAGAAAAGAATAGGTTTTCTTCTTGGTTTTTGAAAGTCTTTATATGATTTCGGGTCTTATGTCATACCAATGATATGTCGATAATTTCATGATGTTTTTATAAGTTTTTGATGATGTATTGGATCATGTATGTACTTCAGATTTCATTGATCTCTTAAGTCTTCTTCTTGAGTTTTTCATAATTTTGATGGATTTCATATGATTTTCGGATCCTTATGTTATAGCCATGAAATCATGAAGTTTTGAAAGTATTTTGCAAATCTTTCATGTCAAAAGAAAGGGGATATGTATATATCATGTCTAGGGTTGTTTATTAAGAATAGAAAACATGTTTACAATCGTTTAAAGTCTTGTTTCGACCCTTATATGCATAGATCCGAACCTATACATGTTCTTATGATTTTTAGAGTTTTTATCATAGATCCATGTTAGTTGTTTCTATATATATTAGATCTATGGTTTTCAAGGATTTTGGAATATGTTTTAATGGTTCCTTATGTAAGTTTTATAAATCCTTTAAGGTCTAAAGTTGAATATAAAAGGATATCATGCTAAATACAATAATATATTATCTCTTGCGGTTTTCAAATGATTTTATAAAGAATATTCAGATCCTTGGGTGTACCAAGTGTTTTAACATTTTATCGATATTTTACTGTTTCCATAAGCTAGGGTTTCGAATAGATTATTCTCATATACGATTTTTAATCTATCTTTTAATGTTTTGTATCATTTACATATTACATAATGATTTTTATAATATGAATAGGTCTAAGTTTTTGGGAAGTTTTGAATAAGATTTACTTGACTTTATATATGTGTTTTTTTGCGAATCCTTAAAGACTAAGGTTTTTATTTGATCTCTTACACACGAATGATCTTTGATAAAATTTCTTACTGATTTACATTATTTTACATGACTCATATATGTATGTAAATGATAAAAGGTATTTGGTTGTTTTAACAAAAAAATAAATAAATAGAGTTTTTATATTGGTTTTAATTGGATTTCTCGTACGCATGATTTGATTTTTCAAGATGAGTTCTTTTATATTTTACACAGTTTTAAACGACTTGTGTATGGTTTTCCAATAATAGAACTTGTTGGGATGTTTTAATAAGAATTAGGGTTTCACTTTCTGTTTCGAGACGGCTCCCAGAGGAGCCGTCGGTTCTGGCATGGACGGTCCCTATGGGGGCCGTCGATCTGCCTCTAGATGACTCTGCCAAGAGCCGTCAGTTTTCTATGAGTACGGGTGTGCCATCAAGTCCCGTACTGTTTGTATTGTGACCTAGTCGTATTATTTCATGTCTGGTTAGATTGCTATAGATTGGTTGCGGGTCGTTGGATCGGAGGTGAGTGGGTCTAGTCTCCTATGTAGTTTTAAAGGATTTTTATCAATGACTTTGAAATGCTATTTTATGTATAAACTCGAGCATGTCATATTATATAGGCTGATGCCTTATTACATATTTGTGTTGGGAGTATTAAATTTTGAATCTATCTCATGCATATGTTTTGGGATGAAATAAGTGTTGATCATGCATGCATCGCATCGCCTAGGTGGCTCAGTCTAGGTGACTATGGTTCAGAATGGACCCTGGTCTAGGTGACTTATGTCTGGATGGCATGTGTCTAGGTGACACAATTTTTAAAGCGAAATCCTTGCAGCTAGGTGCTGTAGATAGCTAGGTGCCATGGAATACGGGCATGCGTGTCTGTTGCATTCATACGCATCATATGTTTTGACTGGATCTTGAGACATGCATCTTGAAACGAGATTTCTATTAAGTTTGGTTTATTGGAAATTTATTATATTTGCAAATATCATTTTATTGTATCTTGTAAATTGTTCTTACGATATCTTATTAAAGATTATTATTTTGAGATATACTGTATTATTGGGACCTAAAGGTCCATTCACTGAGCGTGTGGTTGCTCACCCCTCATTTTTCCAACCTTTCAGATTTAAAGGCTTAGATTGGTGGATCTCGTGTAGCTGCGAACGAGGTCGTGGGTGCGAGAATGTTAGACTTGCTTGGTCGAAGGACTTGATAAATTTCATTGGCATGTAGTTGGCCCATCTTTCTAGTAACCATGTTTATGCAAGTTGTATATCTTTTCATGTATAAGTTATATCCAGACACATTGGGAGTATTGTTGAAATCTTGGATGTTTTGGTATCTTTGAAGAATGAAGTTTATTTTAGTATTATTTTAATGTATCTCTGGACAAAAGAAAAATTATAGAACTTTGAGATTTCGAGGAATTAAGTTAACGCAACTGAATTTCACGCTTCAAAATGGAGTCGTGGGTCTGGGGGCGTTACAGGCGCAGCTTTTGGGGTGCACACCTCTTATTCCGAGATGGACAAGTACGGCTTATTTGCATGAGCGACCTCGAGTCCATAACAGATGGGCGCGGCTTTTGGGGTGCACACGTCTTATTCCGAGATGGACGAGTACGGCTTATTTGCATTCGCGACCTCGAGTCCATAATAGATGGGTGTGGCTTTTGGGGTGCGCACCTCTTATTCCGAGATAGACGAGTACGGCTTATTTGTATGCGCAACCTCGAGTCCATAACAGATAGGTGTGGCTTTAAATGTCCCATCCGTTGAGAAGACTTGAAGGGATGATCCGTTTAAGAGGACCTAGGGGTTGGCCCGTTGAGAAGACTTGAAGAGGCGTTCCGTTGAGATGACCTAACTAGGTGGCTCGTTGAGAAGACCTAAGGGTGGCCCGTTGAGAAGACTTGAATATATGGCCCGTTGAGAAGACCTAAGAGGGTGGCCCATTTAGAAGACCTGACTATATGGCCCGTTGAGAAGACCTGAAGAGGTGGTCTGTTGAGACGACCTGACTAGGTGGCCCGTTGAGAAGACCTGAGGGGGTGGCCCATTGAGAAGGCCTAACTAGGTGGCCCGTTGAGAAGACCTGAGGGGGTGGCCAGTTGAGAAGGCCTGATTAGGTGGCCCGTTGAGGTGTCCTGACTAGGTGGCCCGTTCAGAAGACCTGAGGGGGTAGCCCGTTGAGATGACCTGACTATATGGCCTGTTGAGAAGACCTGAAGAGGTGGCCCGTTGAGAAGACCTGACTAGATGGCTCGTTGAGGTGACCTGACTAGGTAACCCGTTGAGAAGACCTGAGGGGGTGGCCCGTTGAGAAGACCTGAAGAGGTAGTCTATTGAGAAGACCTGACTATATGGCCCGTTGAGAAGACCTAAAGAGGTGGCCCTTTGAGAAGACCTGAAGAGGTGGTCCGTTGGGATGACCTGACTAGGTGGCCCGTTGAGAAGACCTGAGGGGGTGACCCGTTGAGAAGACCTGAAGAGGTGGTCTGTTGAAATGACCTAACTATATGGCCCGTTGAGAAGACCTGAAGAGGTGGCCTGTTGAGAAGACCTGACTAGGTGGCCCATTGAGGTGACCTGACTAGGTGGCCCGTTGAGGTGACCTGACTAGGTGGCCCGTTGAGGAAGGCCAGACGAGAAGATCCTCAGGGAAGACCAGACGAGACGAGGTGATCCGCTGGGAAGACCAGACGAGGAGATCCTTAGGGGAGACCAGACGAGGAGATCCTCAAGGAAGACCAGATGAGACGAGGTGATCCACTGGGAATACCAGAAAAGGTGATCTGCCAACTTGTGGGAAGACCAGAAAAGGATGCTTCCTTGGCTCCATGTGACCCTCTTCTCTTCGACGCTTTTCTTCAAGTAAAAGAGGTGGAGATTGGTATGATATGGTGGTCTTCTTCAAGATTTGCCCAAATAGATTTTCCTTCGTCATTGGAATGTCTTATCTGAGACTTCAGAGATAGAAGGGGGGCTTGCCCCAGCATCACCTCATCTTGGAAACCCAATCAATATGTTTTCCTCCTCATCTTCACCATCTCTTCCAGATCTTGTTTAGGGAAACGGCTTTTTGTCCCGTGTCCCACAGACGGCGCCATTTGTGGGAGGTGAAAATATCCTCCTCTTTGATTGGGCCGGACTCGAGGGCGGTTCGAGCTTGGTTTGAGTAGATCTGCGAAGAGACTACGATTAGGGTCCGCCGTGGAGGGATTGACGAGACTCGACTGGACTGAACCTGATGTAAATCAGGCTGCCTACGTATCCTTTTTGAGAAATCAAGCCACACGTAGTTCCTTTTTGAGGCGAGAACCTCCGACGGTGAAGCCCAATCTCCATTAAAATGAGATTTCAAGCTTGGGTCTAGGGTTTTCTTTTTTTTTTTGGAGGGAGGAAGAAGAAGAAGTCCCCCTTGATGAAAGGGATATCCTCCTATTTATAGTGGGAGGGGTGTGCCTATTTCCTTGGAGGTGTGAGCATATCATGGGATGGAATCCTACCCAACTTGAGATGGTGTTGTGTTTATGGCCCCATGTCATGGGCTGCGGTATAGCCCTTTTAAAAGGATCCTAAGGTGTGACAGATTTGAGCTTCTACAAAGGTGATTTATTAAAATTCTAGTTGGTGTGGTTTTTACTTTTTAGGTGTGAGTTTTTTTTTTTAATAATAAAGATACATACCTATTTTTATTTTTAATATCACTTTTATTCCCCGGGATTTTATACATTTGTATAAAAAAAAATACGAATAATATAAATAATGATTGTACTTTATATGAACATTCCCATATAAATGAGTATGGCTAAAAATAGAATTGGATTTAACAAAGCAATAGACTTGCATGATTTTGAACCATTAACATAGAGGTTGATTCTAATCAAAATCACAGAAATCATTTTGTCCACCAAATTTGTATTGATCATTGTATATAAAACTTAAACTGCTTCAGACTTGAAAACAAGAATCATGATTTTCATTTGAATAAATCACTAGATAAAACATCAAATGAACCATCTCTATAGACTGGCTTTCTGATATTAAGCTCCTTTTTATGAGTGACTCGTGTAACAGTAAAAAAATGCGCTCGTGATGCTGTTCAACAGTGAACAAGAAGATTGTATGCCAAAAGATTTCAAAACACATGTAGATTCCCAAAGCATCCCAATTTATGAGAAGCTATTTATTTCCAATATATTCAGTACAGCCACATTTTGATACAAACTACAGCATACATTGAATTTAACACCACATGCATTGCACATGGCATTACTAGTTTGATAAACAAAAATAAGCAATCACAGTAAATCATAAACATGACAACAGATTCAGAAACCCTACATGGGTTCTCTTTCACCTTATTTTGAGTTAATTGAATCCAGTACTGGCATGCATTCTGATAAAACCTCCACCGCCCATTCAAGCTCCGGCCGAGAGATGATCAACGGAGGAACAAGTCTCACAACATCCCCCTTTCCAGCTGTTAGTATCAGAAGACCAGATTTGCAGCATGCATCAACAAGAGTCGATGCGGAGACATCTAACTCGATACCGACGATGAGCCCGACTCCACGAACTTCTTTGACATGTGGATTGCTTCCCAATTTTTTGATGAGTAGATCTTTCAAGTACTGGCCTTTGTGGGACACATCAGCAAGGAAGCCCGGTTTTTGGATCTTGTCAAGGACAGCTAGAGCAGCTCGGCACACAAGGGGGCCACCAGCAAACGTGCTCCCATGATCGCCGGGTTTAACAGCGTCTGCCACACGATTGGTGGTTAGAACGGCTCCAATTGGTAGACCGCCTGCAAGTGGCTTTGCAAGCGTCATCATGTCTGGAATAACTCCATAGGCCTCATGGGCCCAGAGGTCACCAGTCCGGCCAAGACCACACTGGACCTGTGAATTTAATCCAGGAAGTGATTGAATCTATGCTCCTCAAATGATGATAAAGTTGTAACCAATGATAAATGCTTGTGAAGGTATCGTGTATGTCAAATGATAAAGTGGCAATCCATGATGTGATTATTTTTTGGGGGGGTCCTTTTATGCACCATCGGTTGGTGATCATCCACAATTATGAATCCATGAGTGGGATACAGAAGCAGAGGGTGAAACTTCATTGACAGTTCAAAGTCAATCTAATATATTATTTGAGATGCATTGATATAGAATTACCTATGGAAATCAAGCATAAAAAATGAGAAGACCTCGTACAAAAATTTGGAAAGGGACTGTAAAAGGAATTGGTGCACTCACTGCTAATAAATACGATAAGAGTACTTGCTCATATTTGAGTGGCACCTTCGTGATGCTCAGAAACTAATTAAGTGTTTACTGGATAAAACCATATTGCTGAAAACCAAATCATGAAGACGGAAAAAATATTCCTCTGGTTAACAAATTAAAATAAGGCACTGCTGCCTTTTAACTATGGAGACCTCAGAATTCCTGGTCTAGAATTGTCAAAAGGTTATCCTGCCTTCTTTTACCATCAGGTAAGCAGGAATTGAATTCATAACTATAGTTTGAAATGCAGCCACACATACCACATGCTAATGTGCGCCCGGCTTCTTTTACCATCAGGTAAGCAGGAATTGGATTCATAGCCATAGTTTGAAATGCGGCCGCACGTACCACATGTTGATGTGCGCCCCCGGGCGCACATCTCCCCCGTATGCGGCGCATGTGCGCTCAAGTTCGAACTGAATCCGAACGGTAAGAGGGAGTTCGAAATTCAGTTCAAACGGACTTCAAACAGTAAAAACCTACCTCTGAGTTTGAATTACCATTCAAACGGTAATTCGAATAACAATATACCGCTCAAAAACTGTTCGAACGGCAATTCGAACGTCCGGAGGACGTTCGAAGTTCAATTCAAGCGGGGTTCAAACGACTGCCTTACCCTATTTATGACCGCATGTTCGGTACATGCGGCCTCATATACCATGTGCGGACCCCACCGGACATGTGGAGTCCACACATGGTTTTGAACTACGTTAATAAATATATTATTAATCAATAGAAAGGTGGACAGCAAATGATTAAATCTTTAATGATGATATTTCATTGCTTGATTATCAAGATAAAAGCCATCTTTTAGTAAAACAATTCAAATCAATAATAAAAAAATCTTACCAAAACAAATTACTGCAAGTTCCGATCGATGCAAGGGCTGAATTTTCAATTTGTTAGTATATTAATCAGAAATATGATACATACGAGCATCTATACTCATAGTAATACAGTATAAGAGTACATCCTTCAAAAAAAAATTCTCAGACTGCAAGAATGAAATCAGTGGCGAGCACCGCTAATTGTCAATCGGAAGTTACTGAATGCACGGCCAACGATATTGAAATAGATATCATTCCTAATTAACTATATTCTATCTAAATAATAAATATGTAGGAGATTATTCAAATAACCACATTACGTCAGCAAAATTATTGATATTGTCTTTCATTTTGTATGCTATATAACATGCATCGTAGTAGGCTAACATAGCTTCACTTTACACTCAAATTACAATCTTGTCGAGTGGGTGGAAGTTGAAATCTGAGTTTTACATTGAGGTCCTTTTAGAAACAAAGAATGGGAGCTACCTGAAGGAGGACAAAGGGAAAAAGAGGACAGGACAACAGAAATACGCTACAAAAGCATTGAATTATGTAACACCCATTTACTTCATATCTTCCATTATGTTGTATTTGTATCCATTAATGAGAATATAGTCATTCTGTCCAGCCCAACCATGTTGCTTTACCTAATCGAAGTAACATGATTACTAATGATAACAAAAAGTTAGTGCATGAAGTTACAGACAGGTTGGTCCAAAATCATTATAACATAAATTTTGGCATCAAGTAAAATGTCAGCAGCATGAGAAGGTCCTAGAAAATGATACAAGGTTCTGCAAGACAGAATTCATTTGCTATGCATTGTTGCAGTATTGTGTAAAAAGAAATGGATGGAACCAAAAAAAGTACATCACTATAGCAGTTGCAATGTCGCATCCACCAGAATACAGGCCACCACAGAGACTCAGGATGATACAAAGTGACTGATTAACTACAAAAATAAAAAATTATAGAAGATGAATCGTATTGGATAATCAAAAAAGTCAACATACCTCATCAAAGACGAGAAGAGCTCCAGCATCATCACACAAACTACGCAGTGTGTGTAAAAATTCCTTTGTGGCACAATATATTCCACCTTCACCCTGGATAGGTTCCACAAAAACTGCTGCTGTTTTACCGGATTGAATAGCAGTTTTGGCCGCCTCAATATTCCCATACTCTATAAAAGTAACACCAGGCATGACGGGCTCAAATGGTGACCTATAGTGTTCTTTGCTTGTTAGTGCAAGGGCACCCATAGTTCTCCCATGGAAACAATTGGTAAAAGAAATAAATTCTGTTGCTGGATCTTTCTCAGACGGTTTTGAATATCTTTGGAACTTCCTAGAAAATTTAATGGCTGCCTCATTTGCTTCAGTTCCTGAGTTTGAAAAAAAGACTCGATCTGCAAAGGAAGACTCCACAAGACGCTTTGCAAGTGCCACCTGCAACAAAGAAATTTGCACAAGCACCAAAAATTAGACCTTCAAATTTTTGTATATACAGTGTCAATCATAACTTTATTCAAGTCAGTTGAATTCCACCAATGCTATCATGCATATATTTTATCCAACTCATCATTAAATTCCAACAATGCTACCTTGCACACAAATAGAAAACCAACTACCAATACACTTCTTAACTCATGTGTCTACACTTCTTAACTCATGTATCTCACGTTAAAAACAGAATACTGAAACGACATCTCAACACTGTGATGGTGCACAAAAACTGATATTTCATCATTGAGACCAGACATCCTACTTGACAAACTGTAGAAAGTATATCAAATCTACCAAATAGAACCATAATAAACACAACACCCTAAAAGAAAATGCAGTATACTATCAATATTTACTATACTCCTCACTCAGGAAGAAAATCTACTTAACTGTGGAAAGTCATACCATAGATTAATATAAGTGTTACCATGGAGCTTTCTTTCTTTTCCCTATAGTAATCTTATCCCCCTTCTGTGGCCTACCCAAAATTCTACCTAACATAGAGAAATGACAGCCATTCATTTAGCATATGATTATAAATGAAATGTCAAATTTACGTGGTTCTATTGAAGGAGAAAAAAAACGACATTAATGTGCATACCAACCTCAGAGAAAGTACAGCTAGACCATCCTGGTAACGCGATCAACATATAACTTCAATAAAAATACAGCCAAGCTGCCACTATGAGCTATAATGTTTTTTTTTTAGCACACATTTACATTTCTCTCATACCCAAATGAATATCATGCATTGTCAAATACGAACTTTAAACATTATCACTAACAATTCAAAAGACAGAAAATATCAAAATTAAAAGATCAAACCAACTAAACACATTCAACATTCCCAAACCTTGCCAAACCGCCACATTACAGTATCAACCAGAAAAAAAAAAACTTTCAAACAAATTCAAGCATTTCCAACACAAAATCAAACCCCATTATCAAAATTAATAGAAACCCACACAAGGAACCTCACTTGGGGGACCGAGTAGTACAAGTTGCTGATGTGCGTCAGTTTCCGGGCCTGCTCCGCGACCGCCTCGGCCCAGTCGGGGTCGGAGTGCCCGAGTGCGTTCACGGCGATCCCCGCCATCATGTCGAGGTACTCCCGCCCCTCGATGTCGTACAATTTACAGCCCCTGCCACTCTCGAACACCACCGGGAACCTCGCGTAGGTGTTCACCAGGAGCTCCCCCTCCGCCTCCATCACCTCCCCTCCCGTCCCAAACTCTGATTTCGGCCCCGAATCGTGTGAGACCGAAGGCTCTCGGGCTTCCGATACAACGGCGGAGGTGGGGATCCTCCATCGCCAGCGGGGGGCGAATCCTGCGGCGGCCGGGGGTTGGGGCCAGCATCGGGAGTTGAGGCGGCGGGATGGATCGGCGGCTGCGTGAGAGATGGAGAGGTGGAGGGAATTCATCTTTGGTTGATCTGATGAGAAGCAGAGATCGAACTAGGGTTTCTGAAGGGTTTTTTGGTGTGACCGTTAATGACGCGTGGAGTCGACGTGGAGACATGTAGACCGTCAGATCAATGAGTCTCGATGAAGTTGTTAAGGCGACAACTGGATATTTTGGTGGTCTATGCTTGTGTGTTTTTGGGTGGGGACGGCAACTATAAGAGTTGGGACGAGTTTAATCAATTCTCATCTTAAACCTGTTAATAAAATTTCGGTTTCAGACCCGTCCTAAGTTTGTGATGAGTTTGATTTTTCTGTTAATAAAATCTTAAACACATTGGTTTTTAAAGAAATAAAACTCGTTCCATCTCATCCTAATTTTTAAATATTTTCTATCCTTTCTTAGATTATAAATTAAATAATTATTTTTACTTATTGTATCATAATATTACTTAATGCATATTTAAATATTTTATTAATTGTAGTAATAATAATAATATATGATATAAGTTATTTAAATAGAGTATAACGAGGCGGTGTAGATTTTACACTTGAATCCTAAATCTTTCTCTTATCTTTATCGAATTGAGATGAATGGGGTTTGAGTTTGACATTTCGGAGATCAAATCTGTTTCAATAGGATCGAGTCGGGACAATTTCTTACTTATCCAGTCTCATTGCCATCCCTACAAAGGAAAACAGAAACAGACAAATAAATCCATGGTTTTGATTCTATCTAGCTTGCATTAGAGATTAACATTGTCAAATTTAAAGCATAAGCCCGGTATATAAATGTTGAGGTGGAACTCATAATGGAATTGGAATTGTAACTCCTTTCATCTAGTCTAGCATGGATACGTGGGAAGACTTTATAGGTAAGGTATAAATGGTTAGAGAACTGGGACTTAATACAAGTATGGGATCATTGTTCTACACCATCTTTTTCTCGCCCTAATTTTAATTCTATATGTACACGTCAACGAGATATATAATTCGTTGAATTTTTTTTTACTGGAAATGGATTTGTATAATTTATTGAAGTATATATTTTATTTTCTTTTATAAAAATACATATCTCATTAGATGATGTATTATTTAAAAAAAAAAATCAAAACATGTATATATGGATACTGAGACTGAAAAATGAACCGTACATGACATTTCATTTGTAGAGGTAGGCATGGGCTGGGTCGGCATTTGGGCTTATTTCAACCTTGGATGGGACCTGGCCCAAAAATTTATCAAAGCCCCAGCATGCCCTTGGGCTCAAGGTTAGGATAATATCATTTACAGCATTAAATACACTTTTTTTTTAATAGTAAACATTATTTATTTAAGTATTTACTTTGATAAAAATATATATCATTCCATTTCGAATATGATGGACTCATTTTTAACAAATATGAAAAAAATTTAATGAGATTTATATATCACTTAAGAAAGAATATACCTCGTTGAATAACTTATTGGATGGTTAAAGAGGTATGAGACTGCATTTGGGACTATATGAAACAATGCCTAAGGTTTAATGATTTGGAATGGGTAGCAAGCTTAGTTGCATAATTTGCACTATATTTCTTAAATAAGATAGCATTATTATATAATTTTTTTTAACGAAGAAAGCCATCATGTAAAATAATTTGGTTGTATATTGTCAAATTTATACTTTTACAGCAAATGAGTAGTACATTGAACTACAATAAAAGTGTGAACATTCCAACTAGGTTGACATATTTATTTATCTATCATTTTCACAACTCTATCAAAAAAAAATAAAACCAAAATATTAAACAATATAAACAAAATATAAAACTGAGCTCTAATTTCAATTTTAGTGTAACTCTGTTCTTTACTGTTTTCATTTCTTCTTCAAGAGCTTCCTTAGAGCAGCTCCAATCGGACTGCTAAATGGAGATTTGAATACCAATTCCCCTCGTCCAACTCCAACCGGACGTCAAAAAGGAGATTGGAGGTCTTCATTTTCAAAACTAACTCTATATTTGGAGACCCACTATTTGGGTCTCCACATGTCACATCAATGAGGATAATGTCACAAATGACTTTGTTAACTTATAACAACTTTTAATAAATGACATTTAACTCTTACAAAATTATAAATTCATAATTTTTCATTTATATTTAATAAAAATATGGAATTTTGAAAAAAAAAATTACAAAAAAATTTCATGTAAAGTTCAAAAGCAAATGTTTCAAAAACCAAATAATTCATTGAACCGGAAAAATGAATGGGATAAAGAGTCACCGGTTCAATTGTCAGGTGATTCAAATTTCAAATGTTGGTGGTTTTAAAATTTCATATTTCAAATTGTAAAATTTGAAATTTGAACTTCTAAAATTTTAAATTCCACATATCCCTCTCAAACTTTACTATAAAACCTGTATATCATCACTATTATCCATCATCTTAATAGTGATTTGAAGACCTACACCAAAAAATTAGGAATTTTAACAAATCAAAATAGTGATTTGAAGACTTACACCAAAAAATTAGGAATTTTAACAAATCAAAATAGTGATTTGAAAACTTACACAAAAAAAATTGAAGATCCACCATTGAAGTTGATGAGTCTTCAAAATAGCAAAATCTTCAAAATAAAGACCCCGTTGAAGTTCAGAGGTCTTCAAAAGTTATAAATCTCCAATAGGAGTTTTCAAAATGAAGACCCCCATTGGAGATACTCTTAGCAAGCAAAAATCTTTTTGAGTTCTATGAATTAGGGGTGCTAACTTAATCCGTTAAATCGTGTCAGAACGTATTCAAATCGATTTTTTCTAGGTTTAGGTCATTAGATTTTTTTTCTTTTGGTTCAAGTAGAAATTGAAAAATTAATTTAATTTGGTTTAAGTTTGATTTCATGTTAAAAAACAAACCAAATGCATCATGTTGACTCTGCATGTTAGAAAGTTTAGCATCTCTCTGGCCTACATAATATAATGAGAAAAAAAAAAAAACTACTGCACTCATCAGATAACGGAAATCAACATGTCCACAAAATTATATATAAAAAAAAAGTCCAACTATACATCATCTTCTCTAATTTTTACTTTTCCTCTATCTGAATTTATTCAAACCCAAATGCATCATGTAACACGCTAACAGCTGGCCATCCAATTGCAGGAATTCATGGTGCTAAAGAGAGAAGGTACAACTGTACAAAAGAAAAGAAAAGAATTTCCTTTGAATAAAACTTTTAAGGCTAAACTATTAAACTGAAAAAGAGATTGTGAAAAGCAAAGTCAGAAAAGAGTGCACTGCAGGCAACAGAGCCTTTGATGTGCACAACAAGGACTTTTTGTTTTGATAAAGATGACATGTTCAACTCCACGTGATTTGCATTACATACACTTAACAAAAATATTCATATTATTATTATCTTTGCAAAAGAAAATCATGGTCCATGTTGATCACATGTTCTAATAGTAGTTATATTTTGATCAAGGAACCTAGCTCCATTAAATGAATGGATGATGATGTTCACTCAAATAATAGCCATGTATGGAGTAGACAGTAGAGAGGCTTTCTTCATTAGAGCAATGTGTTGTCCTTCATATATTTAGTAAATAAATATGTTGATTTTCATTTTTTTCCACAAATTTGAGGGGAAATGAATTAGGAATGTAGGATTCCTTTCTCAATGAATAAGTCATCATCTGATCTGATCAGAAAATGAGATTCACAATTGATGAAGTCTCTTATTGGCGTGGAGGAGACGGGAGAGACCTACAAAAAAAAGAGCAAATTCTCTAACAATCAAGTCAGATCCAACGATAATAAAAATTTAACTTCTCTTTTTCTTATCTCTTTTCTTATTTATAATTGTTCTCGCCATTAATTTTCAATCTTTATATTTTCTATATTAATGGTTATGTTTTTTTTATTTACTTTCAGATGCGATTGTTGATTGCATTAATCTCAATAAAATCTTGGAACCGATTTCACATGATGACATCTCATTGAAGATGAATACAGATGTACCAGTAGAAGATGAATACAAAATTTAGGAAGGTTATAAAAAGAACACTTTTTCAGCTATGGCCTATTAAAAATGTGACCTTCTAATGGCATGACAGACAAATATCACAAACATTGGAAATGCCTCACTGAATCAACTTGATATATACTTTTATTTTTCATTAATAAAATTGAATCTTGCATTGGAAGATGCACTTAATAGTGAAGATCCATTGTTTTGTGAGGTAATATTTTGTCATCTCTTGGGGAGGGCAAGACCTCTCTTTGTTTTTGTAAGCCAGTTGAACTTCTACTGCTGGTGGTGAGGGACCAAAGAAAGAGACACACACACTCTCTCTCTCTCTCTGTGTATATATATATATATATATATATATATATTTTCCTCTCCCCTCTGTAATTTAGACTCTCCACATTTTGATTAATATAGAATCGGGTTAGAAATTGAGTTAGAAATTGAGTTCTGTTAATGAGTGTTCTATTTATAGGAACTATTATGTTTTCTAACATTTATGTTTAAATACTATAAAATCAAAATGCTTTTATATATTATAATTCAAAATACATTTTCATAATATTTTATACTAGAAGGGTAGTTTTGGGTTAATAAAAATATTAAGTCACTAAGTTAATGGTGTGATAACATTTAATGTAAAAATGAAGTATTTATGAATAGTTTCTAAAAATAAAGATATTAAGACTAGCCACCCATTTGTGTGGATATTGCACACTCAAATGGGAATTTCATATTGAGATTTGGCTTAAATTAGAGCAAGGAATTATAATTCCAAATAAATTTTGGATTGAATCGGGGAGGTGTATCAGGAATATTAAATCAAAACTTACAAAATCCAAGTCCACATTAAATACTAGGGAAAAATTGATATAACTCCCTCGAAAATTGGCTAAATCGATTTTTGTTCTTGTAAAATTAAAAAATCTTCACAGGTTCCTATATTATTAGAAAAATATCATTTAGTCCTTACAATTACCCTAACTAATCAGATACATAGTTAACCTTAACTACATATTAAAAGTTACCAGAATACTCTCACCCTTTATTTTCAAAAAATCGATGTAGCTCCTTAGAACCTTATGAAAATTAGAAAAAATCCCTATAGAATAAGTATCTCCTTAGGTGCCTAATATCTATTTTATTAGATAATATTTATTTTAGTCCTTATCATAACTGAAACTAATCAAATTTGTGATTAACTCTAACCATATATGATGAATTACTGTAATACTCTTTTAAAATTTATTTAATAAATTATTGTAATATACTAACCAGATTTTTTGTTAACTTAAAGGGAATTTACTAATTTTACAAAGATCTTTTTCTATTTTCATGAGTTTTTAGGAAGTGATATCATTTTCCCTCTTTTTCTTTTACCATTGGTGAGAATTTTCAGAAAATGACAGGGGCATTTTTGTCATCAAAATGACTAAATAGGATTATTCATATTTTGTAGAGACATATTTGAATGTATTTATTATATCGGAGCAAATTAATTGATGGACTAAATCTGACAACCATATATACTTTCTGGGGGCATGTGACGATTTTTTAATTTTACGGAGGCTAAAACCAATTTTAACCAACTTTCAAGAGAATTATATGTGTTTTTCCCTAAAAACTAACGTTTCTTATTATTTATTTATTTTTTCTATCTTGATAAATAGACTTGGAAATTGAAGGGCAGGGCCGGCCCTGAGATTTAAAAATTTGGGTGGAGCCCTAAGCGATCTTTTAAAATGGGGCCCTATAAAAAAAAAAATCATCTTGTTTAAATATAACTCAATAAATTGTCATTTTTCATTGATCAATTAAAAGAGTATAAAATATAAGTAGATAATCTCATCAACTTCATTTCAGAAACTCAACTAGTATTTTGATTAGTAAATAGACAATAAATATCTTATATTTCTATTAAAAGTCTTTAAAAAATAGGTTACACCTTATAGATCATGTTTATTTTGTTCGTTCCCTCTTTTATAAAAGAACATGAGTGGGTGATTTGATTTTTTCTAATTAAGGATTTTCGGTCATCTTAAAAAATGAGATTTCATGCCCAACTTTTTAATATCATCACTAATTAGCAGTAATATGTGAATATAATTATAAAAAAATATATCCAAAAACAAAAAATAAATAAATAAAACTAAGATTCAAAAAGGAGTTACGCACCTTATAATGGAGATCAATTTGTTGCAAAATCTTTATTTTGATTCATTGACTTTGGAATGGTAAATGATTGAAAGTTAAATATTATGTGTGTGTGAGAGAGGGGAAGAGAGAGAGAGAGAGAGAGAGTGTGACCCAGAGATTATGAGAGAGAGATATCAATTGGGGAGAAAAAAATAAACACCAATTAAAGAGGGTGATTATTCACCTTCCAAAAAGAAATTTTTAAATATTAATTATGTATAAATATTTATAGCTATTGGATGGGTGAGATTATTTGTAATTTTTTTCTTTCCATTTAGAGCTTTGGATGTTTTAAAATAGCTAAATTTGTAGTGGGCCATGACAGATTGAAACTCATAAACAGACACAGTGTATATATGACATTTGGGTTTCAAAGCCCTTCCCTTGATGGGGCCCTAGGCAACTGCCTATTGGGCCTACACCCAAGGTCGAGCCTGTTGAAGGGTTGTGCATATAAGATGGCCTGGTGAAAAAAGTCAACCATTCCATCTTGATCTACATAACTTCATCTGATAATGATATGACTTTTTTTACTTATAAAATATGAAAACTTAATATGTGAACATTTGCGAGCCTCCAATTGACTCCCACGTTACAAGTTACACCTACAAAATGTAACAGTCCGCCGACCTAAAGATCTTGAAATATAAAAATGTTGCATGACATATTGAGATATGGCCATACGGGTCCATTTGTGCTCTGTCTGAAGAGCTTTCTAATAATACCATAAGAGGTCTGTTAGGGCCTTTTGTAGACGGTATAAAGAACTGTTTAGATGAGGTGGCTACTTTGATAGCCTCTAGTCTGGATGGACATCCTATTTTTTGAGATAGAAGAAATACATGCCCAGTTTTAGGGGCCTTTTATTTAAAAAAATATATATATATATATATGGATCCATTTCTTGTTATTAAAAAGTCCAATACTCCCCACCAAAAGAAAAAGTCCAACACTCAACAGTACCTAAAAAAAAAGAAAAAAAGAAAACAGTAGAACAGATGAAGGGGAACTATGTTCATTGATTTCTCCTTTTCTTTCTATTATTATTATTATTATTATTTTGGGTTTTACAACTCCTTTTCTATTGATTGGAATGAATGTATCATAGGAAGTTCACTCCAATTATAAAAATCCATGCTTTTCATTAAATACTGAAAAAAAGGATCAGTGGTCCTCCCTAGGGTATGGCCCAACCACATTGATTTTCCATGCAGATTTTGTTTGAATTCAGACCTTGGTTCTTATGTATTAAAGTGTTACTTTAAATTTGAGAATATCATTCAAATACAATGATTTTTAATATTGGGACATTTCAATTGTAATTTCCAATGATGAAGTTAATTCAAGTGAATATTAATGGATATTTGGGGGGAAAAAATGTTGGTGCGTCTATCCCCACTAAGCATTTCCATTAACCCACCAATCAAAAAAAAAAAAAACAGTGTTTTTTCTGTTCCCACCGATTCGACCAGTTCGATCAAACTTGGTCGTCATTTTAAGTTTTGAGCGACCGAACTTAGTCGTCATTTCATATTTTGGGCGACCTAACTTGATCGCCATTTCAGGTTTCAAGCGACCAAACTTGGTCGAACAGGGTTTGTGATAAAGTTTATAATTTTTTTTCTTAAAAATCTAATCCCATGACGTGTATTCTCATAGGATTCTTCATGTCACTCCAAGTCTGAGTTGTAACGTAGGGAGAATCAATCATTATTCTTAAATGTAGAACATAAGAATAATTTTTTTAAAATAAGTGACAGACAAATTTTCAAAAGCCAAATATAAAATGTGTTTGGATCAACTGGTATGTTTTTTTGTTTTCAAACAAAGAATCTGCTTAACTACCAATTCAAACGAAGCTTAAAAATGATATATATTTGTCTGATAAAATATTTTTCTATAAAAATTTAAATTAATTGAAAGTATACCTATTTATATTTTTTTCAGTTCCTTAGCTGTTGTTTGGATAAAAGAATAAATGTAGAATATGATGGATAAACTCAAAAATTTATTTGTTTACAAAGACTATGTAGATATAATTCTGGATCCTGTTCGACCAATTTCGGTCGCCCAAAACCTGAAATGACAACTAAGTTCGGTCGTCCTTAAACCTGAAATGACAACCAAGTCCGGTCGCCAAAAACTTGAAATCGCAACCAAGTTCGGTCGACCTGGGTTGATGGGAACAACCAAACACTGATTTTTTTTATGGTGGGTTAAGAAAAATTTTTGGTGGGAATAGACACGCCCAAAAATGTAACCTATATAGAACAGAAAAATATTTAACTTATTACACTGATTAACTTTTTAGTTATAAATTATGAGGTTGCATTTCATGAGTATATCATGTGTTAGCTTACCCATCACGAATATACATAAGTAAATAAGAATAAGAAAACATTGCTTTTCCTACCTATACATGAAATAAAACATGGAAATTGTAGTAAAAATTATGATTGAAACTTTGGATAAGGAAAAATAATTAAATCTAGTACCATGTGTTATATATGTGTCACTTTTGGCCTTATGGTAACCATTGGAGCATTCTGGCAGTTTTTTTCGTTTTTCGATCGGAACCGCTAAAATTTTGGACTGTTAGCTATCATCCTGAGTTTGAGGACTCCGATTGAAAATCTAACTGCATATTATGTGTCCTGGTGCCATTCCAAGCCACTCACGAAAATTTCATCGAATTCCAGTAACGTTTCAGAATTTCGCAGTTCCGGGGCGTATCCGGGTTTTGACCGAGCGAGAAGTCATTGAGAGACTTGACTTGGTCAATGTGGGCCCATGACTTGGTCAACTCTTTTGTCCTTTTGTGTGGTTGAGTTGACTTAGGTCAAATTGCACTTAGACCCACTTAAACCCCCCCTAAACCTAATTAGGGCTAATCTAATTAGGGGTGTGAGTGTGTGTGGAGTGGGAGTGAGGATAAATAAATCCTACGACTTCAACCCCTCACTATTCATCATCTTCCCCATTTGATTTTCTCTCTCCCTCTCTCTCTTTTTCTTTGTTTTGACCTAGCTAGAGGGCTTGGATCTCAAAACACAAAGAAGAGAAAGGTTAGATCTTGTCCCGATCTATCTACCGGTGGTCTCGGATTCGAGTTCCCACTTGTTTGATCCCTTCTCACGCCCTCTTTTCTCCTCTGATTTCAGCCCCTTTGAAGGCTGAAAGAGATCTTGGTGGTGGAGGTCTTTGGGGAGGTGTTTCGGTGCACGAAGAGCTCCCGGTCCCCTTCCCTTCCTTTCCTCTCCTAGGGTAAGCCTTCTTTCCTTCCTTTTCTTGCTTAGATGCATGTTAGGAGGGTGGTTTTGAGTGTTGGTGGCTGTTGGTGGTGGTTGGTGGTGGTTAGTGGCCATTGGTGGCCGGTGAGGGGTGGTAGGGTGGCTCGGGTAGGATGGCAGGCTGTCCCAGGTAGATTGGCAGGCAGACAGGGCAGCGCAGGCAGGCGCAGGGTTGGGCGTTGTCGGGCGTGCAGGCAGAGCAGCGCGGGCGTGCACACGGGCGTGCGCGCGGGTGGAGCAGGTGTGCGGGTGCTGCGCGCTGGGCGCTGTGCGGGGACGTGCGCGCGGGGGCGCTGCGCAGAGGCGCAGTGCGTACCGTGCGCGCGGGGCCGCGTGCGGGTGCTACGCGCAGGGCGCCGTGCGGGGGCGTGCGCGCGGGCGCTGCGCAGAGGCGCAGGCGTGCTGTGCGCGCGCAGTGAGGCGAGCCGGTGGTGCGCGCGGGGCGAGGCGATGGGGCGCTGGGCGAGCCTGTGGTGCGCGCGGGGGTGCGCGCGAGGCGAGGCGATGGGGCGCTGGGCGTGCGGGTGTGCGCGCGAGTCACTGCGGGGGGGCGCAGTGGGCGCGCGGTGCCTGGGGGGACTTGGCGGAGTGTCCGGGTGTGCGCGGCCTGGGCTCAGTGCGCTGGGCGCGCGGGGGGGGGGGCGGTTGTGCGCCTGGGGGGGGTGGCCGTGCGGGCGGCTGCCCGGGGGGGGTCGAGTGAGTCGGAGTGCTGCTCGACGCGTGCGTACAGGCCGTATGTACGCTTGTCCGAGTATTGTTGTTTTTTTTTAGTGTTTCTTTGTGGTATTTGTGTATTTTACTCACCAAGTTGATTACCCTGTCTTGCAGATCTTGACGGACGCGCGCGCGACGACCCGATTATGTGTGAGTGGTAAAATCCAACCCAGTAGGGAGGCGCTATATGCACTTGGGCGTATACCGTCCTCCCCTGGGGCACCGCAGTTGATATAAACTGTAAAATATGTAATCATGCAAAGCATGTGTAGTGTGTGCAATGCATGCGACCCTAGACTTTATATGTTAGGGATATGTGTAAGAGCCGTGCATCCTGTCACCTTGTTATCATGCTAGGAAAGCTATGACCTATGCATGCGTCCTTTTATTTTTTTATTAAAAATAAAATGTAAACTTATGATATTTTTAGCATGCCTTAGGGAATATTAAGGGGCCTTGCGAGGTCAACATTGAGACCGGGGCTAGGGTACCCCGTTTTGGTTGTTTGGTTGGCGGGATGTCCTATATCGGGACCTCAGGTTGCCCTCCCAAGGTTTCTTTTCCTCATATATATCTTATATGTTCCCCGCATCTTGGTTATGCGCGCTGGGAAAATTCTGAGAAATTCAAGACATTAGAGTGTTTGAGATGTGTTGTCGGCGGATCCGAGTGGATCATATGCGCATGGATAGGCTGTTCTGTTCCCTTCGTTGATCCGTGTAGAGACTGCCCCGGCGTTAGAAAGGCTGTCCCGTGGAGGGCTCCCATCAGTAGGCACCTCCTGATTTGGGACGGACTGTGCTGAATGTGGGAGTGGCCAAGCGGCCTACGGAGTGGGGAGAGACTATCGGGTGACCAAGGGTGACCGACAGCCTAGTCAGTCCCAATATCCTATGTCACCTATTGAGGGGGTGAGGGTGGGGTGTGGTGGGTCGGCGATGTAGCGACCCACTGGATTTGTGTAAGGATGATTTATCAGCCTAAATAGTCCCAATATCCTATGTCACCTATTGAGGGGTGAGGTGTGAGGTGTGGTGGTTCGGCGATGTGGCGACACATTCCCACTTTGAGGCTTTTGATTTGATTATTTGTGGTTAATATAAATTGTGATGCATGGGTTGTGCTGTTCACTGAGCGTGTGGCTCACCCCTCGCATAATTATTTTCTCCAGTGATTACCGAGGCGGACTTGAAGGAGGAGCTCCCCGAGAGACTGCACCAGTAGCGGAGTAGCGCCACGTCCCTCGAGTTTTAGAGGCCATCAGCATCCTTCTTGATTGTATGTATATATTTCCGTGCTTGGGCACCCAGTTTGGATTGTATTTGGATGTATGTGTGTATATTGGCTCTCACAGGACATATGATTATGTATCGAGTCTGTAGTATGTTTTTGGATTACAGATTCAGTCTTTTAGCTTCCGCTATCTGTGTATATATCATGTCAGCCTCTTTGTTGTCTGTGTTGTCATTTTAGCTGTTTGTTTATGGTATGTTATTGACCTCCTGTATAGACTGCTGATATCATGTATACACTTGCCGCGTCCCGGGGACGGCCGCCCTGGGGCGTGACAAAAGTTGGTATCAGAGCCTGGTCCTGTCAGAGCCAATTGTATTCTTTTCGTAGAGATGAGTCCTAGGATTTCTATATGAGTATTCTGATCCTAGTGTCTGGTTTTCTTAGGTTGCTGATATGCCTCCTCGCAGAGGACGGCGCGGACGTGGTCCCTCTCGACCTTTGGAGGTTTCCGGACCTACCAGAGGCGAGGATGCTACTGGAGAGTCCTCAGCCGTGAGGCCAGGATCGGCACAGGATAGCAGATTTGGTGGAGACGCAGACCAGGGCACTGGAGGCCCAGACCAGAGTATTGGCAGATCAGGCACGAGAGATCTAGGAGCTGAGGGCTGCCCGCGAGGCAGTTCCCCAGGTCCCCTTGATGGCAGATCCACCTATGGTGCCCGACGTGCCCCCTGTTCCCGTGGTGATTCCGGCGGTCAGAGTTCAGGATCCCCAAGAGAGGGAGGTGGGGCAAGAGGCTGCAGCGCGGGTGCAGCAGAGTGGCCTCGCAGCCTTTCTGAAGCTCCATCCTCCCAAGTTCCCGGGCCAGACGACGGATCCCCTTGCCCCAGAGCGCTGGTTGATGGAGGTGGACACGATCTTCTCGACTATGCATTGCACCGACCGCCAGCGAGTCTCCCTGGCCACTTTCATGCTGAAGGGCAGCGCCGCCGACTGGTGGGCTACCCGAGCAGTGGACATCCCGGAGGGAGTGGAGCAGCTTTCATGGGCGGGATTCCGGAGGTATTTCTTGGAGGAGTACTTCCCGTTCTCGACGCGCCAGATAGTGATGCAGGAGTTTGAGCAGCTGACGCAGGGCTCTATGTCTGTCGCTGACTACTCCACACGCTTCACGAGGCTGTCCAGATTCGCCCCAGCTTTGGTGATGGACGAGGAGACGAGGTGCCGTCGTTTTGAGCTTGGTCTCAGCAGCGCCATTCGGGTGCACGTCACCTCCCAGGCTTTCACGAGGTACTCTGACTTGGTGTCGCGGGCGAAGACAGTCGAGCGAGACCTCGGGATCCTCGTGAGGGCTTCGACCCCTTCGACAGACCAGAGGCCACCCAGGAGCCAGGACCAGGGACAGCGCAGGAAGAAGAGGCCCCGCTTTGATCAGTCAGCGGCTGCCTCTCCTCCAGCAGATGCGGTGCCAGTGTGAGGTCCAGCACCCATCGCAGCAGTGCCAGTCCAGGCGAGGCGACCAGAGACGCGGCGCTGCTACCACTGTCAGCGCGTCGGGCATATCTTGTATAATTGCCCCGATGCTGGCCGACCCCGCGTGATGCCTCCGCAGCAGCAGCAGTTGCAGCAGCAGCCGTTTCAGCAGCCGTTCCAGCAGCAGCGCCAGCAGCAGCAGCAGCCTCAGCGCCAGCCGCAGCAGCAGCCTCAGCGTCAGCAGCAGCAGCCACAGGGTGGCCGTGCTGACCAGAGGAGGCAGCCAGCGCAGCCGGCGAGGCGTGCCCCTGCTCCTCAGCCTCAGTTTGTTCAGGGCCGAGTGGCAGCGCTTTCAGCAGAGGAGGCTCAGGCATCAGGCAGTGTGGTCCGAGGTATTGTTCAGATCTCCCAGCTCCCTGCTTATGTATTGTTTGATTCCGGAGCCACACACTCGTTCGTGTCTCCCGCTTTCGCGAGACGGACGGGCGTGGCGTCCGCCCCTTTGGATGCTATCCTGGAGATATCATTGCCCGTAGGAGACCGTATTCTCCTCCGTTCTGTGTACCGAGGGTGTATGGTAGAGGTTGCGGAGCATGAGTTTCCAGTGGAGTTGGTGGAGCTCGCGATGACGGACTTTGATGCCATCCTGGGAATGGATTGGCTTGCAGCTAGTCATGCCAGCATCGACTGTTTTGCCAAGTCGGTGTCTTTCCACCTTCCGGGTCGGAGGTCTTTCCAGTTCGTGGGCGATCGTGACGTAGCCCCTTTGGGGTTCGTGTCGTCCATGCAGGTGTGGAGACTCCTTCAGGGAGGGTGCGAGGGATTTCTAGGGTATATTGCTCAGGAGGATGCACCACTGCGGGCAGATATCAGTCAGACTCCGGTCGTGGCAGAGTATCCCGAGGTTTTCCCCGATGATCTTCCGGGATTACCGTCGGATCGCGCGATCGAGTTTGAGATCAATCTGATTCCGGGGACCGAGCCGATTTCGAGAGCTCCGTACCGGATGGCCCTTGCAGAGCTGAGGGTGCTCAAGGAGCAGTTGGAGGAGTTGTTGGAGAAGGGCTTCGCACGTCTGAGTGTTTCTCCGTGGGGAACCCCTATTCTGTTCGTCCAGAAGAAGGACGGTTCGCTACGGCTTTGTATCTATTACAGGCAGCTGAACAAGCGGACAGTAAAGAACAAGTACCCCTTGCCGCGGATCGACGATCTGTTTGACCAGCTCCAGGGAGCGCGTGTCTTTTCCAAGATCGATCTCCGCTCGGGCTACTATCAGCTGAAGATCCGGGAGTCAGACATTCCGAAGACGGCCTTTCGTACCCGGTATGGGCACTACGAGTTCAGAGTACTGCCATTCGGGTTGACGAATGCGCCGGCGGCCTTCATGGATCTGATGAACCGGGTGTTTCGGCCCTTCCTCGACTCCTTTGTGGTAGTATTCATCGATGACATATTGGTGTACTCGAGGAGTCTTGAGGAGCATGCTCACCATCTCTGCACTGTCTTGGAGACTTTGGCCAGACATCAGTTGTTCGCCAAGTTCAGCAAGTGCGAGTTCTGGTTGGAGCGTATGGCCTTTCTGGGCCATGTGATTTTCGGTGAGGGCATATCTGTGGACCCGGAGAAGACGCTCGCCGTGTCGAATTGGCGTCGACCGTCGAACCCCACAGAGATTCGGAGCTTCTTGGGCTTGGCGGGTTATTACAGGAGGTTTGTCGAGAGTTTCTCGAAGATAGCCGTTCCTCTTACCCGCCTCACTCGGAAGGATGTCCGGTTCGAGTGGTCCCCGTCCTGCGAGGAGAGCTTCCAGGAGTTGAAGCGAAGGCTCACCTCAGCGCCAGTTCTTACCCTTCCGTCTGGGAGTGGTGGGTTCGCAGTTTATACAGATGCATCGCAGTTGGGTGTGGGTTGCGTCCTGATGCAGCACGGTAACTTACGCGTCGCGTCAGTTGAAGCCCCATGAGCAGAATTACCCCACCCACGACCTTGAGTTGGCAGCGATCATCTTTGCGCTGAAGATGTGGAGGCATTACCTCTATGGAGAGGAGTTCGAGCTCTTTACCGATCATAAGAGCTTGACATATTTGCAGTCCCAGCCGGAGCTCAACATGCGTCAGAGACGTTGGGTCGAGTTCCTGACGGACTACGATTGTGACATCGCTTACCATCCGGGTAAGGCGAATGTCGTATCAGATGCTCTCAGTAGACAGCCCTTGGGCATGGCCGCCCATATGGCTGTCCGTCGTTGGAGGCTTCTGGAGGAGGCCGCTTGCTGGATCAGTGTTCGAGAGACTCATGCCGGTGGCTTTTTGGCCAGACTGGTGGTGCAGCCAGGCCTCCTCGACGATATCCGCACGGCTCAGGCTCAGGATCCGCATTTTATAGTCCTCTCTGAAGGCGTCGCCCAAGGCGAGCGTCCGGACTACCAGATTCGCGCGGACGGGATCCTGCGGTTCAGAGGCCGAGTATGCATTCCCGACGACGCAGAGCTGAAGCGGAAGATTCTGGACGAGGCCCATCGTTCGAGGTACACAGTGCATCCTGGTAGCACGAAGATGTACAGGGGCCTTCATCGTGGCTACTGGTGGCGTGGGATGAAGACGGATATTGCCTGTTTCGTTGCCCGATGCCTAGTATGCCAGCAGGTGAAGTCGGAGCATCAGCGCCCTGCAGGGAAGCTGCAATCCATTGAGATTCCCCATTGGAAGTGGGAGCAGATCACCATGGACTTCATCTCGGGTTTACCGAGGTCACGTTCGGGTCGCGATGCCATCTGGGTGATCGTCGACCGGCTGACGAAGTCTGCTCATTTCCTCCCCATCCGACTCACCGATTCTCTGGACACCCTGGCGCAGTTATTTGTCTCCGAGATTGTTCGTCTCCATGGCACTCCAGTCAGCATCATTTCTGATCGAGACGCGCGTTTTACTTCGAGGTTCTGGCGTAGCCTCCAGCACGCCCTTGGTACGAACCTCCACTTCAGTACAGCGTTTCATCCGCAGACGGACAACCAGTCGGAGAGGACGATCCAGACTCTTGAGGACATGCTGCGAGCCTGTGTTCTCAATTTTGGGGGCAGTTGGGAGAGGCACCTTCCGTTGGTGGAGTTTGCCTACAACAACAGCTACCACTCGAGTATCCGGATGGCTCCTTACGAGGCGCTCTATGGCCGCAGCTGCAGGTCCCCCTTGTGTTGGGACGAGGTCGGAGAGCGCCAGTTGGAGGGACCAGAGATCGTTCACCAGACCTCAGAGATGGTGAAGACGATTCGCGAGCGTATCCGAGTCGCTCAGAGTCGTCAGAAGTGCTACGCCGACCGTCGTCGCCGTGAGCTCGCCTTCGAGGTTGGTGACCATGTCTTCTTGAAGGTGTCCCCGATGAAGGGCATCTTCCGTTTCGGTGTGCAGGGCAAGCTGAGTCCGCGTTTCATTGGGCCGTTCCTCATCCTCGAGCGAGTTGGAGAGGTGGCCTATCGCATAGCTCTGCCCCCACAGTTGGCTCAGGCCCATGACGTCTTCCATGTCTCGCAGCTGAGGCGCTATGTCCACGATCCTGCTCACGTCATCCCGTTCGAGCCGCTCGTCTTCGAGCCGGACTTGTCTTTCGTGGAGCAGCCGATTGAGATCATGGACCGCCGCGAGAAGAGGCTCCGCACCAAGACCGTCCAGCTGGTCAAGGTGCGATGGCAGCACCGTTCCGGTGCCGAGGCCACCTGGGAGCTCGAGGACGCCATGCCTGACGCGTATCCACATCTTTTCCCTTCTTACATGTTCTTCTATTTATTTTGAGGACAAAATTTCCTATGGGGGGGAGAATGTTATGTATGTGTCACTTTTAGCTTTCTGGTAACCATTGGAGCATTCTGGCAGTTTTTTTCGTTTTTCGATCGGAACCGCTAAAATTTTGGACTGTTAGCTATCATCTTGAGTTTGAGGACTCCGATTGAAAATCTAACTACATATTATGTGTCCTGGTGCCATTCCAAGCCACTCACAAAAATTTCATCGAATTCCGGTAACGTTTTAGAATTTCGCAGTTCCGTGGCGTATCCGGGTTTTGACCGAGCGAGTAGTCATTGGGAGACTTGAGTTGGCCAATGTAGGCCCATGACTTGGTCAACTCTTTTGTCCTTTTGTGTGGTTGAGTTGACTTAGGTCAAATGGCACTTAGACCCACTTAAACCCCCCCTAAACCTAATTAGGGCTAATCTAATTAGGGGTGTGAGTGTGTGTGGAGTGGGAGTGAGGATAAGTAAATCCTACGACTTCAACCCCTCACTATTCATCATCTTCCCCATTTGATTTTCTCTCTCCCTCTCTCTCTTTTTCTTTGTTTTGACCTAGCTAGAGGGCTTGGATCTCAAAACACAAAGAAGAGAAAGGTTAGATCTTGTCCCGATCTATCTACCGGTGGTCTCGGATTCGAGTTCCCACTTGTTTGACCCCTTCTCACACCCTCTTTTCTCCTCTGATTTCAGCCCCTTTGAAGGCTGAAAGAGATCTTGGTGGTGGAGGTCTTTGGGGAGGTGTTTCGGTGCACGAAGAGCTCCCGGTCCCCTTCCCTTCCTTTCCTCTCCTAGGGTAAGCCTTCTTTCCTTCCTTTTCTTGCTTAGATGCATGTTAGGAGGGTGGTTTTGAGTGTGGGTGGTTGTTGGTGGTGGTGGGTGGTGGCCGTTGGTGGCCGGTGGGGGGTGGTAGGGTGGCTCGGGCAGGATGGCAGGCTGTCCCGGGTAGACTGGCAGGCAGACAGGCAGCACAGGCAGGCGCAGGGCTGGGCACTGTCGGGCTTGCAGGCAGAGCAGCGCGGGCGTGCACGTGGGTGGAGCAGGTGTGCGGGTGCTGCGCGCTGGGCGCTGTGCGAGGGCGTGCGCGCGGGGGCGCTGCGCAGAGGCACAGTGCGTACCGTGCGCGCGGGGCGCTGCGCAGAGGCGCGGGCATGCTGTGCGCGCGCGGTGAGGCGAGCCGGTGGTGCGCGCGGGGCGAGGCGATGGGGCGCTGGGCGAGCCGGTGGTGCGCGCAGGGTGCGCGCGGGGCGAGGCGAGGCGATGGGGCACTGGGCGTGCGGGTGTGCGCGCGAGTCGCTGCGCTGGGGCGCAGTGGGCGCGCGGTGCACCTGGGGGGACTTGGCGGAGGGTCCGGGCGTGCGGGCTGGGCTCGGCAGTGCACTGGGCGCGCGGGTCGGGGCTCGGCTGTGCGCCTGGGGCGGGTGGCCGTGCGGGCGGTTGCCCGGGGGTTCCGGAGTGAGTCGGAGTGCTCAGACTCGCGTGCGTACGGGCCGTATGTACGCTTGTCCGAGTATTGTGTATTTTTAGTGTATTTTGTTGTATTTGTGTATTTTACTCACCAAGTTGATTACCCTGTCTTGCAGATCTTGACGGACGGTCGCGCGACGACCCGGTTATCGGTGAGTGGTACAATCCAACCCAGTAGGGAGGCGCTATATGCACTTGGGCGTATATCGTCCTCCCCTGGGGCACCGCAGTTGATATTAACTTGTTAATATGTAATCCATGCAAGCATGATTAGTGTGTAGAATGCATGTCACCCTAGACTTTGTATGTTAGGGATATGTGTAAGAGCCATGCATCCTGTCACCTTGTTATCATGCTAGGAAAGCCTCGACCTATGCATGCGTCCTATTAGTTTAATTTATTAAATTAAATGTAAACTTATGATATTTTTAGCATGCCTTAGGGAATATTAAGGGGCCTTGCGAGGTCAACATTGAGACCCGGGCTAGGGTACTCCGTGTTCCTTGTTTGGTTGGCGGGATGTCCTATATCGGGACCTCAGGTTGCCCTCCCAAGGTTTCTTTTCCCTCATTATTATCTTATATGTTCCCCGCATCTTGGTTATGCGCGCTGGAGGAATTCTGAAGAATTCAAGTCATTAGAGTTGTTGAGATGTGTTGTCGACGGATCCGAGTGGATCATATGCGCATGGATAGGCTGTTCTGTTCCCTTCGTTGGATCCGTGTAGAGACTGCCCAGGCGTTAGAAAGGCTGTCCCGTGGAGGGCTCCCATCGGTAGGCACCTCCTGATTTGGGACGGAATGTGCTGAGTGTGGGAGTGGCCAAGCGGCCTACAGAGTGGGGAGAGACTATCGGTGGACCAAGGGTGACCAACAGCCTAGTCAGTCCCAATATCCTATGTCACCTATTGAGGGGTGAGGGTGAGGGTGTGGTGGGTCGGCGATGTAGCGACCCACTGGATTTGTGTAAGGATGATTTATCAGCCTAATAAGTCCCAATATCCTATGTCACCTATTGAGGGGTGAGGGTGAGGGTGTGGGGGTTCGGCGATGTGGCGACCCATTGAATTTGTTTAGTTCCTGCCACTTTGAGGCTTTTGATTTGATTATTTGTGGTTAATATAAACTGTGATGCATGGGTTGTGCTGTTCACTGAGCATGTGGCTCACCCCTCGCATAATATTTTCTCCAGTGATTAAGGAGGCGGACTTGAAGGAGGAGCTCCCCGAGAGACTGCACCAGTAGCGGAGTAGCGCCACGTCCCGCGAGTTTTAGAGGCCATCAGCATCCTTCTTGATTGTATGTATATATTTCCGTGCTTGGGCACCCAGTTTGGATTGTATTTGGATGTATGTGTGTATATTGGCTCTCACAGGACATATGATTATGTATCGAGTCTGTAGTATGTTTTTGGATTGCAGACTCAATCTTTTAGCTTCCGCTATATGTGTATGCATCATGTCAGCCTCTTTGTTGTCTGTGTTGTCAATTTTGAGCTGTTTGTTTATGGTATGTTATTGACCTCCTGTATAGACTGCTGATATCATGTATACATTTGCCGCGTCCCGGGGACGGCCGCCCTGGGGTGTGACACCATGGGTTTCTTGATAGAAAAAAAAAAAAAAAAAAGCTAAAAACAAATATTTTATACACACACAAGTCTCACCACGTGATAAGAAAAAATTTAATAAATAATAAATAAATAAAATAAAATTTATCAAAAAAAAAACACATACACACAAAAGAAGAAGCAAAACCCATGTTTCCTTTTCATAAAAAGGACACATGAGCATCTCTCAACTTTAATGGGCGTGCGCATTTTCCATGGAATATTTAGTCCCCTATTTAATTGGTCTAGGAGTCTAGGATAATACTAAAGAGTCACCTTCGCATGTTGTTTTTTTATATTTTAATTTTTTTTATAAAATATATATTTTTTAAAAAAATTATTGATTTTTATTGAAAATAAAATATATAATTTTTTTGGTATAAATATAAGGACGGCCGATAATGATGTCTCAGTGTTTTCTTGTGAATCACGCATCATCATCCTCACCGCCAATTTTGATTTTTTTCCTTTTTAAACGAGTAGTTGAATCCAAAATATTGACATTTAAAGCTCCAAATGAAGCTGATTTGATATTTTGTTGTGTAAATTTCCTTTGAACTCCGTATCAAAATCTTTTTTTCATAAATCAAATTTATTTCCAAATTGACCCCTCTTAAGAAAATATCACATATAGGCAATCCCTTCATATCCAAAGAAATGAGATTTTTTTCACATGTTTCCATACATTAACCCTTCATCTCATGATACAATTTTTAATAGAACTTCTATGTAAAAACCCTTTCAATGAAAAAATGGAATATAATTAAATACCCTTTACCACAATTTTTTTGTATTTTGCAAAGACATCTAATTATCTTCAACTACGATTTAAACAATACACACATAAGCAATTAAGTTACTTAATTGAGTATGTGAAACGTTTAATTCGATTACTCAATTAGACGAGTATATACTTCTTCAACAAGATGTAAAAAAATATCCATTCAATTCATTCAAGTATGACCTTTAAGAAAATAGGAAAATGTTAACAACCCTTTTTAATGCCGCTGCATTTTATAATTGTTTTTATTTTTTTTAAAATATTATACATAATCTAATAAAGTGTTTGTAATGCTAAAAAAAAAAATCAAAACTTTTTTTTTTTTTTGAATACTACTAAAAGATTGCTCAATTTTTTACGATTGCAGGAAGCTGCTTCTGCAATCGTGCAACGAAATAGTTTTATTGTAACAACTTTCTGCAGACGGATTTCAAGTAAATAGTGCCCAAAAGCTACGATTTTCAAAAGCTTAGAAGATAGCTTCCTACAAAATCAATTTTCAAACCCAAGGCCCTACAGAATCAGTTTTACAATCGCGCAACCAAACACACCATTAGATAAACATTTGTTGCTTGATCTTATTCTAAATAATGGAATTACAAATTTTGAAAGGAGTGAGATTAGACAAATAAAACTAAAATAAAAGAAATAAAATCAGTTAATTATCCGGAAGAGATATCTAACCCGAATGAGACCTAATTAAAAATATATATATATCAAAACGTGTTAAATAGTGAAAATGCCCTAATAAGTATCCTAACATATTTTCCCTAACAAAATCTTCTCCAAAAGATTTGGATGCCTAGTATTTATGTCAATTATGTGAGGGTAGGCCACCAACCAACCTTGTTAGATAAGGTCAGCCAAAATTCAGGTATGAGATTGGAGTTTAGCCGACATTGAATAATCCGACGGTTCTAATTGGTGGACTTTTCAGCTGTCATTTTATCTTGTCCTCTGTAATCTTAAATTAGGCCACGTTGATACAATTTTGTGACACACGTGTTCTTATCTGATTGGTTGAATTACACTGAATACTATATACCCAATGAACATCTGCCACGTAGATAACATAATGGAATAGTCATATTTTTTTATGGATTAAAGACATCTAAGTCCCTACAAACATGAAAAAATCCATATAAATCCCTACTAAAATTAGGACAGACGTACGAGTCCTTGAAAACTCAGAAAAACCCAATTATCATCCCTGAGTTAAATTTCCATCCAAACTTAACGGAATATTCCCAGAATATTCTGTCACATATAATTGTGTTGACATTGAAGTCCTTATAAACAGTCATAAAGACAAATTAGTCCCTGCAAAAGACAAAATTACCCCTGAAAGACTTTTACATTAAATTGTGTACACATTGCAGTCCTTGTAAACAATCATAAAGACAAATTAGTCCTTGCAAAAGACAAAATTGCCCCTGAAAGATTTTTACATTTAATTGGATAGACATTACAGTCCTTATAAATAATCGTAAAGACAAATTGGTACATGTAAAAGACAAAAATGCCCCTGAAAATTTTTTACATTTAATTGTGTAGAAATTGCAGTATTTTAGAGGGTATTTAATTTTTAAATTGCAATGTCTGCACAATTAAATGTAAAAATCCTTCAAGGGTATTTTTGTCTTTTAGATAGACCAATTTGTCTTTACAATTGTTTATAAGGACTGTAATGTCTATTCAATTATATGTAAAAGTCTTTCAAGGGCAATTTTGTCTTTTGCGGAGACTAATTTGTCTTTATGATTATTTATAGGGACTACAATATATACACAATTTAATGTAAAAGTCTTTTAGGGGCAATTTTATCTTTTGCAGGGACTAATTTGTCTTTATGACTGTTTATAAGGACTTCAATGTCTACACAATTATATGTGATGGAATATTCTAGGAATATTCCGTTACATTTAGATGGAAATTTAACTCAGGGATGATAATTGGGTTTTTCTGAGTTTTCAGGGACTTGTACGTCTGTCCTAATTTTAGTAGGGACTTATATGAGTTTTTCCATGTTTGTAGGGACTTAGATGTCTTTAACCCTTTTTTAATTCGAGTCAGTTGCCACGGAGGCAAAGATATTATTTTTATCACATGTTTGATCTTTTACCCGCCTATGGCCAGAGAAATAAACCACGAATAAGGAAGAATACAAGAAAACAGTAAAAAAAACTGTTTGTTTTGATAGAATAAACCGCGATAGTTATATCTGGATAAGCTAGGATAAAGCCTGATAACTATTCTAAAGAAATTGTGGAATTGTTTATCAAGGCTTATCTATACCAATGGATAAAAATACCCTTCTCTGTCATTTTAAAAAAATTATCTCACCTAACAGACTTACACAGATTCCAAAAACTGTCACATCTATCAAATCAATCATATATCTCTCATACTATTCTCAGGGGATATAATTGTCATTTAAAAAATCATAAACTCTTATTCATCCTTTATCAACCATTTATCATCATTTTATCCAAGGTGAACCAAACAACAAAAAAATCATTTTTACGTTTCCCAATGAGAATAACAAAAAAAACAACCAAACAAAAAGTTGCTTATTCAGCCTGGATTATTATCTATTCCAGTATAGCTATCGGGAGCGAATAACCTAAATCACACCCCATACGGGGGGTTAGGTCACTATTTCTCAGCTATTTTTAAGTAGGCATTCCAAATGGGAATTGTTACACTTGGCGCTTGCTTGAAAAAGGAGATATGTATATGGATAAAGAAATAAATATAGGAATAAGTAGAGGAGATAACAATTTATCTTGTTTGTTATCAGAATAAAATGTGGATAGTTATCTTGATTTTAATATGAAAATATGAAGTTTTTGTTCCACCTAAATGAAGAAATAACTTTTATCATTATTTTTGTCATAATTTCAACAAGTGTGAATGATGCTAAAATTAATGAATTTTTTTTATCTTTTAACATTATGATAATTTTCAAAACATTAAACCTTACCAAATAAGCCCCATGAATGTATCTTTGGTTGATAAATTGATCTAAACCGTTTTTTTTCAAGTTTGAGTCAATAGTATTCTAATTTAGTTTGGGTATGGGTTGAAAAATTAATATTTGTTAAAAATTAAAAAAAAATTAATTAGGGGTCATCATAGTCACCCCCTATTATTTTTTAGTCCCCTATTTGTTTGAAGTTATTTATGTGTCTCAATCGTTAAATCCCATTTTATTAGTTATAAAGTAATACTTTTCGTCCGTACCTTCCCTTGTATATCGAAAATGCCCTTACACCATTTTTATTTGGGTATATTATTAATTCTTTTTAGTACACTGTTAGGTCATAAATAATTGTTTGGGTACATTGTTAATTCTTTTCAAAATTTTAGTACACTGTTAGTCTGTTACATATGACAAACATGGTTTGAGTAAATGAAAAGGTTGAAATGGCATTTTTGATAGGGTGGCTCGAAGCCCCTCTGATTTGTAAGTAAGCCTACTTTAAATAGATTTTATTGTTAAAGATCTATTTAGATTTTCCTCATAAGTACACCCCTTAATAAATAAGTTCACCTAATTTTTTTTGAATTTTTTTTAATTAACATTCTTTTAATAAAGCATATATAGGGTTTAATTTTTTTTTATTTTTTTTAGGGTTTAGGATTTTCAGGATTTGTGTGAATATGTGAAAAAAAAATGGATTTTTATATTAATTTTATATTTACATTAATTTTTTTTATTAGAATATGTTAATTAGAGTTTTGTAGAGAGAGACGGGCAAGGGTGGGCGAGAGGTTTTGATTTGAGAGGGGCTTGTTTATTGTTTATATATGAGATTAATATATGAGGGACTTGTATATTAAATGATTAAAATATGAGAGACTTAATTACAGGAGGGGCTTACTTATAATTTAGAGGGGCTCAAATAGAGCCACCCTTTTTTATATGCAAATAGAGGGTATCGATGGAAAGCGTGGGTGACTATGGAAAGTGTGGGTGATTGGAAGGACCTTTAATTTGATATAATTTGATTTGAGTTTGGTTCCACTTAAAAAAAATCAAATTAATTGAATCGAATTAAATTTGAACCATTTTATTTATTAAGATTACCAATTTTGTCAATTATACCATTAATATCAATAAAAAAGAACCATTGATTTGCACAGTTAATCATTTTTTATTCGGTTCAATTTGGTCCGGGTTGATCAAATAATTTCAATCAGTTTATGGCTTTAGCATGATTTTATTCTATTTCGACTCGACTCCATTTTGGATGATATATGATTATAATTTAGTTCAATTTGAATTTGTAATTAACCGCACCAAACCAATCACACCCCTAATCACATATAGTACCATTCATAGACCTGTTCTCATATAAGAGATACTCCCCGTTTGGATGTGGAATAGGGGACTGGATAACATGGAATGAAGTGGAATAAGGGAATTTGGATGTTTGGGTGCATTGAATATCAAGAGATAATGTATGTCTGGATAAATTGGTATGAAGTGGTATATGAATTCCAGTCAACCCTTGAAGTTAAAGTTATTTCAGGTTATTCCATCCAAAAAATACGTGGACCCACTGTCAAATTAACTGTTATCACCTCTTATAAATCACTTGTCATCATTTTTTCATCTTTTATAAATCCTCATCCACACCACAAAAACTTTATTATTACGTTTTCCAACGAAAATAATTCAAAACACAATCAAATACAAAATCATTTATTTCATTGTTACACCCACTTATGTTGGTATAACTGTATATCCTAGAATAAATCTTATTTTGTATCCAAACATGGGTTAGGAGTGACTTGCCTTTCGACAAATGATCTTAAAATTTTGTCCAATGTGAGAGATATCCACTTTAATTTGCAAGTGTGTTTCATAGTATATTCATTGAGACTGCATCAAATACTGGGGATACAATGATACATACAAGGTATTTGGAAATGGAGACCGGATAGCATGGGTCCAATCAGGGAGACATATGAGCATACCATGTGTTGCACAATCCATTAATCAACTAAATAAAATCATATCAAATAATTAATTTGTTTTTTTACTTTAAATTAAATAAAAGCATATTTATTTCCTTGGATAAATATTCTTAAGTGCTAGATTCAAATTCAGATCTTTTCAGTGAAGATGATATACCGTGCCATCCTATCAAAATGAGCCATCCTATCAAAATGAGGTTAGATATTGGTTTATTATTGGGTAGGTCCACTGTTTCTTGTATCAAAATCTCTAGAGATGTGTATAAAAAAAACATTTTTATAGATAGATTAAAAAAACAAGGGAAAATTAATTAGAAGTCTCTAGGAATACCTTTGTAATAACAAATAGGTCCCTAGATTTTTCTTATTTTCTTTAAATCCCTCAGTTAGTGGTGGTATTATGTTTAGATCCTTCCATCCAACCTAATTTTTTTCTTTCATCTTTTACCCCAACTCAATATGTGTTGTCATTTTTACCACAACCTCTCTCTTTTTCTCTCAAACAAATGAAAAGGTGAGACCACCTCCACCAACACCAGCCCCCCCCACTGCGCCAATCTCGCCTCCACCAACGCCTCCATTGCGCCCCCCAACCTCCCTCAACCGCCTCCCGTAGGAGCCCGACCCCATCACTGCCCCCACCTCCTTCTGCGACCCCATCCGCGACCCCGACCCCTCCCATGACCCTGACCTACCTCGAGCATCGATCTCGCCCACCAATATCACCCCATCTGCAACACATGGAACATGTAGCAGGTATAACAGTGTACAAACTATGGATAACAGTGTACACAGTGGAACACACAAAACCTGTAACATGTATAAGAATGTACACACTACGCATAACAGTGTACACACTGGGGGTATAACTAGAAGAATGCACACAAAATGAAACGGCTGTTAGTGTTAGGGACCTAGAAAAAATAGCTCAATCACTTTAGGGACTTAAAGAAAATAAGAAAAAGTTCAAGAACCTATTGTTATTAGAGAGGTGTCCCTAGGGACCTCTAATTAATTTCTCCAAAAAACAAATTTGATCGAATATATATTCCACGAGACGAGTACATACTCAAACATAAAAAAGGGAAGAATATTCTTAACTCTCTAAAATCTTCTTAAAATTAGAAAAAATCCATATAAAATAAAAAAATCATTCTAGGTCTTTATAAGTGTATATGGCTAATAAATTTAGTTCCCTGATAAAAAATATATCAAAATAAGTCCCTAGAAACTTATTAAAATCGGATCAGTCTTACAAATTTTATAAAATCAGATTTAATTTTTTGAAAGATGAAAATAACCCATCATTTTTTAACATTCACATCTCTTGAAATGTCATTTTCATTTGATCTATAAAATTGAGTCATTTTTCAACATTTTCACTTCCTCAATCTTATCACAGAGACTGAGAAAAAAAAATTACAGCTTTGTCAACTCCATTACAAAATTCCATCATACATTTTCAAATCAATATTACTAGCAACAACAAGCATAAGATCTTGATTATAAAACTATAATTTATTTAATAAAATTTAAATAAATAAGTATATACTTTTAGATAATTACAGAGACTTTTTTTTATTTTAAGAAGATTTTAGAAGCTTTATGGGGACTTTTTTCAATTTTTATAAGTTTTAAGAGAGTTATATGGATTTTTTTTCAAGAAAGAAAATAAATTTTGAAAGGGTATAATAGTAATTTATTATGCATAATTAGGGTTAACCACATATTTGATTAGTTTCGATTTTGATATGGAGTACAATAAATATTGATTAATAATATAGGGACACGAGGGGATTTATCAATTTTATATGAATTTTTTCTGATTTTTATAAGTTTTTAAGGAGTTACATCAATTTTTTCAAAAATAAAATAAAATAATAATAATAAAGCTAACTCTTTCTTTAACAAAAAAAAAAAAAAAAAGAATGAAAAAAAAAACCAATCCAAGTGTTTATTTAATTATTTATTTATTTCGGTGAGAATCCAGAAGTGGTTAATTAAAAGCAATATAAGCAAGAATCCATTTTGGCGCCATCACACCTCGGTCTCTATTTTCTCTCCACGTTTTCAATAACTGCTCTCTCTCTCTCTCTCTCTCTCTCTCTCTCTCTTAAATGCTTGATTCGGGAGAATCCGAGAATTCAAGAGAATTAAAGTGGGCTTTTGCGAAGTCATCTGAATCGGGAACATTCAGCGGAGACTCCGGAGACATAGTTGCAAGTTTGTAAGTGATGGACATCGAATCTGGTACTGGGTCTCCTCGTTTTCGGTCTCTGGTGAGTGTCTTTTTTAGTGGGTTTTATTTGTTTATGGTTTTGGGTTCCGGGTTTTTCTTTTTGTGTTTTTACTGGTGAAGTATTTCGAAGAAATTGAATTGGGTTTTTTTTTTTGTTTTCAAAAAATGATCTTTTGTTCTTAAAAAGTGGTTTTTTTTAGAGTGATTGATTAGTAGTTCTGTTTGTTGGTCTACCTTTATTTTTTCAATTTCTATACACACACATACACTCTGTCCATCTGTTGCTCAATCCATTTAAAGTTTGATTTTTTTTTTCAGTGTGGGTTACTTTCCCCTAAATTGCTGTTGAGAAAATTAAAACATCATTTTTAAGTGACAATTTGATTTAATAAACCGTTTGAATTGGGTGGATTTGGTCGAAATTAAGAGTTCAAACACATCCTTTATCGGGCTATTTTGTTTGTTCGATTTATTGGATTTTTTGAATCTTTATCATCCAGATAATCTTGTTTTGGGTCTCATGCATTTGGTTTTCTCTCTCTTTTTATTAGCAATAGATAGTTAAGCAACTTTTATGGGTCAGTTGAATCAACTGCTAATAAGTTATTTTCTTCTCCTGGGTTAACTGTATGTGATTATTATTATTATTATTATTTTTTTTTTCAAAACTCATGTTGTCTGTAAAAATGTCTAACTGATTTTGGATTCTTGTGAGTTTTCAAGAAAAACTTACAAATGTTTGGTTTTGCCAACAGAGAGCGTACAAAAGCACGTTAATCTTGGCGTACCAGAGCTTCGGAGTTGTGTATGGTGACCTGAGCATCTCTCCCATTTATGTTTACAAGAGCACTTTCTCCGGGAGGTTGCAGTTGCATGAGGACAACGATGTGATTTTTGGGGTCCTCTCATTAGTATTCTGGACTTTGACTGTCATCCCTCTTTTGAAATACATCATCTTTGTATTGGGAGCTGACGACAATGGTGAAGGTTGTTTCATGAACCTGTATAAAATTGGTCATTTATTATTTTATTTCAGTTTGTATTGAACTTGCTTTGCCTTCATTGTAGGTGGGACCTTTGCTTTGTATTCGTTGCTTTGCAGATATTTGAAGATAGGACTTCTGAACAACCCCCACGTTGCACATGAGCAGATATCAGCTTTTAATACTGAAACTTCCCCCGTAGAAACAAAAACCAGTAGATTGTTAAAGGAATTCTTTGAGAAGCACCGCAGTTCCCGAATAATTCTGTTTCTTGTGGTGCTCCTTGGAACTAGTATGGTCATTGGCGATGGCGTCCTTACCCCAACAATGTCAGGTAGGGGTCAGTTTTTTTGTTCTTCTTTTGATAGTTGCTGATCTCAAATTTCAGTATGTGAACCTAACATTGTTTTTTGGAGAGGCTTGTCAAATTAGTGTGTATTTAGCAGTACTTGGTTCAATTTTCATTGGTAATTTTTTGTTATGTTGTTCGAGGTCTTCAAATTTCAAAGGTCTTGACTGTTCACTGTTGAACATAGAAATATTAGTTTTGATGATTTTTTGGGAGAGGGGATTGGTATCTTTTGTTTTTCTTGTAGTATATTAAAGTATACGACAAAAGCTGTATTTCTTTAATAAGTCTACCATTTTGAAGTCAGAACTAATTCTCTGATTCTTATTGATGTGTATTTTCAGTCCTTTCAGCAGTTTCTGGAATCAAGATCAAGGCCCCAAATCTACATGACAGTGAGTATAATAATAGCTTTATATAAGGAAATATAATATTAATTTGAATCCATATTTTTCATAGGGGAAAAATACCAATACACATATTTGCAAATGTAGACTTTACACCGTCATTGATTAAGGATGTCTCTTTAGTGTTACAGTTGACAATTCTTCGCAAATAGCTATCAGCATCCACATTCTTGATATATCTTGAATGAAAATTGAATTAATTCAAAGGAAGATGCACATCTTTCAAGTATGCCTATCTCAAACCTATGTACAAATTTACTTCCCAGCCCAATAATTTTTTGTCCACTTTGTGTTTGGATTTATGCAGACTACACAGTGTTCATTGCCTGTATCATAATAATGGGGCTCTTCGCCCTGCAGCACTATGGAACTCACAGGGTTGGGTTTCTTTTTGCTCCAATCTTGATAGCTTGGCTTGTCTGTATTGCTGTGGTTGGCATTTACAACATGATACTTTGGAATCCCCATGTTATTCGTGCTCTGTCACCATATTACATATATAAATTTTTTAAGGTTACGGGCAAAGATGGATGGAGTTCACTTGGAGGCATTGTCCTCTGCATTACAGGTTAGTTGGTATCACGCTTTTTAAAATACTGTTTGGTGTTGAGATTTTGTTGCTCAAATCCTCTCAATTTGTAAGGCTGATGAACTTTTATCTACTTGTCAGGTGCGGAGGCGATGTTTGCTGACCTTGGCCACTTCTCTAAGCTCTCTCTCAGGGTGAGATCTTCTGAAAAAAACTAGTTTGCTTTTTTTTGGTTATGAAAGGTTGAATTCCAGCAAGCCTGCTTTCTGTTATTAAGGAAAGATTTATTGGAATGTGGTGTTTTTATCAAAATGAATATCAATGAGACAATACAAGAACTCAAATATTCCACATTAAAAAACAAAGATTCCTCATCCTTTGAAGGTTGAACATCTATATCACCATAAGATAGAATCCCAATAAACTATGGTTTTGTCTGCATGACTAGTAAAATCCAGTTAACAACAGGCAAAAAAACTGAAATGAGTTGCAAGAAGATGGATAATGGTTGATTAGACTTGTAAGATAGGAATTAAACCTTATAGAACTTGACCCACTGCAAACAGAAAAGGATCCTTCTACCTATTCTCTCTCACTGTGTATCTTAAAAGGGCAGAAGGAGAAAATTGGCATCATCTAATTAAGTAGAAACACCAAAAGTCAAGCTAGCTCCTCAAATATGATCACAGTGCATGTGTTTTAACATGCCTGTACACTTGATGTATGAAGCAAAAAGGACCAAGTCTACCAATATGGGGATGAATTTAGGCTGACTAGAAGTTCTTTGCTTTAGCTATAAAATCCAAGGAACTCTTTCGGGGATTATTTTAATATAAGCTTTCACCTCTACATATGAATGTCCCAGAGGTCTGCAGAATTCCAGTGCTTGGAACAACTGCACTGGCAATGCCATCAACACATAATTTGATCATAACAAAGATGGTATCCTACCCAGGAGTAGCAGAATTCAAGGATTGATCATAGTCGATCAGTAGTTTTTCAAGGATACCACCATATTCAGAGAAAATGATTTCCTCAGCACGTTTGGATAAGGTGGAGGCAATTCATTCTTCTAAATATTACAAATTACAAAATTAAACCTACCAAAAAAAAAAAATTACAAATATAAAATAAGATTGTGTCTGTTAATATTTTTCTTTTTCTGATGTCTGGTATCTTGTTGGTGTTTTTGTATATGGCTGTTCGACCCACCAAACTTTGCTGTATAATATGATTGACTCATATGCTACTGTGTACTGATATTGTTAACATTCTCATGATATTATGACCAATAATCCTGTTGTGTTATATTAGAATTTTGCGATAAGACAAAATACGTAACAACATTTCCATCAATATTTAAATTTACTGTTTCATGTTGAAAATCTGAGCCTTTCAGGCTTCTAATCTTCATGAACAAAGATATTATCTTTTGTATTTTGAGCAGATTATGTGTTGCCCTAATGAGTTAGATTCCTCCAACACTAATATGATATAATCTCATACATTGTTTTCTGATACTAGACTCTTCTGGAGTATATTGTGCATAGCCACTTGGGCTATCATGGTTTTTATTTATGATATGTGTTTTAATGGCAGATGGCATTTACAGGAGTGGTTTATCCCTGCTTAATTCTTGCATACATGGGTGAGGCTGCTTATCTTTCTAAGAACAAAGCCGATCTGCAGATAAGCTTTTATAAAGCCATTCCTGGTAACAATATTTTTCTACTTGAATGAGATGCTCGTTTACTACTTTATATACAGAAGTTGACAGCTTTGTTATGGAGTTCTTGCTCTTTATAGTTTCTGTGTTGTTTTTATTGTTTATTTTTTCCATTTTGACGTAAACGTTATTGACTTAGACAAACAGGAAATGGTCATTTTTTTTATTAAAGAAACTTTATATATAACTAAACGGTTGTAATTTTAATATCCCTGCTTTTTGCTGCATCTAGTAAGCTAAAAGAATTTCAGTTGAATTTTAAGTCGCTATGCTATAGAGAAAATAAAATAATCAAGTCTTGGTCACAGTCTCACACTCTTGGTTTGGATTAAGACTTTTTAATTCCCATTTCATAGACAAATTTTTCAAGATTCAATTGTACCTTTTCTTTTTAACCTTTTGATTCTGCTTAACTGGGTTAATATTGAATTCAATATTAGTTCTGTGGTGGTCTTATTCTTAATGTTTCATTTTTCATTCTTAATTGTGCAGAATTTGTGTTTTGGCCTGTATTTATTATCGCAACATTGGCAACAGTTGTGGGGAGCCAGGCAATTATCTCTGCTACATTCTCGATCATTAGCCAGTGTAGGTCAATGAAGTGTTTCCCTCGTGTGAAGATCATTCACAAATCTAGTGAGATACATGGGCAGATATACATACCTGAGGTGAACTGGTCCTTGATGGTCTTGTGCCTCGTTGTCACCATCGGGTTCAAAGATACTGAACACATTGGGAATGCCTATGGTATGTACTTCTCCAAATTCAAATTTTTTTAACTATGAATCTAATGCTCAAATTTAATTACGATGAGTAAATGAGCCCTCTTGGGAATTTTTACTGTTCCATAGAGAATTCTTCTGCAAACCTGTGCATTCCATAGAGTACTTTCACACGGCTTTATGATATGGCTGAGAATGGGAAACTTTTAGGATATAGGCTTTACTCAATATATTTGGCCCATTGCTGACGCTGAATGAGGACAGGAAAGTTGAGTTGGTGTTACTGTAGCTGAGGATTTCCTGGGTTGCAATGGCTACCCATGCCAAGAAAATGAAGCAACACTATGATTCCCCACATTCCATTCTCTGGAAAGAACATGTCAGAATGATCATTCCAAAACAATTTTGTTGAAATTCTTACAGATAGAAATTTTACTAGATCATCAACCAATCTAACTCAAAACTATTTCTTTTGGTTTTTTATTTTCTCTCTCTCCTCCCCCCCCCCCCACACACACACACACAAAAAATGTAGCAGTTCTTTAATAGAATTTACTTGGTGCACTCCCACCATCTCATAGAAAAAAAAAGTTTCTTTTGATCGGTTGTTTTGGTTGTGTGGACGGATGTTTTTGGATGGTCAGATGAATACTGGTGTAATCAGCATCAAAATATGGGTTACAGGTTCACTTGAGATATGATGAAACTTTGGAAAATTATTAGACATATTATTATTATTATTATTTTTTATCATTTTCTGGTTAAATCTTTTCTATCTTTCAAACCCAGATCCCTCTTTGAGGAGGGCCTACCTCTACCAACCTGCCAATTGGACATTTGATCTTCTGAGGTTTGGGCTTTCACATGATATTTTCCTGACTTGTGTCTTTCTTCAAAATACCTTCCAGGTTTTGCAGTGATCACAGTAATGTTTGTCACAACATGCTTGATGTTCCTAGTCATCACCACCATTTGGAAAAGAACAATATTTGCAGCCCTCTCATTCGTCACCATATTTGGTTCTCTTGAGCTTCTCTACCTCTCATCCTGCCTTGTAAAGATCCACAAAGGAGGCTGGCTCCCTCTCCTCATCTCCTTCATCGTTCTCTGCATGATGTGCGCATGGCATTACGGGACATCAAAGAAACATGACTTTGAGCTGCAAAATAAGGTCTGCTTGGACCAGCTGTTGAGCTTCACCCCAAGCTTGGGAATTGTTCAAGTTCCTGGGATTGGTCTCATATGTTCGAACATTGCCACTGGTGTCCCACCCATGTTCGCCCATTTCATCACCAACTTCCCCGCCATCCACCGCGTCCTCATCTTTGTGTCTTTGCAATCTCTGATGGTCCCAAAGGTCCCTCCAAATGAGCAGTTCTTGATTGGAAGGATTGGCCCACCGGATTACCGGTTCTTCCAGTGTGTTGTAAGGTATGGATACAAGGATGATCGAGACATCTATGAATTTGAAAACAAGCTGATTGTGCGAGTGGCGGAGTTCTTGCAGCAAGAACAGGATGATGGTGGTGGGGGCCAAACAATGTCACTGATTGAGAAGCCATCTGGACCTATTGTCAGTGCATTGGCAGTGTCTGTTGGGAAGAACAAAATCAACCAGAAGAAGAGGGTGAGGTTCCAAGGGACTCATGTGAGGGATGAAGTGAGGGAGTTGGTGGAGGCACGCGAATCAGGTGTGGCGTACATGATGGGCCACACGTGCGTCATGGCTCGCAAGTCATCTCCTTTTTTGAAGAAGTTTGCGATTGATGTCGTGTATGATTTTCTGAGGAGGAATTGCAGGAGGCCAGCAGTGGCTCTTGGGATCCCTCATGCAGCGCTCATCGAGGTGGGCATGGCGTACCATGTGTGAAGGGTTCACTAATCAGGTTGTTGAGGATGATTCACTTCTCATTCTACAGAGTATGTAGGACCCTTGGGTGGTAACTGACTTAGACTCCCAAAGGTTGCTAGGCCAACACCAGACGCCACTGGAGGGTCCTGTACATACTCGGTAGTCAGTACGACGAGAAGTGGAAATTATCCTCAACGCAGGTGATTGTCGTGGCATTGATATGATCTTCCTTCTTTTGAGTGGGGCTGAGTCCAATTTTCACTCGCGCCAAGTTTGGATGATTCTGTGTTCTTAATGTGGTTGGGATTTGTTACTCTTAATTTTTTCATGGATGACCAGAATAAAGGAGAGGGAATTACCAGGTATTTTTTATTAGAAGCTAATGATGGGACGAGACAGATACGGACCTTCTGTAGCTTGAATACTATGTAAATACCAGGTATTTTTGATAAGAGGCTAATGATGGGATGAGACAGATACAGACCTTCTGTAGCTTGAACACTATGTATTTTTTTTTTTGTTTTGTATAGTTACATGTTGTACAGAACATAATTTCAAGTAATCTACTATAGTTACACATCTATGAGGTTTTTGTATGAAATGTTCTATACTGATACATGCACTAAAGTTGGCTGGCGGTGTACTCAGTTAAAACATCATGTTTAATCTGTATTTTTTTAACCTAGTATATACTAGTTTATCTGAGAATATGATTTTATTTGTTTTGTCAAAAACATGTTAGGATTATAAAAAAAGGACTATAGGAATGAACTCTCTCTAGATTATAGAAGAAACTTTTTCTTATTTGAATTGACATATTCATGATCAATCTTCAATATAAAGAAATATTAAACACATTTTAACCCAATTTTTTGAAGGTATATAACAATGAAGGAACATCCATATAAATGTATATATGTACCTTCAAATAAAGAGGGAGATCAAAAGTTCGGCTTAAAAACAGGCTAGGTTTTTTTTTTTTTTTTTTTTTTTTTGATATTTAGTATCGGAGGGACCCCCATGTGGTTGACTTTACAGTCGAGTTGGGAATGTTACTTTTGTCTGTTTGCCCCGGTCCTACTGAAAATTCTTTCGAATAATCGCCAACAAATATGCTAGGTGTTTCAAAGCCCTAACATTGATAATGATAAGAGAAGTGGAGAAGAAACAAAAAGGACAAAGTCCAATCCTATATGCAATCATGTTCACAACTCTTATTGATTTTTTTTTAATTACACTTGCCAATTTAAGTATATATTGTTATAAAAAAAATTAATTATACACTAAGATACAATAATGCATTTTCTTAAAGAAAAATGAATACATTCTTAGGGAAAAATCCAAATAACCCCCCTGTAAATAGCCTGAATATATATAACCTCCTGACTTGCTAAAGCTTATGTAACCCTCTGAAAACATCTATGTAAATTCAAATAACCCCCTTGAGTAAAATTTTCAGTGACAGATAAAGATTATTATGTGAATATTCTGTCTATTTCACTCTGGTTGAAAACATAGTATACCAAAACTCCATACAATGTGTTAAAAATATAAAAAATCATCTATAAATGATAATTTTACCCCTACGAATTGAGTTTTATAATCTATCCGAAAAGGTAAAATCGTCATGTACAGAAGATTTTTTATATTTTTAATAAATTTTAGGGGGGGGTTTGATATACTGTGTTTTCAATAAAGTAGAATATTCGCATAATATTTCTCACTTAGACATTTTAACTCAAGGTTTTATTTAGATTTATATAGATGTTTTCAAAGAGTTTCATGGACTTAAAAAAAAGCTTGGAGTTATATGGATTTCAAGCAGTTTGCATGCATGGGGTAATTCGCACTGTAGACGTCCGAGAGACAATTTTGCTTGTACAAAAAAATAAAATAAAATGATGAAGTGAAGTACAATAAAAAGAATATTTTGGGCACTTTATACAATCCCAAGAGAACAACCACCACCCAATTAAACACACAATCCAAATCACCAACCAGTTTGATACATTTCGATCAATATCAACAAAACCCAAACTCACAAATCCAAACAAATTGGAAGAACCTGTTCGGCTTGTTGAATTTCGAATTTCAGACGTTCACCGAGCCTTGGTTTTTCACATTGAACATGTGGACCGGAGAAGGAGAAGCCGCCCCCGGAGGCGGCGGTGGTCCGGCGATCCCGGGCGGAGGGATGGTCGGAATGCCGTACACCTGCGGATTCATCATCACTTCTTCTCTCCCCTTCTTCCTCCCGAGGAAATAACAGCCGAAGCCGATCCCGATCGCGACGAGAATCAGAGGGATCGATGTCACTATAACGACGCCCATCTCTCTCTGTCTCTCTCTCTCTCTCTCTGTGTGTGTCTGTTTGTGATGTGAATTGAATTGATGTTGGTGGAGATGGAGCTTATAATGGAAAAAGAAGAAATAATAATAAGTGGGAGAAGACTTTGAGGAAGGGAAGGAATTCAGAACATGCAACAAGTTGGACAGATCGATTAACTAAAATTAAAAAAAAAAAAAAAAAAAGTATTGGGACAGATAAGCAACTTCTATTCCACTGCTCTGCCTCCTTGCAGGGATATAGTTAAGGGAAAAATAGAAATAATTAACTGGGAAGTTAGCTAAATTGATTTTAATATTTGTTAAATTAAAAAATTGCTACATGTCTTTGTGTTATTAAAAAAATACTGTTTCAATCCCCACCATTACCTTAACTAATCAATTAAATGATTAACCTTAATTACACATTAAGAGTTACCAGAATGTCCTCACCTTTTATTTTAAAAAAATCGATATAATAAAAATTTATGAAAATAAGAAAAAGTCCCTGTAAAAACAGTAAATTCCCTTAGGTCTCTATTATTTTAATCTCAACCGTAACTAAAACTAACCAGATCTGTGGTTCATTCTAACCATTCATGATAAATTACTGTAATATAATTTTAAAATTTACTTAATAAATTAATGTATTTTATTAATCAGATTTGTTGTTGATTTTAAGGGTTTTAAGGGGATATACTGATGCGACCGAGACATTTTTCTATTTTCATAAGTTTTCAAGGAGTTATATATATATATATATATATATATATATATATATATATATTTTGCCATCGGTGAGTATAAGATAGTAGAAGATTTTTCAGTAGAAGATAGATGCATTTTTGTCATTAAAATGACTAAATTGAATTTTTGATACTTATTTGAATGTATTTATTGAAATAATTTGACTCAAAGACTAAATCTATTAATCATACATGTTTTTTGGGGATCCATAACGATTTTTTAATTTTACATAGACTAAAATTAATTTAGCTAACTGGGATTCATGTGGATGTTTTTCAATGGTTTTTTTTTTCTAACTATCATGTTGATTTGTCGGTTGTGTTTTGGGTTGTACATTTTTTGCGAGGATGTCACATGCGGCGTGCTTGCGAGATAGACCGGGTGAGTTTTTATTTTATTTTATTGCTAAATGAATTTCTCATTATATCCCACCTCTGTTCTTCCTTTGTTCTCTTCTCATCTTAAATTATTTTAAAGATGAGAATAGAACAAAATCCCACTCAAATTAATGTCATGATGTTCTATAGAAAGTGGTATATATCATGTATATGCATATTATTCATTTATAGGATATACAAAAATGTTAGCGGAGAATTGTCAGGATTTAAGAAGGGGGTTATTTCCCCACTCTTATTTTGAAATCACCACTCAAAAGAAATTTGAGTGGTGGGTTGAAAACAATGAGAGGAGGTAGGGGGAAGAGAAAAAGAAGAAGAGAGAGGGAGATAAAGAAAGAGATGAGGGTGGTAGTGGGGCGGAGGCAGCCAGGGGATGAGGTGAGAGAGAGAGGTCGCGTTGACATCCATCCTCTCCACTCCGTCTTCTCCTTGCTCTCTCTCTCTCTCTCTCCCCAATTCTCTCTCAACCCTACTCTCTCTCTCTCTTCCCCCTCCCCTCTCGTTTTCCTTTGACTTCCACCCTCCTCTGATCTCTCTCTCTCTCTCCTTCTCTCTTTCTCTTCCCCCTCCCCTCTCATTTTTTCAAACCCTAGGCAACTTTTTTTTGTTTCAAAATAAGGGATGGAATCCCTGCCTTCCGGAACTATATCAATTCATAAGGTATTTTTTTAAATACAAATGCTATTCATACTTGTGCATTCATATGCATATTCTAACCTCAATTGCATTACATCCGTCCTATATATCAAGATGTATTCAATATCAAATACTTTCAATATATGTATTGAATTGATTTTTATTTGAATGCATAGCTGACAAGAAAAACATGAACATTCCATGCACGAAGAAAACTTTGAGTTTTTGCATGGATTTGATAACAAAGATGGATGATTTCACTTAGCCTTGTTTGGTTTGTGTTATTTTTTTTATGAATTTATTTTAGGATAATTAGCACTTTTAACTCCAAGAAAATGAATATTTGCAAAAATAGCCATGTCCCTCGAATATTTGTAAAAATTAGCCCCGTTGAAGTTTATACTGGATCCGTCTCCAGTATTACACTGACAACTCAAATACCCCTATATATGCACAGGAGACGGCATATATATATGCCGTTTCTAGGTCGCGACATATATAAGCCCCGTCCCGGCTGCCAAGCCCTAAAACCCCATTTTCACCCCCTTTTCTCCCCCTTTCACCCACCCACCCGCTGTCAAACCCGAAAAATCATCAAAAACAACTTTGAATCCAAAGGTAAACATCAAAACCCTAAATGTTCTTGAATTTATTTATTTATTTATCAATTGTTTTGATTTTATTGATAAAATTTGGGTTTTTTTTATCAAAACCCTAAATGTTGAATTTATTTATTATTGAAATATTGATTGTATGATGTTTTGTTAAGTTAAATGTTAATTTTTTTTTAGAGTTTTTGGTTATTTTAAAATTATGTATTTGTCAAAATAAACTTTTAAATCTTAAAAAAAATTTGAAAAATTTGATTGTCATATATAAAAACTTTTTAAAAAATTCAAAGGTTATTTAGGAAATATACTTTGTATGTTTTACATGAATGTTATAGTGTTTAATATGTATGTGTTGGATGGATTTTATCATTATTAATTTAGAAATATATTTACTAAGTTGAATAATTTATGGTTTAGATGGTAAAGAAATCTGATCACCCGTTAAGATACTTCATTTTATGAAGGTGGTACCAGGAAAACCACCATCATAAATAAGAAGATCTCTTATGTCGATTTACTCCAAATGATGTATCATTTGACGGGAACCAATTCAAGTCGTTTACAAATTGTCCACGAGTGCTGTGCATCCCACACAAGACGAAAAGGGTTTGGGTGCCCCTCTTGAAAGATGATATGGGTGTGAAAGTGATGATAACGTTGTCCCCAAAGCACGTGCCAGTCATTCAATTATGGTTAGAAAATGAAGAGATTATACAAAGAGATCGTGGTGCGATGAATTATAATGTAGAAGATTCATATCCCTCCATTGTTTGTGATCCATATCAACCTTCATCGTCGTTGTTCGTTCCGTGTACCCAAGAAGATTTGATTGATGCAACACCGACCCCCATGGCAGTGTCAATATACCACATTTGTAAGTATTGTGTTTTTGGTGGGTGTATTCATATGTGTAAGTATAGTGTGTTTACATTTATAGGTCCCCATTTCATGACATGGGTTGGATTGATATTCGTGAGGGAATTGAAGTAAACAATGAAGAAGAAGATCAAGAAGGAGGAGAAGAAGAAGAGGAAGTGGGGAAGATACTGAAGAAGAAGAGGAAGTGGGGAAGATACTGAAGAAGAAGAAGAAGAGGATCGTGAAGATCACTGGGTTGAAGGACCTGATACTAAGGACTATGATGTGGGGAGAACTTCCATCCATGAATATAGTGTTCCTCAAATGTTTCTTACACATGAGCTTATGGAGCAGGCGGTGGCAGAAAATGTCCATCCATGCATTTATGAAATTGGATCTTCTTCGTGTAATGAACTTGAGGTTGGTCAGCTTTTCGCAAATAAGAAGTTACTCATTAATGCTGTCCGAACCTGGAGCATAAAGAAATGTGTACAGTGTCATGTGGTGAAATCAAATGCAGAAAAATACGCCGTTCAGTGCATAAATGATGAATGTAATTGGAGATTATATGTGAGGAGGGTCGGTGGTTCAGAAATGTTCAAGATTTCCACTCTGAGAGTTCCTCATACATGCTTGGATCCTCTACTCAGTTTAAATCACAGACAATTTAGTTCTGATTATATCTCACAGCTAATTATGTCAACGATTTGTCATAATTTGAGAATCAGTCCTACTGAGATAATGGATAAAATACATGCTGATCATTACTACACAATTTCATATTCAAAGTCACACCGTGCCAAATGGAAGGCTATGGAGATGATATTTAGAAATTGGGAGGAGTCATATGCTGAGTTGCCTCTATATGTTGATGCCCTGAGGAGGTCTAATCCAGGAAAAAATGTGATTTTCGAAGGCCCTGTCATACAAGAGAATAACATGGGCAGACTGATCCGACAGTTTGAACGTGTTTATTGGGCATTTGGACCAGCCTTAGAGGCTTTCAAATATTGTCGTCCATTGGTTTGCATCGATGGAACACTTATGTATGGAAAATATAAAGGAAATCTCCTGATAGCCACTGCTTACAATGTAGAAAATGGTTTGCTTCTGATAGCCTTTGCTATAGTTGAATTTGAGAACAAAAGCAGTTGGACCTTCTTCCTTTGGAACTTGTTCTTTTCTGTTGGTTGTATAAACAATGTGTGTGTCATATCTGATCGACATTTGGGCATCATAGCAGGCATGAAAGCTATTGAGGAAGCAAGCAATGTGACATGGCACCATCGTTTCTGTATGAGACACATGATAGACAACTTAAAAAAAATGTTAAATCAAAGGAGTTGAGTGACCAGGTTTGGAGGGCTACCACCTTGAAATGTCCAAATAAATTTGCTGACGAAATGCGAAAGATTCTTAGTGCCTCCCCGCAAGCTCGCGCATGGATTGATCAAGTCCCTCCACAAACATGAGCCCTTTGTTATGACGATGGTCGTCGTCATGGCACGATGACCACTAATAGAGCAGAAAACATGGACTCGATTTTGAAAGGTGTAAGATCACTGCCATATTACAACAGACATTCATACGGGTGTCAGAGTATTTTTATACGAGGCGTGAGTCGGGTGAGTCAGGTGAACATGTGCCATCAGGTGAACATGTGCCATCTATGCAGCAGCGTTTGGAGAGAATTGCACATGATGCAAGGGCGATGCTAGTAAGAAGGCTTGATAGGTCATAATTCAATGTCCAAGACAAGAATGCGGTTATGTACACTGTCTTCTTGTATTCTGACTATACAGATTGTCAATGTTATGTTCTGAAGTTGTTTCACTATCCATGTGCACATGGCATAGCGGCTTGCGGGTATGCTCGTATTAGTCCTGGGAGATATGTGTCACATTGGCTTTCCTCAGAGTCATATAGACACACTTATGAACCCCGATTCCACTCCGTTGATGATAAAAGTCGTTGGCCAATTCCTACAGAAAACGATCCTATCTTCATCCCACCGACTATTAGGAGACAAGCGGGGCACCCTATATCAACTCGCCGACGTATGCATATGGACTACAAGGATCCAAGTCTGAGATATACATGTTCAATATGTCATGAGAAAGGCCACAGAAAAAATAAATGTCCACGTAGAAATACAAATGCTGGTATAAATGTTAAATATGATTATGATACTATGATGAATGTTAAATTGTTTGAGTATATATTAATTTGTGTTTAAATTACAGGTGATGGACATACGTGAGTGACATGGACCCGTCGTGGATGATTTGCTATATTTTTAGGGATCTCATAGATCTCATCATGGATTTCAGGGAAAGGTATATCCATTAGAATACTTTTATCTCTTCTGTTATTATTGTTTCCAAACTTATTTTATTTAATAAACTGATTAAATTTGACACAGACCGATATCATGAAGTTCACGATCCACATGGTGGCATTGCGTCACTGGGTCATGGATCCACGCATCGAGCCATACGTGAGGGCATCCGGATTCTACTATTTGACACAGATGGGATATACAAGATCAGATCATCGACTATTACAAGCACTCGTAGAGAGATGGAGACTAGAAACCAACACATTTCACTTGTGACATGGCGAGATGACTGTCACACTTCAGGATGTTGTTGTTCTGATAGGGCTTCCCATTGATGGCAAGCCCGTGACTGGTATCACAGACTGCAATGATTGGGGACACGTTTGTGAAGATCCGTTAGGTGTTGGCCCCCCTGCAGAGAAGATCAAGGGTGGTAGAATTTATCTCTCATGGCTTAAAGAAACTTTCAGTATTGTACCAGATATTGATTTGGACGACGACATCCTCCAGCTGTATGCACGTGCATATATCTTATTTGTTCTTGGATCCACGTGCATATATCTTATTTGTTCTTGGATCCACCATCTTCTCTGATGGCACAGGAAATAAGATACATGCATGTTATCTTTATCTACTTAGAGATTTGGATGATGCTGGCCGATATTCTTGGGGTGCAGCTGCGTTGGCCCACTTGTATAGAGCGCTGTACAAGGATAGTGTGCTTGGAGAGAGGACGTCCGCAGGATCTCATGGATTTTATTTGCTGCTACAGGTAATATGAAAACTCCAAGTTTCCTTTGTAAAACTTGTTCTTTTTTTATCAGTGTTACTTGTATTTTTTTATTTGTTCCCACATATATGGTTGTGGGAGAGATTACACGTGGGACAACCGGACTTACATGACTCAGATTTTGTGCTTGGAGATAGACCTTTGGGACAAGGTAATGCATATTTTTCATCTTCTATTATCAATTCATGGATTATCAGATTTCACTAAATTCCTCACTATCAGGTGGAAGGTGACTCAGAGGTTTGATGAAAATTCACGAGTTCTGATATACTATAGGGCACAACTAGACTACCAGCTTGAGTCACAGGTGATTCAAACTTTATTATTATATCACACACACAATATATACTCATTAAGATTGTGATACTAATTATAATTTTGATTTTTTGTAGGTTATCTGGCAGCCTTATGTTGGGACATATGCGATACTACCATATGCTTGTAGGGATCATATGGAGCTGTGGTTGGCCAGGGTCCCACTCATTTGCTTTGATATCATGGAGATGCACGTGCCCGATCGAGTCACACGTCAATTTGGGGTGCATCAAGACATACCATCTACTGTAGAGGTCATCGACCTGGTGAACAGACAAGGTAGACAGGATAGCAATTGGATGATATATCACCAAACTTTTATCGATCGTTGGGACCAACGCTTGGATCACATCCACCAGTTGCATCATACCCGAAGTTTGAGGAGATATATGGAGTGGTATTGGGAGAGAACAGTCAGACATATCACACCTCCACCAGCCCCACACCACCCTCTAGGCTATGTCGCACAAATTCAGTAATTTCTTAAACATCTGTTACATTTTTATAAAGTGATAAATGATTTTAAAACCACTTATTATAATGAAACTTCTGATAAATAGGGGAAAGTTACACAGAATATTAGTGAGGTGCTTGCAAGGGGGTTGGTGTTGTACCCCAATTATGATGAGTGGGGACATATAATTGCTGTGGCACGTGATTATACAGAGCTGATGATGGGGGAAAGGGAACACCCATCGAGTACCTCCAGTGCAGCTACAAATGATGATGATTACTCCAGAGATGTCATGGATGACAGTGCATTTGGGTCAGGAGCTGATACTGAATTTACAATTGATGAGTTCTTTGGTGATGTACGACTAGAGCCAGAATTGGATGAGCAGCCACCACAACCAGCTCCAGTTTCAGATCAAGCTCCAGAGATGACACTCCAGACATATGTTCGTGGACCACGCAGGATTTGGTGCACTTATACTACTGCCAGTCGGAGATCGGGTGAATCATTTACCACTCCGGCTCAATCAGCTGCTCCAACTTCTACAACCATAGACGTACGCTCTTCATCAGCACCTCCTGCTCCAAGGAAAGCAAAAAAGAAAGGGTTTGTGAAGTTTTTTGGATGACTGTATATATGGGACTTAAGATATGTTTATATATATGAATTTTCATACACAAACAGTAATGAAGTGATTGTAATTTATAGAACTTGTATTTTATTTCATTCAAGCAGGATTTTCATACATTTTCATATATGTTCAAACAGAATTATACAATATATTTAAGGCAGGACTATGTTTGAACAAAAACCAAAAAGAAAAAAAAATCTAAGTCATTTGAACTGGAGACGGCATATATATATATGCCGTCTCCAGGAAACGGCATATATATATGTCGTCTCCTTTGCATTTTCCTCCCTGAGGAATTTTCAAGGGTGCCGTTTCCCGTGTTATTCGGGTTTATAAAGGATATGCCGTCTCCAGTATAAATATTAAAAAAAAACGACCAACGCTGACGTGGCAGCGCTGACCGGGTCAACGGGGCTAGTTTTTGCAAATATTCGAAGGGCAGGGCTATTTTTGTAAATTTTCATTTTCTTGGGGTTAAAAGTGCTAATTACCCTTTATTTTATCAGGAATCCAGATTCCATCAGACTCTTTGGTTCACCAATAGATTTATGTAAATAAACATTTTTTAGTGTTTGGTTTACACAAGGATTTTTGCAAGAAATTTTGTTCAAATGTCTAAAATACCCCTTACTATAATACATCTACTTGTAAAATTTATTTTTTTATCCATATCACAATTATAAAAAAAGAGTAATTTATTTATAAATATTTAATGAATGAAAATAAATAAAATAACCAATTATTTAATTAAACACATAATAATAGTAATTTTCTTAAATTAATTGAATATTATGAACTCCCATAAAAGAAGAGAGGAGGAGGTGGGTAAAAAAAAAAGGAGGCTATTTATTTTAGAAGGGATATAAATAGTAATTTAATTAATTTGTAAAGAGTATAATAGTAATCTAATTTAGGATTTCTGCTAAAATTTGAGATTACCACCACAAAGGGTGAGAATCTGATGCCACTCTATTTTTTCACATGCATTGATTTTAATTCCAGTGGGACCTACAATTCCCATCAAAATTGCAACCAAACATTGGATTTTACACAATTTTTTTGATAATCTCACGTGGAATTAAATTCCATCTTAGATTGACATGAACTAAACGGGGCTTTATTGGCACCACTTATCAATGTTTGTCAATAAGAGTAAAGTCAATCATCAAACCACATGTCACCTGACCAAATTGGCCAACTTGTTCCATGTTCCTTTAATTTTAATTCATCAAACTTCGTCAACCCTTTCCGAATTAAACAAATATGTCATGGCTTCCACCCATATGTGTATTGATCTTTTATTTATTTATTTATGCGAGAGAGGAACCTTCTGTGGCTGACTTTATTGTCAAGTTGATAGGCTATCTTCGCTTGTTTGTCCTGTGTATTGAAAGATAATATTGGTATATTAAAAAATCACATCGGATTCTGAAAGTGATAAGATTTAATTAAAGAAAAATATTTAAATTTGATATTTTAAAATCATAAACCACTAGACAAGCACCCTGTTTGGGTGGGATAGAATTTTGCATGAATGTCTTTTTGAAGGGTATCAATGTAAAATATAAATACTCTAAATTTTACATGAATACCTCTCAAAACAACATTCATGCACAATTTATACTCTTTTGAGGAGAATTGTTGAAAATAACAATTCAGCAGAGGTATTTTGATCAAATGTGAATTTTAAGGTACACATACAAAAAACTCAATAAAATATTGTTATTTTTTCCAAATTTATGAGATTTGATGGATATGAATATGATATTATCTAATTTAAATATATGTATATAGAGAGGTAGATGGATAGATTTTTTTTGTCTTATCCTTATCCAATTTAAAACCAATAAAATATAAAAATAATAAAAAGCGATGATGTATCATGATCAATTCATTCCATGTATCTTTAAAAATTTATTATTTATTGAATGTGAAGAAAGTAGGAAAAACTAGAAAATATTCATAGATAGATAAATAGATGCATGGATAAAATTCAGAAAATTCTCTCTGCTCCAATCCATACAATCTTCATTTCCACCTTCTTATCAATTGATTAAATAAAATAGAGAAATTAATTAGGGTCCTCGCAATCACCCCCTGTGATTTATAGATCCCTGACATGTTTTGAGTTATTACTGGGGTCCCTACTGTTGAATAACATTATTTAGAGGTCCAAGGCAGCAACCCTCCGTTTGCACCCTCCGTTTGCATACCCAAAATTCCCTTTTATCCAAACCACGTTTGTCATATGTAATATAGTCTACTAAAAATAATTAATAATGTATCCAAATCATTATTTATGGCCTACTAGCGTGTAGAAAAGAATTAACACGTTACCTAGACGGAAAGGTTGAAAGGCTATTTTTGGAATTAAAAACAATGAGATTCAACAAGAAGGACTAAGAAATTATTCAAAACAAATCACAGTCCTAAAAACAATAGAGGGTAACTGTGAATAACCCGTATTAATTAATTAATTATTATTATTTTTATCTTTTATAAAAAAATAATACTCTCTCATTGAAGTATATATTGTTCTATAAAAATGTTATACTCAAGTCCCCTTTCCAGTCTCAAGCACAGATCGTCATGTTTTTATTTTCTTAAAAATCATATATCTCATTTAATAAGATATATTTTTATAAAATGTGAAGTATATACTACAATTAATTGAATGATATAATTTATAGAAAATGTAAACAATTCCCATCGAGGTATATATATCTTTTAGAGCGAGTGGAGGGAGCTAATGAGTATATGAGACGTATTTGGGACCATAAAAAGGACTGAGTGTAACAACTCTCGATGAACTTCTATTGTTTCTGCTTTTGGTCGTTTCTCTTGCATGTATACAGTAAATGAAAGGCTGTAATTCTTGAATGTGTACCTCTGGGCACCAATGTGGTTTTCAATTGGATTGATGTGATTAAATTTATTACAGGATCCCATTTATCACAGTTTTGGCGGGGAAATTAATTAAAAATTGATCTTCTTGTTCTTGTCCTTACTGTGAGTGATTGATGATTTGATTTCAAGAATTGTTTTACCAGCATAGCAAAATCATTCCATGTACTTCATGGTGAAGAAAGTCATACATGGTTATCAACAAAATCTTTTGAAAGAGTGCTTTATATCATGTGCCCATGTCAAGAAAACAACATAGTTTGGCAAAGAAAGCTTTTCATTTTATTCTCATTAAAAATCTTTTGAAAGAGTGCTTTATATCATGTGCCCATGTCAAGAAAACAACATAGTTTGGCAAAGAAAGCTTTTCATTTTATTCTCATTAAAAATAGTCCATTTTCAACAGTAGAAACTAGAAACTAATGATGTAATATTCACAGACTCTCATTATTCAAATATACAGAACTAAACAAAGATAACAGAAGTAGCCCACATCAATGGATCCTTCTCACCTACCTTCACTTGTTTTCTCCTCCAATATTGGTTTAGTTGGGTTAACAGGCGAAAAGCTTGAGCCACTCACATAGCTCATGCCGGTTGTCAGACCAGAACTAGTACTAGTTGTTGTTGTGGATGTTGTCGCATCCGCAGTGCCTCCTCCCCTGCCAACATCCATGAAGCTTGAGAAGTCATTGAGGCGCCAGTCAGTTAAGTAACCAGGGCGAGTCGTCACATTGCCCACTTCAAGATCCCCGGAGAGCATCCCCACCACCCTTGACATGGATGGTCGCAGCGACGGTGAAGCCTGAGTGCATAGTAGAGCTACTACCATCACCCGAATGGCTTCTTCTTTGTCGAATTCTAACAATGTCTTGTCCACTATTTCTAAATCTTGGTTTCTCTCGTGCAGTTGCCATGCCTATTGACAAAAGAGCATATCAATTGTTACGTGTTATGTTTCCTGTACTATAATTTCAGAATTTTCATCCTTGAGAAAACCAAGATAATATTTATGGAATAAAGAATTTTGAGTGAATGAAGACATACCCATTCAAGGAGATAAACCTTGTCTTTGTCCATGCTCAGATCACAATTTTGCCTCCCACTTATAATTTCCAATGCAACGACTCCGAATCCAAACACATCAACCTTCTCTGTTAGGTGGCCCCAGAGCGCGTACTCAGGTGCGAGATAACCACTTCAAAATTATCCAAGAAACACAACATTTTGTTATTATTGTACGATTTATAAACCTCAAATTGTTTGTTAGCAAGTTATAAAATGAAATAGATATAGTGGTCAGCAATGCTTACTATGTCCCTGCAACTCTAGTGCTCAAATGAGTCTTCTTGTCATCGTAGAGCTTGGCCAGGCCGAAATCCGATATCTTGGGGTTTAAATCTGCATCGAGCAATATATTGCTGGCCTTGACGTCCCGATGTACAATCCGGACTCTAGATTCCTCATGAAGGTATGCTAGGCCTCTGGCAGTGCCCAAGCATATATTGAACCGGGTTGGCCAGTCAAGTTGCAAACTGCTCTTCCCTGCATACACTTGAATTTCAGTAACATATCTTCATTGTAATAATAAGACCAAAGTTAAATGTATTTCAATTACATACCAAAGAGTGCTTGATCAAGGCTCTTGTTTACAAGATACTCATACACAAGGACCCTCCTGTCTCCCTCGATGCAACATCCGTAAAGTTTTACAAGATTTCGATGTTGCACGGCAGATATCATAGCAATCTCAGTCACAAACTGACTCTTGCCTTGATGAGATGTCACTGAGAGTTGCTTCACTGCTACCTCTCTTCCATCGGCAAGTTTACCCTGACAGATTTCATAATTTAAAATTAAAAAATCAAGCATTCCAATGAGTGTTTTGTAGAAATATCATATTGTTTGGTAGATAATTGTTCCCATCTAGAAAACAAGCTCATTAGTCCAAAAAAGAAATGTTTACAATCCCAGAGGCTTGATTAAAATTTATATTTAAAAATCTTAGACAGATATGTCTATTTTGATGGTTTGTGAAAAAACATTTCCCCATTTTATAAACACCACATTGACATCCATGCTACAATATAATGCATGATGATAGTTTTATATCAATTTGTGGATGCGCACATGCCAGATCTGTACCATGTCACACCTTAAAAAGTAAACAAATCTGACCATAACTCACAAGCAACAAAATCCTGAGCTTTCAGTAAGAACAATGCTTAAGCATGTAACGTTAATGTAATTGAAGGTTACCTTATAAACTTGGCCAAATCCTCCCTCTCCCAGCTTATTAGAATCATTGAAATCTTCAGTAGCGGTCCTTAGCTCGGCATAACTGAAAGTGTTGGGCCTAGCACCAGTTCCTAGAAGCTCTGAAAATTCAGCAATAGCACTAGTTAAGTTACTGATGCTGAAATGGATCCATTAGCCTTTTGAATGTTACAAGTACCTTCATCTTCAGCCATTTGTAACCTTCTCTGTTTCCTTCTCCACATGAAAACTCCAAATAGAAGCATCAGGGCCAAAATTCCAATAGGAATTGTAATACCAATAACCAAACCAGTCTTTGCCTTTTTCGCCGAATTAGTCGTTGGTGGAACATTAGAAACAGTGCCTTTAAAATCTATAACTCAAGAAATAGAAAGAAGGAACAAATGAATACAATGTTAAAACAAAACTCCAAAAGGAAGTTGTTGTTATAAAATATATTACCTTTGGGAGATGCACTGATGGCTGAAATCATTGGCCCATGTAGCCCTTGATAAGGTATACAACAAGTACCCTTTCCTGCCCAGAAGAGATGAATCTCAAGGAAGTTGTTCGGTACGGAAGCGGTGAATTCCTTCTTGATAGCTTTGAAAGACCCCCCAGCTTCTTTTCTGATATCAAAATCTTTTTGTACAAGGTTTCCCTGAATAGTAGTGTTCCATGAAGATGACTAGAAATATTTGGAATTCTATAGTATAATAATCAGTGATGGATTGTATAGTAACAAAATTCGTTGTCACAAAATGCTTGACTGCTTACTTGGATATAGATATCAAAAACTCGCTTTCCAAGACTTGTCCATTTGGGAGGATCCTCAAATAAGGTCTCTGCAAATTGTAGACTTACTGTGTAGTTCCCATTTTGAAGTCCGAGACCATAGTATCTTAGTGAAGATGGTGATTGTCTCGCACTCTGGAATAGCTCAGAGTCCAATGTATTGGTGAATTGGGAAAGACTGCTCACTACATATGTTTGATTTGGGCTATTTATATAGTTCCCAATATTGCTAACCGCCCACCTTTGTGTGTCAGTAACATAATATGATGCAGCACCAAGGTTCTCAGTCTCTTTGTCAAAAGAAGTCTGATCAGAGGTTGTCATGGCTTTACCACCACAATTGATTGCGAAAGTATAATCTGATGAAAAAGATTTTCAGAACATCAGAGAGTTACAACACTACTAATTGAAATACTTAACAGAACTATCCAATATTATGTGAAGTAAGTTAGAAGTACATCGCGGAGATCCTCTAAGGCAAGGAATGTTTCGCTGGAGGCAGTCCAACCCTGATGGCAAAACACTGATCACAATAGAAACAAATTAATTATGCAATCTTAGGATATGAAGGATCATAGAAATCATTCTAATACTTTTATTTTCTCTCTATGGTTTATGAAAAATATTTGGCAGTAATATAATAGGATGACCAATCATTTAAAAATTACCTGTTATTTGAATTGTCAATCACAAAATTGTTGGCCACCAAGTTTCTGTTAAAAAAAAAACAGATCAGAAGAAAATAAGAAAATCAAATATAATTTTAGCAAAATCGAGGTACACTACCGCATTTAATTAAACCATGTTTGGCATCAATGAAAGATATATAGCATTCCCAGTTTTATAATTAGACAAATGTAGGCGAAGGCCATTGGCATGCTACATTTTGATCTTTTATGTATCACATGATAGTTATGCTAGGACTATTGTGATGAAGATGAAATGAGCAAGTTTTCTTTTGTTTCGAACTTACAATTGTAAACTGCTTGTATTGACCCATGGAGGGAAGCTTCCCGAGAGTTGATTATATGACAAATCTCTGCATTTTCCAGAAAAAGACCAACATCAATGATGTTGAAAATAATGTCTTTGATTAGCTCCTACTGAGGCATATGATGAAAAGAAATAATTTATTGAATCAAAAGTGAACCAAGTTAGCATACATAGTTGTAAGTCGTGAATTCTTCTCAGAAGGCAAAGAACCGGATATACTGTTGTTTCCAAGAAACCTGATTTTCAATATAATGAACGAAGATTAATATGTAATAAAGTTAAATAAGTTTTTAGATCTGGCAGAGAAGTATTGTTTCTCACAAGAACTGAAGTGAACTTGAATTGAAGAGAGACAACGGGATCTGCCCACTAAGATTGTTGAAGCTCAAATCCCTTCAACATTGAAAAGAGAACAAATAAGAAATGAATTAAGAGAAGTAGAAACCTCATTATTGTAAGAGTTTATTGGAAGTGAATCAGATGATAAAACTTACAACAGAGTTAATTGTTGGTATTCATCCATGTTGGATGGTAAACCACCTGAAATCTTGTTATTTCTCAAAATTCTGCAGGATAGTACATCAACCATTCAGAATTTTAAAATATCTTCCATTTCATTCTACATGAATGTTCAGAGTCACATATACATAATTTGCTTTCTATGATAAAAACTCAAAATACTAGAATTTGGGGAGAATAAGTGCAGGAGGAGACAATAATCTTACAAGGAGCTTAAGGACTTCATATTCTTGATAAAATCAAACGACGAGGAACTTCCATTGGTCAAGTCGCTTATCCACCTGTTAATTCATAAATACTTTGGAGTAAAAAAGGAAGAACAAGCTCTGTGAATGTTACTATCCATTTAGACATCCAAATATTTTCACCCAATGCAAAAGTGAGAAAGAAGAACTCACAAAGTGGACAAGTTCGTAAGACGAGAGAAACTTGAAGGAATTGGGCCCTGGAAAGAGTTCCCTTGAAACCGCCTATAGAAGAATATGCGGAGTTAGGCATTTGTGAAAATTTCAATCAGTTATAATTACATGCTTTGTAACAATATGAATCACACCTAAAAAATAAAAACAATGTGAATCACCACATCATCATAGCAATATTGTGTCAATTTTTTATTGCTTCCCCATTTCTTGGTAGTCTATAATGTTGCTGGAGTACTGATATAAGCTTGTGGATTATCTTAAAGAATAACAAAACAAAAACAAAACTTGATATAGCAGAGAATGGTGAATCATCAACTATAAAGATTAGCTACAAACAAAAAACGCCACCAAAGAATTGTTTGTATTTGAGGTTGGTTATTCTCATCTTCTCGCCCAAAATGAGGAATGAGAAATTTTTTACAACAAGTTATGAGAAGCGCTGAAGCATGAAATGTTGAATATCCTAAAAAGAAAATAAATATAAAGATATAGAAGAGAGTAAGAGAGACAACGAAGCACAAAAGAGAGAGACTGCATCTCTAAATATTGTTTATATTCACTTCATAAAGAGATTTGATATAATAATTTTGGAAGTCGAGCAGTTGTTCGTTAAACATGTTATCTAAAGCCGCCTTTCCAGAGTGATCAAGAGGATTTGCCTTGCTTACTACTTCAATGAATATATGGTCACATATTATTATTTCTAGAAAGTTTGTATATTTTGTTTATTTTAAAGTAAGTGTGTCGATCTCCATGAGCTACATGTCATTGTTCTAATCCAATTCCGACTATTCAGGTCAGCTTCATGAAAATTATCAGGTCATAACTGTTGAGGGCAAATTGAGATCCATTTTCTTTTGGCAGTTATTTCTTTTTTCAATAAAAGATTTAATGTATAAAAACAGAGAAGCTTTGAATCTATTGAATCACACACTGAAAAGATATAATCAATTTGAACTTACAAATCGGTCATGCTAGTCCAACTGCCAATGAAGTCTGGTAATTTTCCAGTGAAGTTATTGTCCATAGCCCACCTGAAAATTTTTAAATAATGAGAAGGAGACACCTTATGTAAATATAGTGAACGATATGAAAACGGATTATTCCATTCAATAAATTGTAAATTCAGAGAGAATCTCATTCATAAACATGTCTTTACTTTTCAAATCAACATCTGTAAGAAACTAAGTGTAACTTTTAAATTTGGTTCAAACTACAGCCTCTGTATCAATGCACAATAGTACTTTATATATCAATCACACCTTGCTATAAACATTACCAGTGCTCTCCTATACTTACAGTATTTTGAACTTCGTTAAGTTGGCGAAGCTCGACGGAATCTCACCACTTAATGCTCCACAACTGTTGATGTACCTGTTTTGATTTGGAATTGTGATATGCAGAGGAACCATGAAATTTTCATACACAATAAAAAATTAATGAGATACTTAAAACAAAATACAGAATCATTGTATGCAAAGAACGATATACGTACGCCTGCTCTAGGGCGGTCAAGTTTCCAAGCTCAGGAGGGAGAAGGCCAGTAAAGTTATTATGGCCAAAGGACCTGCTCAAAAATCAAGATCTAGATAAAAAAGCACATACAAGTTTGGATGATCTTTCGACAAGCAGAAAAGGGTGATCTTACAGTACAGTGAGCTTATTGAGCAGTCCAATTTCTTTTGGTACTGGCCCCGTAAAAGCGTTATGTGCAATGCTCCTGAATAAGGAAAGAAAATTCACCCAATCAAACTTGTATACCAAGGGATTAATACAGACATATGTGACTTACAAGACAATTAAGTTTGTGAGGTTTCCAAGGAACTTCGGCACGGTTCCTGTCAAGTAGTTCTGGTCTAATTTCCTAAAGTAATGAGAGATATGAATTAGTATATATGCTTTGTGCAACCAATTAAGCCAACACAACACAACAAGAGAAACAAAATGGAGAGTGAAGGATGCTTACAAGAAGTTGAGTTTCGTGAATGTGGCAATCTCGTTTGGAAATGGACCTACAACATCCAGTGCATATATTTTCCTGGAAACATAAGTTGAAGAGTGAACTATAGAAAGCATTGTAAAGGAACTGAAGCGCGTGCATGAATGCAATGCACGTTATGCAGTCTTTTATGCTTACAGTCGTATAATGTGACAGTTTGTCTGGTTGGTGCAGTCACATTTGATCCCCGGATTAAGCCTAGGATCATCGATATCCGTAGCATCAATTGCTAAGCCACTGCATGGATTGCCCGTTGTGTTCCATGACTGGGTGGCACGGATGCCAAATCTCTGGAATATGGTGTTCAAGGCTGTTGCTGTACATGTCACACACAGAGTGCAAACATCAGTCAATTTCATAAAAATGTTATATGACAATTAACCGGATCAAATGAGCATCCTCAATGATACTAATCATGATCTCATTATCAGTAGATTTAGGATTTGTGGTGGAAAATTTGGATCAATGGAATAATGAAACTATTAGCAAAGGTGCATATGTCCCATACAAAACTTAGGGGAACTGAAACCTTTGTAAGATTTATTTTTGGTGAATTACTTTCTCAGATGTAAAATTTTAAACTTAATTTTCATACCCTCTGTGCACCTGTCTGCCTAAGTTTATGTCAGATGGATAGGATCTTAATCAAAATAGAAAATGATAGGTTAATTCAAATTTTATCAAGGTTACCCTACTTAATCCCTCCCATGAAGCACATAAATTCACTCTATGAAAAAAGATCAAAGTAAGTGAGAATTGTAAAAAATAATGCTGACATTAATTATTTTACAAGGATGCTAGTACACTCGGTCATTCTTTTAGTTATTCACGCGTTCCTAATCTAGTATATATTTTACCTAATTAAGTGTATATATAGGTCAGAAAAAATACAAAATTGTATTCATTAAATTTATTCAAATACATAACTCAGTTTTTGCAAACGTATGTACGTCAAAAAAAAACTGAGAAAAAATAAAGAAAAAAAAAAATCTAAACCAAGTAGGTACTGCAAAATGGTTTTATGTGACATTTTCTATTGTATGATGAATGTTCTATCAGGTAGTGCCCCAGTATTAACCAATGTTGGAAAAGATGACTGAGACTTCAAATGAACACTTCGAGTCGCGTTACAACGTCGCTCTCCTTAAGACAATATTTGCCGCAATACCGTGTGCACAGGGTACTGCATTTTTTGTCAGCAGGATAACTCGAAGCAATTTCCACCAGCGTTTGCACCGACGATGGTGAACAGAATACTGAAGAGACCCGAAGGAACCAAGACCCCAGTATACGATTCTGCAGAAATCCAATATTGGAACAGAGTTTATGAAAAAGAGAAGGCCTTGTATTATTTTTTGATGATTTTGAATGGTAGGTAACCATGCCTATTAATAGATATTGGAGCACCCTTTGAAGGCATTCCAAGAGGCCCATTCGCCCCCAATCTGGACAGTTGGATCTTCAGTTAGAAGATTGACAGTCCAGATCGATCACCACTAGATGCACCCCTTCCAATGACACCCCTTGATTAGTGTAACCAATTCTTGATCGATCTAACGGTGCACATTGCATTTGACGCGTCCACCATTTGGACGGTCCTGATTGCATCTGATGAACTTGATCTCCACCGTCTGATTAGCCAAAAAGAAAAGGCTCCAGCTCCTAGGGACGATGCGCAGTGCCAAGTGTGCCAACAAAGCGCTACATTGCGCCCATCGCACAAGCGTGCGCGAACGGTGCTTAAGTACCGTGTGCATAACACCTGACCATTCCTAAAGCAAACAATACTTTATAACCACTACACTTTATATAGTGCACAAGTTTAGTCTCTTTTTCCGATGTGGGATTAAAACCCAACACACAAATTTACAAACACAAGACCCAACTTACAAGACACATAAAAATACATTTTGATAAAACTACTAACAATCCCCCACCATTTTCAACATTTACAAGACACTGATTCTTGGTTCACTTGATAGTCTAATGCTTCAGTGAGGGGTGTCTCGCGACTTGAACCGATCACCTAGTGATGCACATCAAAGTCAATAAGGATTGCTTGGTAGACTTGTCTTTGAACCAACGATCCTGTATAACCAACCGGACATGCATTACACATAAAACAAAATATCTTCAGTATTAAAAAAACCGACACGTGGATAGGCCTTGTGTCCATATCCTGTTTCATGAGTGTTTTAGAATTCAAGCCCTTTGAATTCATAGGAAACGGCACCACCTCCACACTCATATAGGTAGGTTTATCAAGAGTACCCCAGTAACTATAGTACTCCAATCAGAAATGAAACCTATTAAGAGTTAAACTCATCCTCCTTCCTTTTCATTACAGGTTCCAAGCACCTTACCTAAGGATGGCATAAAATTAAGTGCTTGCAATCACAACATATGATGTACTTTTCTCATTGAACTCAAGGACTTGATGTTTCAAGTGTTGAGTTGAGTTTCTATCAAGAGTGATTCTATATGGGCTTAAGTCCCATCCCCTTTGATGTTTTCCACACCAAATCCCTTGTAAGTTTTTTTGTTAAAGGATCAGCCAAGTTTTGACTTGACCTCACATAATCAATGGTGATCACACCATTAGTAATCAGTTGCCTGACATAACTGTGTCTAAGTCCTATATGCCTACACTTACCATTATAAATTTGGCTATAAGCCCGTGATAGTGTTGCCTGACTATCACAATGCAAAGAGATGGGTGGCATGGGTTTTGGCCACACATTAATTTTCAGAAGTAGGTTTCTCAACCATTCTGCCTCTTTGCTAGATGATGCTAGAGCCACAAACTTAGCAGCCATTGTTGAGTGTGTAATACATGTCTGTTTCTTGGATCCCCAGGAGATAGCTCCTCCTCCAAGTGTAAAGATCCAACCACTCGTTGATGAGTGATCCTCACGGTCAGTTATCCAACTGGCATCTGTATACCCTTCTATAACTGAAGGATATCCACTATAGATTATTCCATAATCCATAGTTTTCTTCAAGTATTTTAATACTCGATCAATAGCATGCCAATGCACACTACCCGGGTTACTAGTATATCTACTAAGTTTCCTCACTGCAAAAGCAATATCAGGTCTAGTACAAGTCATTGCATACATTAAACTCCCAATCACGCTAGAATATAATAATTGATCAACAACCCTACAAGTATTAGGATACAATTTCACTTGTGGATCAAAAGGTGTAGACATAGGTTGACAATCGAACCTATTGAATTTCTTCAAAATTTTCTCAATGTTATGAGACTGGGTAATAATTAATTGGTTGTTATCCCTCTTAATCCTAATACCCAAAATAACATCAGCAATGCTCATATCTTTCATATCAAAATTAGATGACAAGAAATTCTTTGTAATTTCAATAATATGTAGGTCAATACCAAAGATAATCATGTCATCTACATATAGACATATAATCACACCTTTACCATTAGAAAATTTGCTATAAACACATTTATCAGATTCATGTATCCTAAAACCATTTGATATCATAATTCTATCAAATTTCTCATGCCACTATTTAAGAGCTTGTTTAAGACCATAGAGTAATTTAATGAGTTTACATACCTTATTTTCTTGACCTTGTACAACGAACCCTTCCGGTTGCTTCATGTAGATTTCTTCATCCAACTCTCCATTTAGGAAAGCAGTTCTAACATCCATTTGATGTATTTTGAACTTATAGATGGAAGCAAGGGCAATTGATACTCTAATTGTGGAGATCCTTGCAACCGGTGCATATGTATCAAAATAATCGATACCCTCTGAGTAAACCCTTAGCCACTAACCTGGCCTTAAATTTTTCAATTGTTCCATCGACCTTTATTTTTTTTTGAAAATCCATTTACAACCAATCAGTTTGGATCCAGGAGGCAAGTCAACAAGAGTCTAGGTTTTATTCCCCATAATTGAATCCATCTGATCATTAATTGTCTCTTTCCAAAAGGCAACATCTTGTGACTTCATAGCCTCCTCAAAGGTCAACGGATCAGATTCCATATTTAGTGAAATCATTGTTTGTTGACAATGACATTCTCTAGTTCCTTCCACTAGATAAACAATGAAGTCAAGACCAAAGGATTTCTCAATCCCAGTCCTTTTACTTCTCCTTGGTTCAATGGGTTCACTAGGTTCACTTTCATTATTTGAAACCAAAGATTTTGGTTCCTCATCCCGATTTGATTTCAGAATAGTGTTGAACCTATTTTCATAGAATACTGCATCACGAGTCTCTATGATGGTATTTATTTCCACTAAACCATTTTGTTTAATTACCACAAACCTATATGCCTTACTGTGTAGGGCATAACCAAGGAATACACATTTGATTCCTCTTTCTCCCAATTTCTTCCTTTTGGGATCCGGCAATCTTACAATTGCCTTGCAGCCCCAAGTTCTCAAGTAACTCAGATTGGGCTTCTTATTTTTCCACAGTTCATAAGGAGTAATATTAATCTTTTTGAGAGGAATTCTATTTAGAATGTAACATGCAGTCAAAAGAGCCTCCCCCTAAAACCCATGAGTAAGACCAGAACTAGAAAGCATAGCATTAATCATTTCAGTTAAAGTTCTATTTTTTCTTTCAGCAACTCCATTTTGTTGTGGTGTATGTGGAGCAGTTATTTCATGAATAATACCCACATCTTCACAAAAATCAAGAAAATGAAATTCACCACGTCTATCTGATCTAAGCCTTTTTATTTTAACATTATATTGATTTTCAACTTCTGTTTTAAAAGTTCTAAATTTTTCAAGAACTTCATCTTTTGATTGCAAAAGATAAACATAACAGAATTTTGAAAAATCATCAATGAATGTCACAAAATATTTTTTACTTCCTCTAGTAGGGGTAGCATGCATGTTACATACATCAGAATGAATTAATTCAAGTAAAGATGTGGATCTCTCTACTTTATGAAAAGGCTTACGAGTTATTTTTGTTTGCATGCATACTTTACATTTCTCATCCATGTCATTTTCATACTTAGGAATTAAATCTAATTTAACCATATCATCCAATTTCCTAGTATTAACATGTCCTAATATTGCATACCATAAAGAAAGAGAGTCAACTATATAAGCAGAAACATTCACTTTATTGATATTGAGTTTGAACATTCCCTGGTACAAATAACCCTTCCCAACAAATATTCCACCCTTGGACAAAACAAACTTGTCCGACTCAAAGACTAACTTGAATCCATGCTTGTTAAGAAGGCTTCCAGATACAAGTTTTTTTTTTCAACATCAGGTACATGACATACATCAGTAAGAGACAAGACTTTTCAAGAAGTGAATTCAAGATCCATCTTCCCTTTGCCTTTGATGATGGCAGTAGAGGAGTTCCCCATATAGAGAATTGATCCTTCACTCACTGGTTCATAAGTGGTGAAGAGGTTCTTGTCGTTGCAGAAATGTCGTGTCACACCCGAATCGATCCACCAGTCTCCACCATCTTTGAGCATGTTAACCTCGGATATAACAACCACAAATTTTTCTTTTGCATGATCTGGTGCCTTGGCCTGATCTGGTGTATTTTGTTTCTTCTTGAAATGACGGCAGTCTTTCTTGAAGTGGCCTGGTTTTCCACAAAACCAGCATTCAACCTTCTTCTTCTTTGGGTCCGCGTTGGGCTTGTTCTTCCCTTTGCGCTTGTCTTTGTTGGGCTTTTTGCCATCTTCCACCACGTGGACCTTGGGGGGCTTGAGTCCCCTATTCATCTTTACTCTCCTGTAGCCTTGTTTCTTCTTCAACTCGAAGATGTTTGGCTAACTCCTTCAGAGTAAGATCTTCCTTCTGGGGCTTAAGATTCTTTTTGAAATCTTTTCAAGAGGGGGGCAACTTGTCTATCACAGAGGAATCTATAATAGACTCATCCATGTTCATATTATGTTGTCGAAATTGACTAAGAATATGCTGGATCTCATAGAATTGTTCAATAACAGATTTGGAGTCAATCATATTATAACGTATGAAATTTCCAACAAGGAACTTCATACTTATAGCGTCTTCTGCGAGGTACTTGGACTCCAGAATCTCCCATGACTCCTTCGCAGTCTCCACATGTTGGTACACATCAAATAGTGAGTCGGAGAGTGCATTGAGGACGTGACCCTTGCAGATGTAGTCATCCATCTCCCACTTTTTTCTTGTACGAGACTCGTTGAGAGTCTCATTCTCTCGCTCCTCTGGATACGTCGCCTTCAGTGCATACACCACTTTGAGTGTGGTGAGGAGGAAGTGCAGTTTTTTCTTCCAGCGTCGGAAGTTCCCACCATCGAAACGCTCCAGTTTCATGAAGTCTTGCGTCATTTGTTGCACAGAACGAGCCATAATATTGTCTTAAGATTGTTGGAAAAGATGACCGAGACTTCAATTGAACACTTCGAGTCGCGTTACGACGTCGCTCTCCTTAAGACAATATTTGCCCTCAATACAGTGTGCACAGGGTACTGTAAATCTGTCTGTAGGATAACTCGAAGCAATTTCCACCAGCGTCTTCATGAAGTCTTGCGTCATTTGTTGCACAGAATGAGCCATAATATTGTCTTAAGATTGTTGGAAAAGATGACCGATACTTCAATTGAATACTTCGAGTCGCGTTACGACGTCGCTCTCCTTAAGACAATATTTGCCCCTAATATACAATGTGCACAGGGTACTATAAATCTGTCTCCAGGATAACTCGAAGCAATTTCCACCAGCGTTTACACCGACGATGGTGAACAGAATACTGAAGTGCCAAGTGCGTCAACAAAGTGCCACGTTGCGCCCATTGCGCGTGCGTGTACGCGAACGGTGCTTAAGCACTGTGTGCATAACGCCTTATCATTCCTAAAACAAACAATACTTTACAATCATTACACTTTATATAGTGCACAAGTCTAGTCTCTTTTTCCGATGTGGGACTAAAACCAAACACACAAATTTACAAACACAATACCCAATTTACAAGACACCTAAAAATACATTTTGAAAAAACTACTAATAACCCACCGACCAACCCAATCCCAATTTGTATTTATACTGTGAATCAGATTCACTGAAGATTTCAAGATTGCATGCAAACAAATCCAAATTCTATTGATATACCTACCCATTCTCGCAAAAGCTAAAGCTAAAGCTAATAATTGAACCATATAAATATGCATAACCTTTCCATCTTTAAGACTACCTAACAATAATTGTCCCAGATGGGCAATTTTAAATACTCAATTGAGGAAGATCAGTGGAAACTTCAAATATATATGCTATTATTGCATGAAATCCCAAATGGGGGACCAGTAACAATTTTGGTCTTGAAATGTAGCCATATCCATTTCGTCCCTACAAAATGAATATCAATTTTTTTTTTGCCTCTCCTTTTGTGGGACTTTGATATACCCAACCATTTTTAACATCACTTTTTAGTCTCTGAGTCATATAAATTTAGTTAGAGGACATACTGATAGTTATGATCTTGTGTGTGACCAATTTACTTTTTAACCGAACACATTTTAAATCAACAATAACAAAACGACGTGCTTTCATATTGGATTGAGTCAACAAGGTTGAAGGTCATTTTTGCAAATTATTTTTGATGAAGATCATTTGTAAAAATAATTATTAAGTTAAAATTGATTTCAAAAATTTCCCTTTAAACAACACATATCATTTAATGAGGTGTGTAAATTCTTTCATAAAAAATATTGAAAATAAGTTAACCAGTTTTATGCTTTCACAGTGAGTATATATGGCTAATGACATGTATGAAACTAGCTAGAAACGAGGCTAAAAAAAACACTATGTATAACAATGTTCTTTCTATTTTGTGTGTGGGTGCCATTAGAGAGAGAGAGAACGAGTTCTACACCTTGATAGTGAGTGTATGTATGCGGCTAACAAGGTATGTGAAACTGAAACGGGGTTGAAAAAATGACTGTGTGTAACAACGCTCTTTCTATTTGGTGTGTGGGTGAGAGAGAGAGAGAGAGAGAGAGAGAACCAACCTTCAGAAGGGTTTGTTGTAGTTTGAGCATCCAATCTCCCCACCAAGCATGAAAGGCTTACAATAGCACCAAAGACAAGCAGGACATGATGAAGTGGCCGAGATGATGTTCTTCTCTTCAACATCTCCCTCACCAAAACTCAATCCCAGTTCAGAAAATGTGAACTTTCAATTCTCTGAAACTCGTGATCTGTTATTCTTCTATCTAGTTTTGCTTTTTTAAAGAGGTTGGTGAGATGTACGTCGTTGAATTTTATAATTATGTGGCCCAAATACAGCTTCAAAGGTGTAAAGGGGAGTTCTATTAAAAAAAGTATATCCAAAAATTCAAACCTGTACGATATTAGGTTCGATGAACGCTAATAAATCAAAAAAGAATGTCACCATGAAAACGCAGTTGTGGACAAAATATCGTTGCGTTGTGTTTTGCGTGGCTTCTCTTTTGTTTTTTTTTTCTCTTTTGTTTGTTGAGTCGACGAAGGGGACAGTGACGTCTTGATCTAAGGTCAAATTCTTAGATATACCATTTTTGAATTTTTACATATATACCCATCAATAATTTAAAAGGTTTGGTTTTTTTGTTATATATATCTTTCAAAGAAGCCTACATGTATAATTTCTATACATATCACATTATATTTGTGTATTTCTATAAAAGATACTTTTAAAAAATAAGGGGTTAAAAAAAAAAAAAATTGTAGGTGTAAAATAAAAATAAAAATAAAAATTCAAAGACAGAAAAAAAGAATAAGGATATTGGTTTATGGGCATTTGAGTAATTCACCATTTTTTTTCACTGTCACTTGAGGTGACAGTGGTGTCTTGATCTAAGCTCAAATTCATTGATATACTATTTTTGGATTTCAGCATGTATAACCCTTGAATAATTTAAAAAATTTTTTTTTTTTGTATATATATCTTTCAAAGAATTTTATGTATAAAAATATCCATTTTAAAACTTTAGTGCCGCCAATACCACTTAAAAAGATTAAATCATACATGAGTACAATTTTAAGAGATATTTATGCATAATATATATATTTTAAGGTTTATGGAAATACAGGACATTCATCCTCACATTTTAAAAAAAAATTTATAAATATTTTTGGAATAATAAGTAATCATGGATATTTATAAAATGTGATTTTTTGAGGGATATATATGCAAAAACTTAAGTTTAAAATTTTCCATCCAAAATTGCTATTCAATTTTCTAAGTAATGCATCAGTGCCCTTCCATCACACGCCATTAATACCAATTGCCCAAAATCTTTGTTACGTTAATCATGATGTATGCAATTACCTTTAATTTTTATCCTTATCGAATGAAAAGACAAAATTGTCTTCTATGTCTTTTATTGACAACAACTTTTCTATCACTGATATTTCCTTCAATTTTTTTGAGGAAAAGTTTTCCTTCAATTGACAACAATTTCGCATCTATTGCCTTCATTTTAACTTCTGTTAATTAACTCTTGAAGATGCCTAATCAAATGCATCATGATGAAAATCCTTTTACTTAACCTAAAAAATGACAATTACCTTCTGTCTACTTTATTTTTCTTTCCTTTGACTTATTAATCAAATAAGTGACAGATCCACCAAAATTATTTTTCAAAAAGAAAAAACCTAAAAAATGACAATCATCCGAACTCATATGAATGAATAAATGTGACGCATTTATCAAACATTTGTTATGCCATCTAAAATATCAAACTAATTCATGTAACCAAGATCAAATGAAGTTCATTCTTATCCTTCATCGTAGAAACTTGTAAAACTTCATTGTTGGAACTTCTGTGTCTTACTAGTTGCATATGTAAATATTCGCATCTTGAACGACAATCCACAATAACAATGCGGGATTGGTCATGCATCAAAGAATGAAGATGTTTGATATGAAGAACTCATCTTAGAATTTGGGCATTAAAATTGTTATATATTGTGGAGTTTGATGATGTGCGCAGAGGATTGTTGGCGCTATGCAGGGTCAGACGGGGGTTGAGCTCCCCGCAGAGTTCGTGGGAGCTCGCGGGGTCTAGGAGCAGCGTCCCGAGAAATTTTTTTTTTGTGTCTTTCGTGTATTGACTTTTTTGCCCTTAATGAGATGTTAGTATAAAAAGGCATCTCATATTTTTCATTAGGCTCTAGGGTTTTTATCTTCGGTGTGATCATTGTAAAAACTTCTCATTGATAGTGGATTGATCTCTGGTGTGCTCTGTGGACGTAGGCAAGATTTACTAAACCACGTAAATTTTTTGTGTCTTTACTTTGATTTTTTTGTTTATTTCCTTTGATTGATTGCAACCCAAGATCCAAAAACGTAACAAAAATAAGAGGATGTAGGCATCAAAATGAGGTGAATCAAGCATCAAATGAGTGGGATTTGTAGTGTATAAAAGAAGAAATGAAGAATGGGAGGTTGAAGAAGAAGTAACTAGCAGGGACAAATAAGAAATTACACATTCAAAGGTAAAAATGGACTTTTTAATGGCAACCATTAACCCCAATTAACTAACAGGAGTTGATCACAGGGGCACGGAAAAATTTAAAAATTTTGGATATATTTTGTATAAGAGTATTTTAACAAGGAGAACTTAACAAAATTGAGTTATACAAGGGGTATATATGTAAAGATATCCATTTTATTGATAAGTTTGTACATGAATATTATTTCAATCAGAGAATCACTGAACCAAATGAAACTCCAAAAACATATTTCAAAAGGAAAAAAAAAAGGTCAAATACAACTACAGCGATGTGTTACCTGAAAGAAGAGACCAAGTTGAGAGAGATTAATTTCTATTGTACAAATGGAACTAGAATATCTGTGTTATTCATGTACCGACAAGGTGGGGCCCTAAAAAGTGTTCACACTTTAGCCCGTTTAGTTTGAGAATAGAGTTCGGAATAAGTTAAAATTAGTTAGAAGAGCCTTAGAATGACCGTTTGGAAGGCTGAAATAAATAAAAATTTATATGTCAGAATTAACTAGTATAAAGTGATATATGGATTCTATCCAACCCTTGTAATTAAATTATTTTAAGTTATTTAATCTAAAAAAATATATAGACCCACTGTTAAATTAATCGTCAAAAATCACCTCCTATAAATCAATTGCGAAGGACTTCTTCAATAAGGGTGCAGAGGTCTGTTATTTTCATCAATGATTAGGGGTGGGAGGATTGGCTGTTGGGCGGGGAGTATTGGTTAAGTCTTTTAACCTCCTTTTCCGTTTCTGGCTGTCCTTTGTTGTGTATTTTCTCTTGGTTTTTTTGTTAGATGCTCTCTGGTTCTTTTCCAAAAAAGGCTTGTACTCCTCTTTTTTTTTTTTTTTTTTTGTTTTTTGCTTGGTTAAGGCTTGTAGTCCTCTTATTTCTAATACAAAGAAGTAGCTAGCCTACCATCTCATTTTCAAATAAATAAATAAATCAACTATCGATAATTACTTTTTCACTTTTTATAAAGACTTATCCACACTTTATTTGCATCTTATCCAAACCATAAAAACTTTATTATTACGTTTTTCGACAAGAATAATTCAAAATACAATAAAATAAAAACTCATTTTATACTTATTTATATTAGAATAATAATAAGCTTAAAAATAATTTAATTCTCTATCGAAATGGTGAATTTATTTATTTATTTTGAATAGCAACATAAGTTATTCCTTCGACTCTCGCTGGAAAGCATGCCGACCCCCCACCGCCGCTCCCAAGCTCCTCACCATTTTCAGTTTTTCGCATTAAAATAAAATAAAAAAAATGTTAGTTCAGTTTCAAACTCAGTCCGTTCATATTTTTATTATTTTTCAAACCATATATTTATTTTAGGGGAAATTAATTAGAGGTCACTGGGGACACCTGTGTAATAACAATAGGTCCATTGACTTTTTTTACTTTTCTTTAGGTCCCTAAAGTACTGAATGTATTATGTTTGGGTCCTTGGGACTAATAGCCGTCCCATTTTCTACCCGTTCTCCCCGTTATACCCTTCATTAAACCCCTGTTCTCTCTCCTCGTCGAAACCCAATCGTTTCCCCCCCAAAACATCTCCTCATCGAAACCCAATCGTTTTCCTCCCCCCAACCATTTCCCAAACCCTAGCACACGAAGATCTCCTCCGATCGTTCTCCATGCTGTGATTTCCGGCTGCGAAATCCCTCGTCGTCAACACTGCAACATTCGACCTCGACCGATCCGGCTCCAAAGATCATCGACGGCAACGGATCTGGCTGCGAAGACGATCGACGTCTTGGAAGGTATGTTTCCTATGTATGAAGACAATAAAATCTATGTTTTCTATGTATGAAGACAATGAAATGTATGTTTTCTCCATTTTTTTTATTATACAAGAATATAGTTTTGTGCCTTCTCTCCGAAATATAGTTTTCATTAGTAATCTTTGGAGGTACACTGGTATTTTTCATATGCACACCCTAATTTATACTTTTGATTATGTAGCCCTAGCCCTAGTGGACATTTTGGTTGGCATTGAAATGTTTTTGGTTTATGCTCTACTGATTTTTTATTGGCAATGGTAAATGTGAGATTTAAAATATATCTAATCCACTGTACACTGTCACTTTTCATATGTACACCCTTATGTATTCTTGTCATTGTGTATTCCCAACCCTCGATTACTATGGAATGTTATCTAATCATAAAATTACATGTATGTTTGTTTATTGAGGTTTGATTGGCCTTCGAAAACTTAGCCTACTAAATGTTGTTTGTTTATAGGAGTAACTGTATTTGTCCACTGGTATTCTTCCTATGTGCACCCTTATTTACATCCTAATTTACTCTTCTGATTGTCTAGCCCTAGCCCCAGGCATTCATGCTTTCTGTATGTCATACCTATTTAAAATGTTTTTTACAACCTACATTATGGAGGTGTGATTGTTAGAGGTATCAAATGTTTGTTCATTATGATTACACTGTTATGTGTGCATTGATATGCCTCCTATGTGCCCCCTTATTATACACTGATATCATAATGCTATTTAATATCAGTTCTTTTTATGATTACACTGTTCTTGTTAACCGTTAGCAACATCAAGACATATAATGGCTCATCCAGACAAATTGACACCTAAAAGAAGTCCTTGAAACCAGAAAATCCCCGTTGTGGTGGGTCCTTCGAGCAGCAGGAAAACACGGGCCTCCTCATCAACACATCCACTAAAACCCAAGCCTCCCACAAAATCAAAGCCTCCCACAAAATCAAAACCGTCTACCAAGTCAAAGCCTCCTACCAAATCAAAATCGTCTACCAAATCAAAGTCTCCTACCAAATCAAGGGCTTCCAAGAAAGTCATCCACCATGAGGAAGAAAAAGAAAGCTATTCAAGGTAAAATGCCCTAACACAATGTATAAACTGATATTGACTATTTATCCTCTTATACCAAAAGTTTACACACTTATACTGACTGTGCATACCCATATAGTCACTGTTTACACCCGTATACTGCCTATGTACACCGTTATACTGACAGGGTACACTCTTATAACAGGGACTTCCTGCCCAAATCAATGTTGGTGCAACATCATTGCTTCCCAATCTTCTACAGAACTGCCATGGATGGGATGGCAGTTAGACCATGCCATAGAAGGTTAATGAAGAAGACTCCATTCAATATATTGATCAGCATTCCCAAGATGCAATTCGAGTCAGAGTTGTTGGACGTCATTGTTAGCAGCTACAATGAGGAAGGTGATTTCTTTGAGCTCAGAGGTTAGCCGATATATTTTACTGCTGAAGACATTGCCCCGATCATAGGGCTCCCAGTGTTTGGTGTGACCCCAAAGTTTGACTCGTCCACTTCAGAGTCAAAAATCAAAAGTCGATTCTTCAGCAACAGTTCCATGATCACGAGGGGAGCTTTGAAAAGCACAATGTCTTCCTTGGTGGACTCAGACAACCCAAGAGACATCAAAGATTTCGTTAGGCTATGGATAGCTTTCATGTTTGCATGCTTCCTATTTCCCATTGGGCACTACAATTGCCCAATGCCCTCTTGACAATGTTGGATGATCTGAATTCCACGTGGAACTATGCATGGTCCGTGGCCATCCGCAACCAACTAGTGGAGGTTGTTCAGAAACAACGGGTGTGCATAGCAGAGAGGAACGAGGGTCAATACTCAAAATCATCAATGGGATATGTTTTCGAATGCACAGCGGTCCTCTATGTAAGTATCTCATGATTTCAATATATATAATGTTCTTCTCATGTTTACTTTATCATGACAAGTAATGAAATTTTTTTCATAGGCTTGGTTTTACGAGCACACAAGAACGAATAGATGGAGGCCGGCAGGTCATCGTGTCTCCCCACGATTGTTTAAATGGGTGATGAAGCTGACAAGAAGAAGGGGGGAGAAAGATGTTGACCCCCCCTCCAGGGTAAAGTCAAATGAGGTAATATGTCTAAAAAGGTGTTTATATTTAATGTTAAATTAACAGGTGTACACTGTTAAATCACTTTTGCACACTGTTAAGTAACTTCTGCACACTGGTAGCAGTTCTCTATACACTGTTAAGTAACTTTTGCACAATGTTAATCTATTCTCTATACACCGCTAAGTAACTTTTGCACAATGTTTTTATAGGTTATGATAGAACTCCAAGTTGATGATGGAGAGAGATCGCTGCTACAGGGAGGCAGTATGGCCGAAATCAAAAGGAGGAACACTCCTTTGAATTTTTGGAAGGAAGAAGAAGAACAACAACAACAACATCAGTCGAGGAGACAGATTGGTGGTGGTGTGGGGCATTCTATCATTTTGAAGAGAAAATTTAGGCAACTCCATCAGTCTCAGGGGACGAGGCTGATAAAAAAAATAAAACAGATGAAAAAAGACATGGCGGTATTGAAAGGACAGATGAAGGTGCTAAGGAGAGAAAATGAGATGTTGATGGCCCAGAGGAAGGAGAATGAAGAAAAGGCTTTTGGAGGAGGAGGGAAAAAATGGTTTGGAGGAGGTCATACAAAAACTTTTGGAGGAGGTCGAAGAATAAAAAAGTTTGGAGGAGGAGGAGGAGGATGAAGAACAAAAATTTTTGGAGGAGGTGGAAGAACAAAAAAGTTAGTAGGAGGAAGGAGACTTTGATGTTGGAGAGCCGTACAACATTGTTGATGATAGCTCACAGTTGTCAATAGTTCTTTATAGTCAGGATCCTGATGAAGAGATGTTCGAAGATGTGAATGAGTTATCCATTGTCCCCTACAGTCAGGATCCAGAGGACGCAAGGTCTCTAGATTGTAATGAGTTATCGATTGTCCCCTTCAGTCAAGATCCGGAGGAAGGGATGCTCGAGGAGGTCTGAAAAATACCCTCCTATATTGAGAGAATGAATAGAAAGAAAAGAACTAAATCATACATGCTACGATCACCGTACAAGAACACCACGAGGAGGAAGTTACCCAAAACATATGAAATCCCAAAGAGACAGGTATGCCAAGAAAACTGTCTTTTAATGAGTCATAACTTGTTATACTGTTATAATTGTTATAAATGCATATCAGGTTCACTATTATAACTGTTATAGGTGAAAATCAGGTTCACAGTTACACTATGCACACTGCAATTCCCAATATGTACACTGTTATAATTATTATAGGTTCTGTATGTTAACTATGTACACTGATATCAGCAATTTGTACACTCTTATAACTGTTACATTTTCTGTATGTTACACTATGTACACTCTTATGAACACTATGTACACTGTTACAGGTCCTAACAGAGAAACGAAGAAATTATCAGGGGAAAAGATTCTTGCCTGCCGAATATCAAAAGCTAATTAATGATTTTTTGTCATTACCAATCACAAAGTATATATAAATTTTTTCACAAGCTCTTTGAATTTCATGTACACTATTAAGAATTACTTACATATATGATGCACACTGTAGGGACCCGTATTTGTGCATTGGAGAAAAGTGGATTAGTGCTTAGCAAATACGAGATGTGCTCTTCAAGACAAAACTTGAGGATGATGTGAGTGAAAATATTTACAATATGGTAATATGTATGTCTAATAAGTCATCTAATAGGTTGTTCTTATGATAGGCTTTGGATATGTATTTTGGTATCCTTGAAGAAGAGCCATCTGTCAAAAAATGGTTTCATGTATGTTCTTATGCCTAGGTAAACTCATAATTCATTGTCCTACAGCTATTTTTGATCTTACTGCCCAAAAAATGGTTTATTTCATAACTGACATCCATTTTTGTTGTCATGATGTGCAGAAGACACTAAAGGACAGTAATCCCCTTGCAGAAGACCTTGTGTCAGCTGAAGCTTACATGGGTACTTTGTCTAGATTCTTCACGGGATGCACCACAGAAATGTTGAAGGACATCGACATGGTTCTTATGCCAGTCCACTCTGGGGTCAAAGAGTGCCAACGTTGGCATCTATTAGTGATTGATTTTAAAGGGCATCGATTGGTGGAGTACAACTCGATGAGAACTGTTGCTGGGTATGCAGAAACAACAGACAGAGTGGTGAGTGTACACTATTATATTTTATTAATATATACTGTTAAGTGTGTGCACACTAATACTATGAGATTGCAATGCGTAGGTTCAGTGGCTCAAGATGTATTTCAAATTGACTCATTTCATCTCCAATGTTGAAAACTGGCATATTGTAAGAGATGATCAATGCCCACAACAATCAAATGGGTAAGTGTTATTCATATATTATCATGATTAATATCCCCAACTACGTGATACGATACCTGTTTATGGTGTTTGTAGGGTTGATTGCGGTATTTTTGCGCTTAAATACGGCGAGCACCTGATCAAAGGAACCGACATGGATTTTACACAAAAAGACATTCCAAGGTTCCGAGGGAAGTATGGAGTCAAAATCATCAAAAGAGCTAGAGAGAGTGAGGATCGCATTAAGTAAATACAGGAACAAGAACAGTCAAGCAATTGATGTGATCGTTGAAATATTCATAATACTCTGAGATTCTTGTAATTGATGTGTTGTGATACAATGTTGTTTGAAATGTGTTTATGAAGTTTAATTTATGTTTGAAATGTGTTTATGAAGTGAAATTTATGTTTAAAATGTGTTTCGCAGGTTGTATGTGTTACACTATGTATACTTTTATAAACAGTATGTACACTGTTATACCTGTTGTATGTGTATATCAGGTTCACGGGTTAACATATGTACACTGTTATTCTCAAGGTGTATACTATCATACCTGTTACAGGTTTTGTGTGTTATACTGTGTACATTGTTATCAACAGTATGTACACTGTTAAACCTGTTACATGTTCTGTATATTACAGTATGTACACTGGTATTACCAATGTGTACACTGCTATACCTTTTACAGGTTCTGTATATTACAGTATGTACACTGTTATTACCAATATGTATACTGTTAAACCTGTTATATGTGAATATCAGGAAAATACATCATTATAAAAGAAATGGAATATATCATTGATAAAGACAGACAGATGTTCATAAACTTTCAATGGAATACATCATTGATAAAGACAGAGATATGTTCATAAACTAAAAATAGATTAGTACATCATTGATAAATACATCGTTCTTCAACGGCCACTGGATTATTGCATGTCTTCATGTTGTGTCCAAATCCCTTGCACCTTGAACATCGATTGTGGATTATCGCATCTGGATCTTCCTGCGACTCTATTCTCTTTTTCTTCTTCCTCCCTAGCCTGATCTTTGTAAATGGAGGTTTGATGAATACCCTTTCATCTATCTCCTCAGCTGGTCTCTGAGCGCCCACCACAGGTAGAATTGCACCTGCATATGCTTGGCGGAATGTATTCGATAGAAAATACGGTGAACAATAATCATTAATGGAGCAGTTTATTTTTCACACTGCAGCACAAGCATGCACACATGGTAACCCATTCACCTGCCAACCTCTACATGTGCACATGTGATCATTGAGGTTGACTGCTTCACCTCGTCTCCCGCATACCTCAAAAATATTACCATCAGAACACAACACTTGCAAGCCACGACACCCTACTTGATGCTTCTCCATTTTTTCCATTATTGATGGGCACAAGTAAGTCTCCCACTCGCTAGCCTCATTGCGTCTTTTATACATCATCTCCATCATTTGAACCCTTATGTGATCAATCATATGTACTATCAGGAGATTGCGGGCTTTGAGTATCCATGAATTGAAAGACTCGGCACAATTTGAGTACAGTTCTCCATATCTTTCTCCTGAAAATAGTGCATTTGCCCAATGATTTGGATCAGAATCTTCAACCCATTTTGCGGCTTGTTGAGAGAAACATCGCATTTCGGCTATGGCTTTCATGTAATCTTTGATCCTCAGTCCATAAGCTGCAGCATCTAGTAGGTGAAGTAATTTTCTTCTGACAGAAATATTGAATTTTCCAACAATCGTCTCTCTAAAATTCATCTTCAAGTGCCTCAAACAATAAGAATGATACGAGTCTGGAAAGACTGAAGGGACAGCTGACATTAAACCCTTACCCCTATCAGAAATGAATGTGATGGTTCGATCTGGAGATACGATCCCTCGTAGGCAAGTTAATGTCCACGACCAATTGTCTTCTGTCTCTTGATCCACAACTGAAAATGCTAATGGAAATAAACCGTCATTCCCATTCTTAGCAATAATGGCAAGCAAAATACCTTGATACTTAGATTTCAAGAATGTTTCATCTAAGAACAACATGGGCCTACACCCAGTCTCAAAGCCAGCAAATTACAGCACCAAAACTTATAAAAACTCTTCTGAATCTATGATCTTCAGGAGTGCATTCCAACTCCACAGAGCTGCCAAGATTCGTATTCATCACCGCTGTATACCAACGGAGATGATCAAATGAAAGTGCTTCATCTCCGTGCAAATCCTTGCAAGCTACCTCTTTCCCATGCCATGCCTTATGATAAGGCAAATTGATGCCATAATCTCTAAATACATCCTTCACTATATCTCTAAGTCGATATAAAGGAGAGTCTATAAACTTCTTACTTGTAATTTCACCCACCCATCCTCTTGATGCTCTAGGATGACCATTTGTTGATATTCCTCCACCACATGAGTGAACATTGTTCATCGTCTTGATTTGAAAGTAAGGGCTCAACCATACTCTCGAGCAATGTACTCGCCATCCGCACGAAGGAATCTTACACTCAACAGTCACTCTAACCTTCTCATTCTTCACGTACAAAAAATCAAATGAATGTGCTATGGCATAATTGGTTAGCTGCATTCAAAAATCCTCAACATCTTCAAACTGTTGATTGACTGAATGAATGCAGTTATCCCAAAAACTTGTGAGCATCCCATTTGACGTACTCCCGCAAATGGCTTCCCCTTGGGTGACCATGCTACCAGATGTAGGTGCCGTATCATTGATGTTCAAAGGAACTGTATTAGACATCCTGCAATTCATTTTGTCGAGGGCATGCATTAGGTATAAAAGTTTATATACAATATTGAATTCCTCTTTTATGTGTCAAAATTAAATATATGTGTGTGCACACTGTTATCTCTGTCTGTGTACACTAATAAAATTCATATAAAATAGCTGTAATTTTTTACCATATTCCTGCATCTCTACCATAGGATTGTTCATCATTCAGAGTAACAGATATCTCGACAACCATGGCCCCACACATCTTATGGATGTCGTACATCCTCTCTACTGCCTTATCGTTACCAATAGTAACTTTAATCATTTCTTTCCCCGGAACTCTATACTTTAGAATGACTTTGGCCGCATCAAACCCCCATCTTTCTACCAATTCATTGACAATATAAGCATATGTTGATGTTCTGCATATGTTAACCAACTTTGCATCTCCCATATATGTATAAGCTGCCATGATTGGTTCCATTGTTGAACACTAATAAAGTAATCTGCAAATTTGAAAATGCAACTGATATGAATTTGGACTGTGTGCATGCTTAGAAAACATACAACATTGTTAACTGTGTACATTATTAAGTTCTCTATGCACACTGTTATTCACACTTTGAGAATCTAATAGTTCAAGAACATGCACAATTATATAAAGAGTGAAATTTTGAGAATTTCATAAATGTAGAACATGCACGACTACATAAAATGAAAAATCGCCGCACACTACACCATATATTGTATGTGTACACTGATAAGTGCACTGTGCACACTCTTACACTTTGAAATTCTGAAAACTCCCTATTTGTGGAACATTCATATAAACATCTCACATTACACAATCTACAAAAAAGAATACAATATTTCAACCAGATTCCATAAAAAACATACATGGGTACCTCAAGGGGATGAGATCGGGGCTCGGGGGAGGTCGGAGTCGCGATCGGGGGGTTGGGGTCACGGGATGTGGGAGAGGGGCGCCGTGGGGGACGCGGGAGATGGTCGGGGGGGGGGGGCATCGGAGCTGTTTGGGGGTGAGATCGGCGCAATGGGGGCTCGTGGAGGTGGTTTGACAGATTTTTGAGTTGCTTGGGGGAGAAAAAGAGAGGTTGGGGGAGAGAGAGGTTGGGGGAGATAAGGAAATTAATGTTCACTTGGGGGTAAAAGGGGAAGACAAATGACTAGAATGGATGGAAAATAGATGGAAGGACCCAAACATAATACAACCAGTAACTTGGGGACCTAAAGAAAGGCATAAAAAGTTAAGGGACCTATTGTTATTACACAGGTGGTCTCAGGGACCTCTAATTAATTTCCCCTTTATTTTAATGAGAAATGTATTTTTTAATTGTAAATGCCTCTAATTATGGTATTTTTTCATTAGAAAAGTTTAACAATGTCAAATCTGATAGAAGTATATCAGGGTTGCCCCGAAATCGAAGAAAATGATACATCCAGCCCTATGTATAACCTCGTCTGTTATCTCAACCATTTTGATTTTTTCTTAAAATATATACTCATCTTATTAAATACATACTATTATAAAAAATAAAGTATACTTCTAGATTAATCAGCACATAATTTTCTCTTAAAAAATGAATTTTTTTTTCAAACACTGCACTAGAGGAATACCGCAGTATATAATCCACTGATGGAGTGCAGATGGAAGTACATAATAGACTAAAGTGTGTCAGCTCTCCTATGAAAAATGACATATCCATACATGGTTTATCAGATTTGTAGATGATATATGATAGATTTTGGACAAGCTCTCCTAAAACAATGAATATATCACTGTTATTTTTGACATAATACATAAAACAATAAATTTTTTTGACATATTTATGAAACACACTGTTATCACTTGCAAGCTCTCCTAAACGCACTTCTTGCACCTTTTGGTGACAACTTTAGAATTAAACTATTGCATGGTTTACATAAATAAAAAATATGTAACCTTTGTTTCTTGGTATATTAATTTATCAAAATTGTTTGTATCTTTTTTTGGTGATTGTGATTGATTAGCATAAAAATTGATTCTCAGGTTCCAAACATAACCATGATGGCATGATATGGCTTGGAAAGGAGGAACAATACTCCTTGATAAAATTGTTTACAAATGTGAATGAGTTTTTTAAATGGGGATTGTGACTCCCCACTCCCCAATCTCATTGATCCACCACGTTAAAAAAATTCATTTTTAGGGGTGGGAGGAGAACAAAGGAAGAGAGAGAGAGGAAGGAGGAGGTGGAAGCGAATGATGGAGGAGGGCGCGATAGGGGAGAGAGAGAGAGAGAGAGAGAGAGTTGAAGTCGGAGATGGGGAGGGTAGCGGTAGGCACTTGGGAGGGCAACGGCGGTGGGGAGAGGAGGCTAGGGAGCATCAATGGGGTATGGGGAGATAGAAAGAGAGAATAAGAAAAGAGAGAGGATGATGGGCGGCTGGCGGCCACCGCCACCGCATCACGACACCCACCAATGCCCTTCTCCTTCTCGGTCTCTATTTCCTTCTCTATTCTTTCTTTGTGTCCTCTCTCCCTCATCTCATCGACCTCCTCTACCTACCGTCGCCTCCTCTGCCCATCGCGCACGCCCTCCCCAATCCCTCTTTTACTTTTTTTTCTTTCTCACTCTTCCTCTCTTTTCCACATTCTTTCGCCCCATCCTGAATATTTTTAAGGGGAGAATGAATAGAGGGGTGGGACTAAACACTCTTTTTTAAATTACTTTTAAATTTACCATTGAAACCACACACATGTATCTTGAGCAAATTTTACATGTACACCCCTATTAAAATGTTATTTGTGAAAAAATATATTTTATATTTTACTGTAATGAAATATCCTGCAAAGTTTAAAGCATCTTTGCCTCTCATTGTTCTTCAGAGGGCGTTCAGAAACACTGTTTTTAGCATTAGATGATGAACATTCTAAAAAAAATACCGTTTGGATTTTTGTAAGCTGTCGAATGTAATCACAGCAGAGATAAGATTGAACAACGTGACACAATGATTGAGGTATTATGAACTAACTTAATTAAATGTATGTTACAAGTGATTGAAGAAAGGCACAAGTTTACTCAATGAGGTGGTATAGTTATATGCAAAACATGAATTTTTTTTCTAAGATAGTATTGTGGAGCGAGTCTAATGTTTGAAGAAGTTATTCAAAATTTGAATAAGTTAGGGATATCAAGTAAAAGACCAACTGCAAGAAAACAGTGTTACCGACGGCCATAACTGTCACTAATAATAGCAAAATCCGTCACTAATTTATATAACAACATTCGCATCGGCCATCGCTAATGCTGTCACTGCTAAAGGCAATAGCGACGGTCATGGCTGTCGCTAAATAGCCATATTTATGCTGTCAACAAGTTCATTAACGAAGAAAATGGATTAAGAATTAATTAATATTTTCTTATTAGCGATAGTCTTGGCCGTCGCTAAATCATTATAAACAAATTACAAAATTTAATTATTTTTTGTGTTAGCAACAGAGACCGATCGTCACTATTAAGATAAACTAGTTTTTACTTCAGAATTAGAGATGGTCTATGGCCGTTGTTATTCCCTTGTTTGATCAGAGCATACAATGTTTTCATTTCAAAAAAAAAAAAACCTTTATAATATTTGACAAAAATATATAATTACAAAATTGACATACAACAAATATTTATTTCAGTATAATGTTATATAAAACATTATCATACATAAATTTAAGTCAAATATACAATGTCATTAATAATTACAAGAATATATACATATGGACTGAAGCGAGGATAAGAGAACAAACACAAAACAATTGTTGAATAAAATCTTGTCAATATCATAAGTCCTGCTTGTTAAGTTTTTAATAAATAAATTGCAATAAAATAATAAACCAAATTCATAAATATGATATGAAACATTTCTAAAGTTATTATACATGCAACTTTATCATCATATTTAATGGATACAACAGGAAAGCCTTTTTCTAAGGCTTGCTTATTGTTATTTCTATCTCACTAATTAACTTTGACCATCATATTTTTTAAGTCACTTTACTTTTGTTGTCTTAATGCCCATGGCATTTATGGTTAAAAAGTAATGTGTCACACTAGTAGTGACAGCCTTTGACTGTCACTATTAATATTTTTAAGATTATTTCATATATTAATTTATTCAAATACATTAACGATAGCCGAAGGCCATGGCTAACATAAATGCTGGACAATTAAACTCAATTAAGTTTTTTAATCCTGTAGCGACGGTCAGAGACCGCCACTGAAAGCCATTTACCCGACAACGCATTTTGTTTTTAGGCCCGGAAGCACTATTTGTGACGGCCAGGGTGTGACTGTCGGTAAAGCATTAGCAATGATTTTTGCCTTGGTCGTCACTAAAACGTGTCGCTAAAAGTTTAAATTCTTGAAGTGAGAATTCATTGAATATGATTTAGGAGTTTCAAAAAGCCTGAGTTCATTATATATGAGACAAGGTGAAGATCATTAGTCCCGCGAGAAGTAGCTCGCCTAGTAAGGGAACACCCTCCCCACAGGGTAGGCGCGGGATCTATTCTTGCTTCCAGCAAGAATAAGTGCTAAAAATCCCAGCTGGGTTTATTCATGGGCTAGTAGGCCCAGTTTATTTGGTTATGTATCAGGTACTTGTAGCCCTCGGTGACAGTTAGGTTTGCAATTGTCCTTTGGGGCATGTCAATTTGTAATTACCCTATAGGGCCATTCTACCAAATAAAAAATAAAAAAATAAAAAAGAGATGATGATCATTAGGAGTTTGTTTTAGATTTGGCACTCACACATCTCGCACAGGCGACTTTGTAAAATAATATTTAGAGATACATTCTATTAATAGATGATAAATGTAATGCTCAGTCCTTTTAACAATTCGTTTTACAGACAGCATGTGTTTTGATTTTTTTTTAAAGTATATATTTAGTTAATAAGATATATACTTTTAAAATAAATTCATATTAATTGAATAGATATTTTTTCTGGTTTTCATAACAAATTATATATTGACATACAATGGGTTGCAATGTATTAGTATTGCCTTTGATAAATATATTTTTAGGTCAATATTATAATATGTTTTCTTTATAAATAAAATTATAAGAAAAGAAACAATCATATTAAAAATCAAAATGAGTTGATATTGTAAAGAATTTTTTCCATTAGCGTTGATTTTTGTATTATATTGAATTACCTCTGGAATTTGTCTTGGTATACATAAATCTATGCTTCTAATGTATTTGTTGTCCTTGATTTGACTTGAGGTTTTTTTTCATAGATGAACTCATTTATAAAATGAGAAAAAAAAAAAATTCAAACAAGAGTATTGATGACTAACAATATATATGAGACTATAAATAAGACTGTGAAATAGACTGAAAACTGACAAAGTGCTCTTCTTTTGACACCTTGCATTAGCAGAATAGGTGGGCAACCGTCTTAGGCTCCTCTCCACACAAGGCACAGACTACTGGTTCAGACGGCCTCCACTTGGCGTGGTACACCTTCATGAGCACACGTTCTTGGAATGAAAGTCACATGAAAAACTTGACCTTAGTCAATATCATAGGGGGTAGATTTCATCAAAAAAGTTAGAAATTCAATATCTTAATCATTCAATAGCTAGCTCATTTCAATCGTTGGCTCCTGTCAATTGAATGCCAACCTTAAAATGACTGTCACATCTATGCAATGCGGGTACATCGAATCTGAGACATAATACCAACAACATGAGCTCTATGACTTGGGGAAGAAGGGGTTGTATTTTTTTTTTAGATAATGTTACGTACAGCCCAATTTTCAGTCTCAATTCTAGTCTATATTTGTTTTGAATTTTTTAAAATTAGTATGGTACATGCTTTTATAAAAAATAAAGTATATACTCCAATAAATTACTTGAATGCATTTATAGAAAATGTAAAAAAATTCTTTCGAAGCATATGTCTTGTTAATGTGAGCATATGCATCGTTAATTCTCTAATCAACGCATATAGAACTGAAATTAGGACTGGAAACAGATCTAGGTGTAATAGCACCCTTATTTTTTTTGTTTTGAGCGAAGCCTTGTTCAATTGGGCTGCATCCCATAGGTTGGCCCTAGGTTCTTTTGAGAAGTTTTGTGAGAGATTTTGAGTGTGGAAATTAAAGCTGGGGTTACTTTTCATTGTGGTGAACTTCTATTGTTTCTCTTGCATACATAGAGTAAAAGTGAGGCCATATTTTTTTAGTATTGAGTTTGTCTTGTCACTGTGTTTTGGATGGAAAGTTTGTCTTTTTAGTTTTTATTGTGAGTGACTGATAATTTGATTTGAAAAATTGTTTGACTAGCATAGCAAAAACTTTCCATGTACTTCTTGGTGGAGAAAACCATAAATAACCAACCAGCAAATTCTCTTGGAAGAATGCTTTATATGATATGCCCAGCAGCCCAGGATATTTTGGCAAATAAAGCTTATTGATTTATTCTCATACAAAAATGGTTCATTTTCAACAGTTGTTCACACACACACACTCTTCAAATTTACAGAAAGAAACACAAATAACTGTAGTAGCCCACATCAGGATTCAAATGGATCATTCTCACCGACTTTCACTTGTTGTCTCCTTCATTATTGGTATAGTTGGGCTAACAGGCAAAAAGCTCATGCCGGGTGTCTGACCAAAACTTGTAGTAGTTGCTGTTGTTGTGGATGGTGTCGCATCCATAATGTCTCCTCCCCTGCTATCATCCATTAAGCTTGAGAAGTTATTAAGGCGCCAGTCGGTTAAGTAACCAGGGCGAGTCGTCACATTGCCCAATTCAAGATCCCCGGAGAGCATCCCCATCACCCTTGACATGGAAGGTCGCAGCGACGGTGAAGCCTGCGTGCATAGTAGAGCTACTACTATCACCCGAATGGCTCCTTCTTTGTCGAATTTTGACAATGTCTTGTCTACTAGTTCAAAATCTTGATTTTCCTCATGCAGTTGCCATGCCTGATGACAAAAGAGCATATCAATTGTTTTGTTATGTTTCCTGTACTATAATTCTAAACTTTCACCCTTATGAAAGCCAATATAATATTGTGGAATAAAGAATTTTGAGTGAATGAAGGCATACCCATTCAAGGAGATAAACCTTATCTTTGTCCAAGCTCATATCACAATTTTGCCTCCCACTTATAATCTCTAAAGCAACGACTCCGAATCCAAACACATCAACCTTCTCTGTTAGGTGGCCCCAGAGCGCATACTCAGGTGCGAGATAACCACTTCAAAATTATCCAAGCAACACAACATTTTGTTATTGTTGTATGATTTATAAACCTCAAATTGTTTGTTAGCAAGTTAAGAAAAATGAAAATAGATATAATGGTCAGCATTGCTTACTATGTCCCTGCAACTCTGGTGCTCATATGAGTCTTCTTGTCATCATAGAGCTTGGCAAGGCCAAAATCCGATATCTTGGGGTTTAAGTCTGCATCGAGCAATATGTTGCTGGCCTTGACGTCCCGATGTACAATCCGTACTCTAGATTCCTCATGAAGGTATGCTAGGCCTCTAGCAGTGCCTAAGCATATACTGAATCGGGTTGGCCAGTCAAGTTGCAAACTGCTCTCCCCTGCTTATTGTTTTTGTTTACATGTTTACAATTGAACTTGAATTTCACTAACCTATCTTCATTGTACTAATAAAAAACAAAGTTAAATATATTTCAATTACGTACCAAAGAGTGCTTGATCAAGGCTCTTGTTTACAAGATACTCGTACACAAGGACCCTCCTGTCTCCTTCGATGCAACATCCGTAAAGTTTTACGAGATTCCTATGTTGCACGGCAGATATCATAGCAATCTCAGTCACAAACTGACGCTTGCCTTGATGGGATGTCACTGAGAGTTGCTTCACAGCCACCTCTCTTCCATCGGCAAGTTTACCCTGACAGATTCCATAATTTAAACTTCAAAAATCAAGTATTCCAATGAGTATTTTGTAGAAATATCTATTGTTTGCTAGATAGTTGTTCTGATCTAGAAAACAAGCTCATTAGTCCAAAAAAGAAATATTTACAATCCCAGAGGCTTGATTAAAATTGATATTTAAAAATCTTACACATATATGTCTGTTTTGATGGTTTGTGAATTTTATTTTCCAGTTTATGAACAACATATTTACATCCATGTTACAATATAGCGCACATGCCAGATCTGTAAGACCATAACTCACAAACAACAAAATCCTGAGTTTTCAGTAAGAAATAATGCTTAAGCATGTAACATTAATGTAATTGAAGGATTACCTTATAAACTTGGCCAAATCCTCCCTCTCCCAGCTTATTAGAATCATTGAAATCTTCAGTAGCGGTCCTTAGCTCGGCATAACTGAAAGTGTTGGGCCTAGCACCAGTTCCTAGAAGCTCTGAAAATTCAACAATAGCACTAGTTAAGTTACTGATGCTGAAATGGATCTATTAGCCATTTGAATGTTACAAGTACCTTCATCTTCAGCCATTCGTAACCTTCTCTGTTTCCGTCTCCACATGAAAATTCCAAAGAGAAGCACCAAGGCCAAAATTCCAATAGGTACTATAATACCAACGACTAAACCGGTCTTTGCCTTCTTTGTTGAAGGAGTCGTTGGTGGAACATTAGAAACAGTGCCTTTAAAATCTGAAACACAAGAAATCGAAAGGAGGAACAAATGAATATGGTGTTAAAACAAAATTCCAAAGGAAGTTATTCTCATAAACTATATTACCTTGTGGAGATGCACTGATGGCTGAAATCATTGGCCCATGTAGCCCTTGATAAGGTACACAACAAGTTCCCTTTCCTGCCCAGAAGAGATGAATCTCGAGGAAATTGTTCAGCACGGAAGTGTTGAATTTCTTCTTGATAGCTTTAAGAGAACCCCCAGCTTCTTTTCTGATATCAAAATCTTTCTGTACACGGTTTCCCTGAATAGTAATTATATGAATATGACTAGAAGCAGTTCATTGTATATTAACAAAATTTGTTATCACGAAATGCTTGATTGCGTACCTGGATATAGATATCAAAAACTCGTCTTCCAAGACTCGTCCATGTGGTTGAGTCATCAAATAAGGTCTCTGCAAATTGCAGACTTACTGTGTAGTTCCCATTCTGAAGCCCAAGACCATAGTATCTGAGCGAAGATGGTGATTGTCTCGCACTCTGGAATAGCTCAGGGTCCAATGTATTGGTGAATTGGGATAGACTGCTCACTACATATCTTTGATTTGGGCTATCTATATAGCTTCCAGTATTGCTAACTGCCCACCTTTGTGTGTCAGTAACATAATATGATGCAGCACCGAGGTTCTCAGTCTCATTGTCAAAGGAAGTCTGATCAGAGGTTGTCATGGCCTTACCACCACAATTGATCGCGAAAGTATAATCTAATGAAAAAGATTTTCAGAACATTAGATAGTTACAGCAGTACTGATTGAAAGACTTAACAAAATTATCCAATGTGAAGAAAAGTCAACGTACATCGAGGAGATCCTCTAAGGCAAGGAATGTTTCGCTGGAGGCAATCCAACCCTGATGGCAAAACACTGATCACAGTAGAAATAAATTAATTATGCAAACTTAGGGCATCAAGGATCATATAAATCATTCTACAACATTTATTTTATCTCAATGCTATAGTAAAATTACCTGTTATTTGAACTATCGATCACAAAATTGTTGGCCACCAAGTTTCTGTTAAAAAAACAGTTCAGAAGAAAATCAGAAAATCAAATATAGTTTTCACAAAATCGAGGATTTAAATGACTGGATTTAATTAAACCATGTTTGGAATCAATGAAAGATATATAGCATTCCCAGTTTTATAATTAGTCAAATGTATGTGAAGGCCATTGGCATTCCACATGTTGATCTTTTAGTATCACAAGATAGTTATGCTAGGACTATTGTGATGGAGATGAAATAAGCAAGTTTTCTTTTGTTTCGAACATACAATTGTAAACCGCTTGTATTGACCCATGGAGGGAAGCTTCCCGAGAGTTGATTGTATGACAAATCTCTGCATTTTCCAGAAAAAGATCAACATCAATGCCCTCCTACTGAGGAAATTCTCCTTGGCATATGATGAAAAGAAATAATTTTGAGTAAGAATTTAACCAATTTTATATAAGAAAAGATATCAATAAAGTTAGCATACATAGTCGTAAGTTGTGAATTCTTCTCAGAAGGCAAAGAACTGGATATACTGTTGTTTCCTAGAAACCTGATTTTCAATATTATGAGAGGAGATTAGTATGTAGTAAACTTAAATAAGTTTATAGATCTGGCAGAGGAGCATTGTTTCTCACAAGAACTGAAGTGAACTTGAATTGAAGAGAGACAACGGGATCGGCCCACTAAGATTGTTGAAGCTCAAATCCCTTCAACATTGAAAAGAGAACAAATAAGGCATGAATTAAGATAAGTGGAAACCTCATTATTGGAAGTGAATCAGATGATAAAACTTACAACAACGTTAATTGTTGGTATTCATCCATGTTGGATGGTAAACCACCTGAAATCTTGTTATTTCTCAAAATTCTGCAAGATAATGCATCAACCATTCAGAATTTTAAAAATATCTTCCATTTCATTCTACATGAATTTGGGGAGAAGTGCAGGAGGATCGGAGTCAATAATCTTACAAGGAGCTTAACGACTTCATATTCTTGATAAAATCAAACGACGAGGAACTACCATCGGCCAGGTCGCTTATCCACCTGTTAATTCATAAATACTTATTAGGAGTAAAAAAGGAAGAACAAGCCCTGTGAATGTTCCTATCCATTTAGACATCCAAATATTTTCACCCACCCCATAATAATATGCAAAAAGTGAGAAAGAAGAACTCACAAAGTGGACAAGTTCGTAAGACGAGAGAAACTTGAAGGAATTGGGCCCTGGAAAGAGTTGCCTTGAAACCGCCTATAGAAGAACATGCGGAGTTAGAAGTTTGTGAAAATTTTAATCAGTTACAAATACATGCTTTGTAACAATATGAATCACACCTAAAAAAATTAACAATGTGAATCACCACATCATCAATAGTAATATTGTGTCAATTTTTTTATTGCTTCCCGATTTCTTGGCAGTCTATGATGTTGCTGGAGTACTGATATAAGCTTATGGATTATCTTAAGGATGAACAAAAACAAATGCAAAACAAAGCGTGATATAGGAGAGAATTGTTAATCACCAACTATATAGATCAGCTGCAAACAAAAAAAGCCACCTTAGAATTGTTTGGACTTGAGTTTGGTTATTAGGGGTGGTAAACGAGCTGAGCATTCACCTTTTCAAGCTTGACTCATTTAGTATCAGGCTCTACTCGGGTTCAGCTCAGCTCAAGATCGAGTTTCGTATTCAAGCTCGGCTCGTTTGACTTATGAAATGCTCGGTTGAAGCTCGGCTTAGCTCATTTGTTAAACGAGCTAAGCCAAAGCTCGAACCAAGGTTCGGCTTGGACATATTTAGTTAAAAAAAAACTTATTTAGCATTTGTGAATCATCTTTCACAAATCACAATACTTAATACATGTGAAAATGACATGAACTCAGGCTCGGGCTTGGGCTCGGGCTCAGGCTCAGCTCAGGTTTGAATATCCTAAAACACGAAATGTCGAATATCCTAAAAAATAAATAAATATAAAGATACAGGAGAGAGGAAGAGAGACAACAAAGCACACAAGACAGAGACTCCATCTCTTTTTTTTTTTTTTTTTTTTTTGATATCGGACAGACCACCCGTGGCTGACTTTACCGTCGAGCTGGGAAGGCAATTCTTTCGAATAATCGTCAACAAACAGGATAAGTCAGCGCTAAGAATTGAACCCAGAACCTATCGGTAACACCGCTAAGCCCTGAACCGTTGTACTATTACCACTGGGGACGCATCTCTAAATATTGTTTATATTCACTTCATAAAGAAATTTGATATAATAATTTTGGAGGTTCAGCAGTTGTTTGTTAATCACGTTATCTAAAGCCGCCTTACTAGAGTGATCAAGAGGATTTGCATCGCTTATGTTGGGATATATGAGATACTACCATATGTTTGTAGGGATCATATGGAGTTGTGGTTGGCTAGGGTCTCCCACTCATTTGCTTTGATATCGTGGAGATGCACGTGCCCGATTGAGTCACACGTCAATTTGGGGTGCATCAAGACATACCATCTACTGTAGAGGTCATCGACCGGGTGAACAGACGAGGTAGACAGGATAACAATTAGATAATATATCACCAAACTTTTATTGAACGTTGGGACCAACGCTTGGATCACATCCACCAGTTGCATCATACCCGAAGTTTGAGGAGATATATGGAGTGGTATTGGGAGAGAACAGTCAGACATATCACACCTCCACCACCCCCACACCACCCTCCAGGCTATGTCGCACAACATTCGGTAATTTCTTAAACATCTGTTACATTTTTATAAAGTGATAAATGATTTTAAAACCACTTATTATAATGAAACTTCTGATAAACAGGGGGGAGTTACACAGAATATTAGTGAGGTGCTTGCAAGGGGGTTGGTGTTGTACCCCAATTATGATGAGTGGGGACATATAATTGCTGTGGCACGTGATTATACAGAGCTGATGATGGGGGAAAGGGAACAACCATCGAGCACCTCTAGTGCAGCTACAGATGATGATGATTACTCCATAAATGTCATAGATGACAATGCATTTGGGCCAGGAGCTGATACTGAATTCACAATTGATGAGTTCTTTGGTGATGTACGACTAGAGCCAGAATTGGATGAGCAGCCACCACAACCAGCTCCAGTTTCAGATCAAGCTCCAGAGATGACACTCCAGACATATGTTCGTGGACCATGCAGGATTTGGTGCACTTCTACTACTGCCAGTCGGGGATCGGGCGAACCATTTACCACTCCGGATCAATCAGTTGCGCCATCTTCTACAGCTATAGATGTACCCTCTTCATCAGCACCTTCTGCTCCAAGGAAAGCCAAAAAGAAAGGGTTTATGAAGTTTTTTGGATGACTGTATATATGGGACTTAAGATATGTTTATATATATGAATTTTCATGCACAAACAGGAATGAAGTGATTGTAATTTATAGAACTTGTGTTTTATTTAATTTAAGTGTTGTTTTATTTCATTCAAGCAGGATTTCCATACATTTTCATATTGTTCAAGCAGGATTATACACTATATTTAAGGCAGGACTATGTTTGAACAAAAACAAAAAAGAAAAAAAAATATAAGGCATTTGAACTGGAGATGGCATATATATATATGTCGTCTCCAGGAAACGGCATATATATATGCCGTCTCCTTTGCATTTTCCTCCCTGAGAAATTTTTAAGGGGGAGACGGCATATATAGGAGACGACATATATATACCGTCTCCCGTGTTACCTGGGGTTTATATAGGAGATGACATATATATAATCCATCTCCAGTATAAATATTAAAAAAAAAAAGGCCAGCGCTGACGTGGCAGGGTTGACCGGGTCAACGGGGCTAGTTTTTGCAAATATTCGAGGAGCAGGGCTATTTTTGTAAATATTCATTTTCTTGGGGTTAAAAGTGCTAATTACCCTTTATTTTATCAGGAATCCAAATTCCATCAGACTGTTTGGTTCACGAGTAGATTTCTGTAAATAAATATTTTTTAGTGTTTGATTCACACAAGCATTTTTGCAAGGAATTTTGTTCAAATGTCTAAAATAACCCTTAATATTATATATCTACTTGTAAAATTTATTTATTTATCTACATCACAATTATAAAAAAAGAGTAATTTATGTATAAATATTTTTATAAATATTTAATGAATGAAAATAAATAAAATAACCAATTATTTAATTAAACGCATAATAATAGTAATTTTCTTAAATTAATTGAATATTATGGACTCCCATAAAAGAAGAGAGGAGGAGGTGCGTAAAAAAAAGAGGAGGCTATTTATTTTAGAAGGGATATACATAGTAATTTCATTAATTTGTAAAGAGTATAACAATAATCTAATTTAGGATTTCTTGTGAAATTTGAGATTATCACCACATATGGTGAGAATCTGATGCCACTCTATTTTTTCACATGCATTGATTTTAATTCCAGTGGGACCTACAATTCCCATCAAAATTGCAACCAAACATTGGATTTTACACAATTTTTTTGATAATCTCACGTGGAATTAAATTCCATCTTAGATTGACATGAACTAAACGGGGCTTTATTGGCACCACTTATCAATGTTTGTCAATAAGAGTAAAGTCAATCATCAAACCACATGTCACCTGACCAAATTGGCCAACTTGTTCCATGTTCCTTTAATTTTAATTCATCAAACTTCGTCAACCCTTTCCGAATTAAACAAATATGTCATGGCTTCCACCCATATGTGTATTGATCTTTTATTTATTTATTTATTTATTTATTTATTTATGCGAGGGAGGACCTTCTGTAGCTGACCTTATTATCAAGTTGGTAGGCTATCTTTACTTGTTTGCCTGTGTATTAAAAGATAATATTGGTATATTAAAAAATCACATCGGATTCTGAAAGTGATAAGATTTAATTAAAGAAAAATATTTAAATTTGATATTTTAAAATCATAAACCACTAGACAAGCACCCTGTTTGGGTGGGATAGAATTTTGCATGAATGTCTTTTTGAAGGGTATCAATGTAAAATATAAATACTCTAAATTTTACATGAATACCTCTCAAAACAACATTCATGCACAATTTATACCCATTTGAGGAGAATTGTTGAAAATAACAATTCAGCAGAGGTATTTTGATCAAATGTGAATTTTAAGGTATACATATAAAAAACTCAATAAAATATTGTTATTTTTTCAAATTAATGAGAATTGGTGGATATGGATTTGATATTATTCAATTTAAATATACATATATATAGGTAAATAGATGGATAGATTTTTTATTCCATCCTTATCCCAATATAAAACCAATAAAATATAAAAATAATAAAAAGTGGTGATGTGGCATGATCAATACCATTCATTCATGTATCTTTAAAAATTTGTTATTTATTGAAAGTGAAAAACTAGAAAATATTCATAGTTAGTAATATAGATAGATAAATAGATGCATGGATAAAATTCAGAAAATTCTCTCTGCTCCAATCCATACAATCTTCATTTCCACCTTCTTATCAATTGATTAAATAAAATAGAGAAATTAATTAGGGTCCTCGCAATCACCCCCTGTGATTTATAGATCCCTGACATGTTTTGAGTTATTACTGGGGTCCCTACTGTTGAATAACATTATTTAGAGGTCCAAGGCAGCAACTCTCCGTTTGTACCCTCCGTTTGCATACCAAAAATTCCCTTTGAAACTCTTCATTTTATCCGAACCACGTTTGTCATATGTAATATAGTCTACTAAAAATAATTAATAATGTATCCAAATCATTATTTATGGCCTACTAGTGTGTAGAAAAGAATTAACACGTTACCTAGACGGAAAGGTTGAAAGGCTATTTTTGGAATTAAAAACAATGAGATTCAACAAGAAGGACTAAGAAATTATTCAAAACAAATCACAGTCCTAAAAACAATAGAGGGTAACTGTGAATAACCCGTATTAATTAATTATTATTATTATTATTATTATTATTATTATATAAAAAATCATACTCTTCCATTGAAGTGCATGTTGTTCTATGAAAATGTTATACTCAAGTTCTCTTTCCAGTCTCAAGTGTAGTCCGTCATGTTTTTATTTTCTTAAAAATCATACACCTCATTTAATAAGATATATATTTTTATAAAATGTGAAGTATATACTCAACTAATTGAATGATATTATTTATAGAAAATGTAAACAATTCCATCGAGATATATACGTTTGTTAGAGCTAGTGGAGGGAGCTAATCAGTATATGAGACGTATTTGGGACAGTGAAAGGACTGAGTGTAACAACTCTCGATGAACTTCTATTGTTTCTGCTTTTGGTCGTTTCTCTTGCATGTATACAGTAAATGAAAGGCTGTAATTCTTGAATGTGTACCTCTGGGCACCAATGTGGTTTTCAATTGGATTGATGTGATTAAATTTATTACAGGATCCCATTTATCACAGTTTTGGCGGGGAAATTAATTAAAAATTGATCTTCTTGTTCTTGTCCTTACTGTGAGTGATTGATGATTTGATTTCAAGAATTGTTTTACCAGCATAGCAAAATCATTCCATGTACTTCATGGTGAAGAAAGTCATACATGGTTATCAACAAAATCTTTTGAAAGAGTGCTTTATATCATGTGCCCATGTCAAGAAAACAACATAGTTTGGCAAAGAAAGCTTTTCATTTTATTCTCATTAAAAATCTTTTGAAAGAGTGCTTTATATCATGTGCCCATGTCAAGAAAACAACATAGTTTGGCAAAGAAAGCTTTTCATTTTATTCTCATTAAAAATAGTCCATTTTCAACAGTAGAAACTAGAAACTAATGATGTAATATTCACAGACTCTCATTATTCAAATATACAGAACTAAACAAAGATAACAGAAGTAGCCCACATCAATGGATCCTTCTCACCTACCTTCACTTGTTTTCTCCTCCAATATTGGTCTAGTTGGGCTAACAGGCGAAAAGCTTGAGCCACTCACATAGCTCATGCCGGTTGTCAGACCAGAACTAGTACTAGTTGTTGTTGTGGATGTTGTCGCATCCGCAGTGCCTCCTCCCCTGCCAACATCCATGAAGCTTGAGAAGTCATTGAGGCGCCAGTCAGTTAAGTAACCAGGGCGAGTCGTCACATTGCCCACTTCAAGATCCCCGGAGAGCATCCCCACCACCCTTGACATGGATGGTCGCAGCGACGGTGAAGCCTGAGTGCATAGTAGAGCTACTACCATCACCCGAATGGCTTCTTCTTTGTCGAATTCTAACAATGTCTTGTCCACTATTTCTAAATCTTGGTTTCTCTCGTGCAGTTGCCATGCCTATTGACAAAAGAGCATATCAATTGTTACGTGTTATGTTTCCTGTACTATAATTTCAGAATTTTCATCCTTGAGAAAACCAAGATAATATTTATGGAATAAAGAATTTTGAGTGAATGAAGACATACCCATTCAAGGAGATAAACCTTGTCTTTGTCCATGCTCAGATCACAATTTTGCCTCCCACTTATAATTTCCAATGCAACGACTCCGAATCCAAACACATCAACCTTCTCTGTTAGGTGGCCCCAGAGCGCGTACTCAGGTGCGAGATAACCACTTCAAAATTATCCAAGAAACACGACATTTTGTTATTATTGTACGTTTTATAAACCTCAAATTGTTTGTTAGCAAGTTATAAAATGAAATAGATATAGTGGTCAGCAATGCTTACTATGTCCCTGCAACTCTAGTGCTCAAATGAGTCTTCTTGTCATCGTAGAGCTTGGCCAGGCCGAAATCCGATATCTTGGGGTTTAAATCTGCATTGAGCAATATATTGCTGGCCTTGACGTCCCGATGGACAATCCGGACTCTAGATTCCTCATGAAGGTATGCTAGGCCTCTGGCAGTGCCCAAGCATATATTGAACCGGGTTGGCCAGTCAAGTTGCAAACTGCTCTTCCCTGCATACACTTGAATTTCAGTAACATATCTTCATTGTAATAATAAGACCAAAGTTAAATGTATTTCAATTACGTACCAAAGAGTGCTTGATCAAGGCTCTTGTTTACAAGATACTCATACACAAGGACCCTCCTGTCTCCCTCGATGCAACATCCATAAAGTTTTACAAGATTCCGATGTTGCACGGCAGATATCATAGCAATCTCAGTCACAAACTGACTCTTGCCTTGATGAGATGTCACTGAGAGTTGCTTCACTGCTACCTCTCTTCCATCGGCAAGTTTACCCTGACAGATTTCATAATTTAAAATTAAAAAATCAAGCATTCCAATGAGTGTTTTGTAGAAATATCATATTGTTTGGTAGATAATTGTTCCCATCTAGAAAACAAGCTCATTAGTCCAAAAAAGAAATGTTTACAATCCGAGAGGCTTGATTAAAATTTATATTTAAAAATCTTAGACAGATATGTCTATTTTGATGGTTTGTGAAATTTTTTTCCCCATTTTATAAACACCACATTGACATCCATGCTACAATATAATGCATGGTGATAGTTGTATATCAATTTGTGGATGCGCACATGCTAGATCTGTACCGTGTCACACCTTAACAAGTAAACAAATCTAACCATAACTCACAAGCAACAAAATCCTGAGCTTTCAGTACGATCAATGCTTAAGCATGTAACGTTAATGTAATTGAAGGATTACCTTATAAACTTGGCCAAATCCTCCCTCTCCTAGCTTATTAGAATCATTGAAATCTTCAGTAGCGGTCCTTAGCTCGGCATAACTGAAAGTGTTGGGCCTAGCACCACTTCCTAGAAGCTCTGAAAATTTAGCAATAGCACTAGTTAAGTTACAGATGCTGAAATGGAATCATTAGCCTTTTGAATGTTACAAGTACCTTCATCTTCAGCCATTCGTAACCTTCTCTGTTTCCTTCTCCACATGAAAACTCCAAATAGAAGCATCAGGGCCAAAATTCCAATAGGAACTATAATACCAACAACTAAACCGGTCTTTGCCTTTTTTGCTGAAGAAGTTGTTGGTGGAACATTAGAAACAGTGCCTTTAAAATCTGAAACTCAAGAAATAGAAAGAAGGAACAAATGAGTACAATGTTAAAACAAAACTCCAAAAGGAAGTTGTTGTTATAAAATATATTACCTTTGGGAGATGCACTGATGGCTGAAATCATTGGCCCATGTAGTCCTTGATAAGGTATACAACAAGTACCCTTTCCTGCCCAGAAGAGATGAATCTCAAGGAAGTTGTTCGGTACGGAAGCAATAAATTCCTTCTTGATAGCTTTAAAAGACCCCCCAGCTTCTTTTCTGATATCAAAATCTTTTTGTACAAGGTTTCCCTGAATAGTATTGTTACATGAATATGACTAGAAATATTTGGAATTCCATTATACAATTATTAGTGATAGATTGTTTAGTAACAAAATTCGTTGTCACAAAATGCTTGAATGCTTACTTGGATATAGATATCAAAAACTCGCTTTCCAAGACTCGTCCATTTGGGAGGATCCTCAAATAAGGTCTCTGCAAATTGTAGACTTACTGTGTAGTTCCCATTTTGAAGTCCGAGACCATAGTATCTTAGTGAAGATGGTGATTGTCTCGCACTCTGGAATAGCTCAGAGTCCAATGTATTGGTGAATTGGGAAAGACTGCTCACTACATATGTTTGATTTGGGCTATTTATATAGTTCCCAATATTGCTAACCGCCCACCTTTGTGTGTCAGTAACATAATATGATGCAGCACCAAGGTTCTCAGTCTCTTTGTCAAAAGAAGTCTGATCAGAGGTTGTCATGGCCTTGCCACCACAATTGATTGCAAAAGTATAATCTGATGAAAATGATTTTCAGAACATCAGAGAGTTACAACACTACTAATTGAAATACTTAATAGAACTATCCAATATTATGTGAAGTAAGTTAGATGTACATTGCGGAGATCCTCTAAGGCAAGGAATGTTTCGCTGGAGGCAATCCAACCCTGATGGCAAAACACTGATCACAGTAGAAACAAATTAATTATGCAATCATAAGGCATGAAGGATCATAGAAATCATTCTAATACTTTTATTTTATCTCAATGCTTTATAAAAAATATTTGGCAGTAATATAATAGGATGACCAATCATTTAAAAATTACCTGTTATTTGAATTGTCAATCACAAAATTGTTGGCCACCAAGTTTCTGTTAAAAAAAACAGATCAGAAGAAAATAAGGAAAGCAAAATTGAGGTACACGACCACATTTAATTAAACCATGTTTGGCATCAATGAAAGATATATAACATTCCCAGTTTTATAATTAGACAAATGTAGGCGAAGGCCATTGGCATGCCACATTTTAATCTTTTATGTATCACATGACAATTTTGTAAACCATGTTTGTTATGCTAGGACTATTGTGATGAAGATGAAATACGCAAGTTTTCTTTTGTTTTGAACATACAATTGTAAACCGCTTGTATTGACCCATGGAGGGAAGCTTCCCGAGAGTTGATTATATGACAAATCTCTGCATTTTCCAGAAAAAGACCAACATCAATGATGTTGAAAATAATGATGTCTTTGATTAGCTCCTACTGAGGCATATGATGAAAAGAAATAATTAATTGAATCAAAAGTGAACCAAGTTAGCTTACATAGTTGTAAGTCGTGAATTCTTCTCAGAAGGCAAAGAACCGGATATACTGTTGTTTCCGAGAAACCTGATTTTCAATATAATGAACGAAGATTAATATGTAATAAAGTTAAATAAGTTTTTAGATCTGGCAGAGAAGTATTGTTTCTCACAAGAACTGAAGTGAACTTGAATTGAAGAGAGACAACGGGATCTGCCCACTAAGATTGTTGAAGCTCAAATCCCTTCAACATTGAAAAGAGAACAAATAAGAAATGAATTAAGAGAAGTAGAAACCTCATTATTGTAAGAGTTTATTGGAAGTGAATCAGATGATAAAACTTACAACAGAGTTAATTGTTGGTATTCATCCATGTTGGATGGTAAACCACCTGAAATCTTGTTATTTCTCAAAATTCTGCAGGATAGTACATCAACCATTCAGAATTTTAAAATATCTTCCATTTCATTCTACATGAATGTTCAGAGTCACATATAGATAATTTGCTTTCTATGATAAAAACTCAAAATACTAGAATTTGGGGAGAAGAAGTGCAGGAGGAGACGATAATCTTACAAGGAGCTTAAGGACTTCATATTCTTGATAAAATCAAACGACGAGGAACTTCCATTGGTCAAGTCGCTTATCCACCTGTTAATTCATAAATACTTTGGAGTAAAAAAGGAAGAACAAGCTCTGTGAATGTTACTATCCATTTAGACATCCAAATATTTTCACCCAATGCAAAAGTGAGAAAGAAGAACTCACAAAGTGGACAAGTTCGTAAGACGAGAGAAACTTGAAGGAATTGGGCCCTGGAAAGAGTTCCCTTGAAACCGCCTATAGAAGAATATGCGGAGTTAGGCATTTGTGAAAATTTCAATCAGTTATAATTACATGCTTTGTAACAATATGAATCACACCTAAAAAATAAAAACAATGTGAATCACCACATCATCATAGCAATATTGTGTCAATTTTTTATTGCTTCCCCATTTCGTGGTAGTCTATAATGTTGCTGGAGTACTGATATAAGCTTGTGGATTATCTTAAAGAATAACAAAACAAAAACAAAACTTGATATAGGAGAGAATGGTGAATCATCAACTATAAAGATTAGCTACAAACAAAAAACGCCACCAAAGAATTGTTTGTATTTGAGGTTGGTTATTCTCATCTTCTCGCCCAAAATGAGGAATGAGAAATTTTTTACAACAAGTTATGAGAAGCGCTGAAGCATGAAATGTTGAATATCCTAAAAAGAAAATAAATATAAAGATATAGAAGAGAGTAAGAGAGACAACGAAGCACAAAAGAGAGAGACTGCATCTCTAAATATTGTTTATATTCACTTCATAAAGAGATTTGATATAATAATTTTGGAAGTCGAGTAGTTGTTCGTTAAACATGTTATCTAAAGCCGCCTTTCCAGAGTGATCAAGAGGATTTGCCTTGCTTACTACTTCAATGAATATATGGTCACATATTATTATTTCTAGAAAGTTTGTATATTTTGTTTATTTTAAAGTAAGTGTGTTGATCTCCATGAGCTACATGTCATTGTTCTAATCCAATTCCGACGATTCAGGTCAGCTTCATGAAAATTATCAGTAACTGTTGAGGGCAAATTGAGATCCATTTTCTTTTGGTAATTATTTCCTTTTTCAATAAAAGATTTAATATATAAAAACAGAGAAGCTTTGAATCTATTGAATCACACACTAAAAAGATATAATCAATTTGAACTTACAAATCGGTCATTCTAGTCCAACTGCCAATGAAGTCTGGTAATTTTCCAGTGAAGTTATTGTCCATAGCCCACCTGAAAATTTTTAAATAATGAGAAGGAGACACCTTATGTAAATATAGTGAACGATATGAAAACGGATTATTCCATTCAATAAATTGTAAATTCAGAGAGAATCTCATTCATAAACATGTCTTTACTTTTCAAATCAACATCTGTAAGAAACTAAGTGTAACTTTTAAATTTGGTTCAATCTACAGCCTCTGTATCAATGCACAATAGTACTTTATATATCAATCACACCTTGCTATAAACATTACCAGTGCTCTCCTATACTTACAGTATTTTGAACTTCGTTAAGTTGGCGAAGCTCGACGGAATCTCACCACTTAATGCTCCACAACTGTTGATGTACCTGTTTTGATTTGGAATTGTGATATGCAGAGGAACCATGAAATTTTCATACACAATAAAGAAATTAATGAGATACTTAAAACAAAATACAGAATCATTGTATACAAAGAACGATATACGTACGCCTGCTCTAGGGCGGTCAAGTTTCCAAGCTCAGGAGGGAGAAGGCCAGTAAAGTTATTATGGCCAAAGGACCTGCTCAAAAATCAAGATCTAGATAAAAAAGCACATACAAGTTTGGATGATCTTTCGACAAGCAGAAAAGGGTGATCTTACAGTACAGTGAGCTTATTGAGCAGTCCAATTTCTTTTGGTACCAGCCCCGTAAAAGCGTTATGTGCAATGCTCCTGAATAAGGAAAGAAATTCACCCAATCAAACTTGTATACCAAGGGACTAATACAGACATATGTGACTTACAAGACAACTAAGTTTGTGAGGTTTCCGAGAAACTTTGGCACGATTCCAGTCAAGTAGTTCTGGTCTAAATTCCTAAGGTAAAGAGACATGAATTAGTATATATGCTTGTGCAGCCAATTAAGCCAACACAACACAACAAGAGAAACAAAATGGAGAGTGAAGGATGCTTACAAAAAGTTGAGATTCGTGAACGTGGCGATCTCGTTTGGAAATGGACCTACGACATTTAATGCATATATTTTCCTGAAAACATAAGTTGAAAAGTGAACTATAGAAAGCATTGTAAAGGAACTGAAGCGCGTGCATGAATGCAATGCACGTTATGCAGTCTTTTTATGCTTACAGTCGTATAATATGACAATTTGTCTGGTTGGTGCAGTCACATTTGATCCCTGGATTTAGCATCAGATCATGATCGATATCCGTAGCATCAATTGCTGAGCCACTGCAAAGATCGCCGGTTGTGTTCCATGACTGGGTGGCATGGATGCCAAATCTCTGGAATATGGTGTTCAAGGCTCTTGCTGTACATGTCACACACACAGTGGAAACATCAGTCAATTTCATAAAAATGTTGTATGTCAATTAATTGGATCAAATGAACATCTTCAATGATACTAATCATGATTTCATTCCCAGTAGATTTAGGGTTTGTAGTGGAAAATTTGGATCAATGGAATAATGAAACTATTAGCAAAGGTGCATATGTCCCATACAAAACTTAGGGGAACTGAAACCTTTGTAAGATTTATTTTTTGAATTACTTTCTCAGAAGTAAAATTTTAAACTTAATTTTCATACCCCATGATGTCTGCCTAAGTTTATGTCAGATGGATAAGATCTTAATCAAAATAGAAAATGATAGGTTACTTCAAATTTTATCAAGGTTACCCTACTTAATCCCTCCCATGAATCATATAAACTCATTCTATGAAAAAAGATCAAAGTTAGTGAGGATTGTAAAAAATAATGCTGACATTAATTATTTTACAAGGATGCTAGTACACTAGGTCATTCTTTTAGTTATTCATGTGTTCCTCACCTAGTATATATTTTACCAAATTTAGTGTGTGTGTGTGTGTGTGTGTGTGTGTGTGTCTATATATATATATATATGACAGAGGGGCTTTTTCGTGGTTAATCTTACGGTCAAACTGGTAGGCTTCCTTTGTTTGTTTGTCCCTGATCCCACAGAAAATTCTTTTCCAATTTTGCTTAACAAACAGGAGGTATGACACAGCGTCAAGACTCGAATCCAAAACCTACCATTAACACAAGTAAAACCTGAACCGTTGTACTATGACAACTGGGGACTGTTGTATATATGTTAGGTTAGGAAAAATACAAAATTGTATGCATCAAATTTATTCAAATGCATAATTCAGTTTTTGCAAATTGTATGTACTTCAAAAATAAAATAAAATAAAATAAAAAATAAAAAACAGGGAATAAATCTAAAAATCTAAAACAAGTAGGTACTGCAAAATGGTTTTATGTGACATTTTCTATTGTATGATAAATGTTCTACCGGGTAGGGCCCCAGTATTAACCCACCCACCAACCCAATCCCAATTTGTATCCATACTGTGAATCAGATTCACTGAAGATTTCAAGATTGCATGCGAACAATTCCAAATTCTATTAATATACCTAACCATTCTGGCAAAAGCTAAAAGCTAATAATTGAACCATATAAAAATGCATAACCTTTCCATCTTTTAAGACTACCAAACAATAATTGTCCCAATGGGCAATTTTAATTACTCAATTGAAGGAGATCAGTGACAACTTCAAATATATATGTTATTGCAAGAAATCCCAAATGGGATACCAGTAACAGTATTGATCTTGAAATGTAGCCATATCCATTTCGTCCCTACAAAATGAATATCATTTTTTTTTTTTTTTATTTTGTGGGACTTTGATATGCCCAGCCGTTTTGAACATCATTTTTTAGTCTCTGAGTCATGTATTTAGTTAGAGGTCATACTAATAGTTATGATTCAGTGTGTGACTAATTTGGTTTTTAACTGAACACATTTAAACCGACAATTACAAGAGATGTTTTCATATTGGTTTGAGTCAAACATTTTGTTACTAAATCTTTTCCAATGTAGAAGTGTAGATATCCTTATAAATTTATAGGACCTCAAATAAAAGGGTTGGACTAAAAATTGCGCTAAATAAAAGTTGGATGTAACAATTTTTCATTTAAAAATGTTATACACACTACTTTTTTTAGCCCCAAGTGCACTATTCTCATTTCAATTCTTTTAAATAAATGGAATTTTTAAAACTAATCATAATTTAATAATTATTTCTAAAAATGACCCTCCCCAATAATCATTTACAAAAATGACCCTTAACATTGTTTTGACTAGTTGGTTTGACAATGACACATCAACATTACCCCAGCGTAAAACACCAGTTGTTCACACTCCATTTAAGGCGTGTTTTGTTTTATGTTTTTTTTTTATATTTTGTTATTGTTACTTTCTTTACTTTTTTTATATATGTTTAAGTAATGTAACTTCTATTTCATAAATAATTTTTAATATAAAATTAGTACCATTCCAAATATATCATTGAAATCTTTAAAATGAGATATTAATATCGAATATATTTAGTCTATGTTTAATAATGATAAATTTAAGATAATTAATTAATATTTATATATTTTATATTAATATTAATTTGATTTAATTAATATATAATTAAATTTATTTAGAGAAATTTCTTTCGATAGTTTTTGGTAGATAATATAATTTTAAAATATCATTTTGAGTACATACACATTAACTAATTTGTTAGGCGCAAACAGAATGAAATATACACATTCCAAACAATACATGTACATTACCCATTAAACTGGTTCATTACAATTCATGTAATTCATTACATCAAAAATATCATATTTGATTACATGGACATCATAAAGAAAATTCACTAAATAAATGTAATTAAAATTAATTAAATTAAGTTAATAAAAATTGTAAATGTTAATTACTTAAATATAATTTTCAAATGTAAACTAAATATATTCAACATTTGTCTTATTTTAAATGGCTCGACCATATTTTTCTAGCTGTGTACGCAAAAAATTGATTTATATAATAACACCCCATTTAGGGTGGAGGATAAACAATGGATAGGAAAGAATACAGTAGAATAGCCCCCAAACAACTGTTTATTTGACAAGAATAAACCTTGATAGCTATGTCTGGATAAGCTAGGATAAGGCCTGACAACTATTATAAGAAAATGCTAGAATTGCTTATCAGGGTTTATTTATGACAATGGATAAAAATACTCTTATATGTCATTTTAATAAATTTTTTATCTAACCTAACACTCTCTGCACACATTCTAAAAACTGTCACATCTATCATATCACACACACATCTCTCATACTTATTCCCAAACACAAATAATTTATGCAGGGGTATAATTGTCATTTAAAAAGTCATAAACTCTGATCCATCTCTTATCTACCACTTATCCTTACTTTTTCCAATGTGAACCAAACAACAAGAAGATCAATTTTACGTTTCCCAATGAGAATAACAGAAAAGACAACCAAACAAAAATTTATCTATTCAGCATGAATTGTTATCTATCCTAGTATAGCTATCAGGGGCGAATACCCCTGTGTCTTTATGACGTTGGAAGTGGGAACATTCAGTGGATCGCGGAGGCACACAAATTTTTTTTTTTTGCAAAAAAAAAAATCTTTATAATTATTTTGGACGATGATCATTTGTAAAAATAATTATTACATTAAGGTTAATTTAAATTTTTTTTCTTTAAATAACACATATATCATCTATTGAATTGTGTAGTTACTTTTCATAAAATAATATTGAAATAAATCTAACGAGTATTATGCTTTCACATGAGTATATATGGCTAATAACAAATATGAAACTAGCTAAAAATACGGTTGGAAAAAGCATCGTGTGTAACAATACTTTTTCTATTTTGTGTGTGGGTGCCATTAGAGAGAGATAGAGAGAGAGAGAGAGATCTATACCTTGACAGTGAGTGCATGCATACGGCTAACAATTAATGTATATAGAACTAAAACGGGGTTGAAAAAAAGACTGAATGTAACAACGCTCTTTTCATTTGGTGTGTTGAGAGAGAGAGAGAGAGAACCAACCTTCAGAAGGGTTTGTCGTGGTTTGAGCATCCAATATTCCCACCCAGCATGAAAGGCTTACAATGCCACCAAAGACAAGCAGTGCATGATGAAGTGGCCGAGATGATGTTCTTCCCTTCAGCATCTCCCTAACCAAAACTCAACCCCAGTTCAGAAAATCTGAACTTTCAATTAATTCTCTGAAGCTCGTGATCTGTTCTTCTTTTATTATGTGGCCCAAATGCAGCTTCGCGGACAGTGACATCTTGATCTACGGTTAAATTCTTCCACTGTTTTTGGATTTTTACATATATAACCCTTGAATAATTTAGAGGGAAATTTTTGAAAATAACCCTCTCAGAAAAAGAATTTCACTTTGGGTCCCAAGACCAGTTTATTAACAAAACTGGTCCACCTATTGCCACGGCGATCACATCTCTGCTGCTTCATCCCCCCCCCCACCCCCCCCCCCCCCTAGGTGGGAGGGGTGATTAATAATTTTTTTTTGCCTTTTATTTTTTTTAACAGGACCATTTAGACTTCTAATTCAATAGATTATTTGTTGAGATGAGATAAATAGATCCCATTAGTATTGAAAAATTAATAGATGATCTAGTATGTAAACAAACATGAAAAAATAAACAGAAATTCCACTCCTAAATGTCAATAATACTCATTATAATTTTTTTCTTTATTTCAAAGTAATGTTTGGTTAGAAATAACCTAGGAAGATAAGACCTAATTTTGATTTAAAATACAATGAAGTTTAAATTTTAACATTCGATTAAGATTTAAAATTTAGATAATATTTAAAATTTAATTTATAAAACAACCATTTATAAAATATAAATCACATGCAAATATATATAACTGGCTGTTTTATAAAATTAAATTTTATCCAACACCTAGTAAGAAAATTAAAAGGTAATTTTCTTACGCCGAGTTTTCCTTCGATTGACAACAACATCGCATATATTGCCTTCATTTTAACTTCTCATCAAATGTATTGTGATGAAAATCCTTTTACTTAATCCAAAAAAAGTCTAATATGAAGAACTCATATTAGAATTCGAGCATTAAATGAGAGTATGTAGGCATCAAAATGAGGGGAATCAAGCATCAATGTGATGGGATTTGAAGTGTATAATCGGATGTTGAAAAGAAAAAATGAAGAACTGTTGGGAGGTTGAAGTAGAAGAAGCTAGCAGGGACAAGTAAAAAATTAGTCATTCCAAGTTAAAAATGGACTTGTTAGTGGCAAAACAGGAGTTGATGATAGAGGCACCGATGAACTCGATAACTTTGGATATATTTTTTTAAGGGTCATTTTAACAAGGATAGCTTAACAAAATTGAGTTATACAAGGGGTATATATGCAAAAATCCATTTAGTGGTGGGGGCAATAAATTAAGATATTCATGGACAAAATGTGAATGTTCATGGATTTGTAAATATTGTATTATTCAATCAGGGCATTGGTTCGTAGACAAAAGGTTCAGCTTTATTTGATTGAGACATTATTTCATCGATAAAAAGTTTAGCGTTATTCGATTGAGACATTATTTCGTGGACATAAAGTCCAGCGTTATTCAATTGAGATATTATTTCGTGGACAAAAACTCCAGCATTATTCAATTGAGACTCTTTATAATAGACATTTTGCCACGTGTTATTCAATTTAAACAGAATTTGTGAAGACTTTCATAAGTGATAGACTTTTGTGAACTTTAAAAAGAAATATAAATGAAAAAAGTCATTTTAAAATCCCACCCAAATGGGTGAGATTCTCATGGGCTTTTATTCTAGCATTGTTAATATTTGTTTTTTTTTTAACAAAACTCTTTTTTTTATGGGTGATAGTTATCTTATGCCTTTCATATGTTTACGCACAACTTTTTTTTATGATTTCTCTATTTACCATCCTTTTTATTATTAATATACATATGTATGAAATATTGATATCATCTTATATATTTTATGAATATATGAGAATAATGAATTTATTCATAATAAACCAACATTTTTTTTTTGAGGATTGAGTTTGTTATCATTTTATCCACTCTTATTCCTGAAACAAACGAAGAGTCAGAGTCAACCACAATAATTACATTTTATATATGGGTTGACAAATTTGTGGGCAATAAGAAGTCTCCGGTCAATTGTTGTCTATTCCAGAAATAAATGTGTCACTTTCTTATTGATGACAAAAATTTGACTCATATTTAGATAGCGATATAAGTTATTGTAGGATGAATAATTATTTTACTATAGATATGGAATAGACAATTTTTCACTTGATTGTGTTTTTAATTATTCTAAAAAAACATAATAACAAAAATAAATTTATTTAGTTGATCATGGATAAAGGGTAGATAAAGATGACTAAAATGTGAATACAAATTTTAAAATGTAAAAAAATGATTTGGTATGTAGATTCCTAATTTGTACTCAAGTGACTTCGTGACTTGACATGGGAGTTCCTCTTACAACGTTGGACTTTTTGTCTATAAAATAATGTCTTAAAAAATCCAACATTATTCGATATTTCAGAGAAGAATTGAAATATCAATATCAACTTATTTTTATTTATTTTAGCATAACTATAACCTCTTAAAAAAATATATGCTTATTAATCCTTATTACCCATCTATTGGGCTCCCCAAATCGGGGGCTTCAAATTTTTTCTTTTTGTTTTGAGCATTCCTTCCCTTGAATGAAGGGAATTTTTTTTAAAGAATTGAAGTGTGGGAGGAAGTACTCTGATTTATTTAGATGAATATTTACTCATATTGATGTGAATAGTCGAGAATAAAATAGCAAGCGATGTGAGCAAGCAATTAATCTAAGTTTTTTTTTATTTATGGTTAATTTTGATTTAAGGCTCATGATATAGAAAAAAAAAATAGATGATGAAATGTAAGAGTTTTTCTTGTTGGGGAGAGATATTGCCACCACCTAAACTACTGTAGGCACCACCTCTCCAACTAACCAGAGGCATTCAAACACTTCTAAGGTTTGATAATTAAGGGTACCACCTTCTAGCTGCCACCACCCTATCAATTTGGCTTGGACAAACCCACTACCCAAATCCAAAATACACATAATCCTTACCCGTCCTTTCTAGATAGGGTTAGACACATGGAGTGTCTATAGCATTACCAATCCTAGACATTTTTTCTGTCAATGGAAACAGTATAAAACACCCGTAGGTTCTAGATAGGGTTAGACACATGCAGTGTCTATTTCCCTAAGTTACCTAGACAACACTTTTATCGATATGAACAGAAAAATCATCAGTTTGGTTCTAGAATGGGTTAGACACACGAGATGTCTACGTATTTATATAACCTAGACAATCGAATTGTTTAGGTTAAGTGTGAAAAACCCATAGGTTTTTTTATTCGGTTAGACACATTGAATGTCTAGAAATTTATAAACCCTAGACATTTTTCCTGTTGATGGGAATAGTATGAAAACCCCTAGGCTCTGGAATGGGTTAGACGCATGCAATGTCTAAGTTGTTAAATATTCTAGACAATACACCTGTCTGTAGAAACAGAAAAATCAATCCATAGGTTTTGGAATAGGTTAGACATATATACAGTGTTTAGGATTTTTAATATTCTAGACAGTACTTATGTCTATGGAAACAAAAAATCAATCCATAGGTTCTAGAATGGGTTAGACATATGTAGTGTTTAAGTGTTTAAATATTCTAGACAATATTTTTGTCTATGGAAACATAAAAATCAATCCATAAGTTCTGGAATGGGTTAGACATATGTAGTGTTTAAATTTTTAAATTTTCGAGACAATGCTCATGTAGATGGGAACAGAAAAGTCCTCCATCTAATTTTGAAATGGGTTAGACACATATATATGATGTCTATGTATTTATATATCATAGGCCACATTTCTGTCAATGGGAACAGAAGAAAAAAAAAAAGAAAAAAACTGAGGTTTCTATAACGAGTCTAATGTGTTTGACTTCATGAATCAAGTTTTCTCATGAAACATGAGGAAAAAAATCACAAATTCAACAATAGTTGAATTATTCACAGGTCTTTTCACATGATTAGCTAATAAACATATGTAAACATTCAAAGCCATACTTGCATTCAAAGCCATTAATACCATCATTCAAATAAACATCCACACTGTTTAAAGTAAGATTGTTGTTGACTTTGAACAAGTATCCTACGAAAACCATATAATACACAACTGATCGAACCATTATTGTTACTTAAATAAAAATCCATTTCAACATATCAATGAAAAATAAATGATTTGTTGAATCTAGCTCCATTTACATATCAATTGTCGTTCAACCTAACGACGATATCTAGTCAGTGACTTTGGGCGATCTGACGATGATGGAAGTGGTACGTTGTCTTGACAATAATCCAATGCGTTTTGCACGTGCCTTTGCTAAACATTTGCTGTATGTTGACTTTCTACGAGTGGCTATAAGTATTGTGATATATGGGTACGCTACCAAAAAAAAACATTTATATGCTAATAAAGCTATTGATTTTATCATTTATTGATAAATGACAATCATACTTACCCAATCCTCTTGTGCTGTGGTCGAACCCAAATTGTCACTATACCTAAAAAATATTTGAATCTGCTTCTACCTCTACTTCTTTGCTCTCATCTTCCTCTTGTTATTCAACCTCAACATTTCGAGAACTCAATGCCACTTCTTGAATATATGGGATGACTGACATTAAAAGGACATCTTTAGTCAATCTTTTAGATTGGTGTAGTCTCCGATATGAAGCAGTCTGTGGAACACGTGGCTTTAGAGGCATCCTGTGAACTATTGGTTCAAATAACATATTGATTAAGTTCACTAAGGGAGAAAGATTACTAAAAATATAGAAATAATGGACAGAAAGCCTACAATATATCAAATATCTAACTTATTGGTACCCCTACAATATTGACTCTTCCCCATCCCCCACCCCCTCCGTCCCCTGTGAATAATTGTTAAGGCCAACATAAATGGGAAAAGCTTGATAAAGAATTAGACTATAAGACAAATACAGCCATGCACATTCTAATGAATTCATCATCAAAAAAATAAAATAAATAAACCCTTACTATGGGTATTTGGAACATTAGCAAACCAGTTCTAGGCTACTAATATAATTATAGCAAATAACCATTCACATAGTAGATCAACCTGACAGTCCAATAGAAGAAGACTCAACCTAACATGTGCATTAACACAAGAATTCCCTTTGAAATCATATTATCATTTCAATCAACCATTTAAAGAATACACAAATCACATCAACCCATAGTAACAATTAACAAATAATACCAAAAAACATCACAAAAGATGATTCATATACGCATCCATTAACACAAACAAAGGACAAATTGACGACTAAAGGCATTATAAAATCATATTACCCACACCACATATCCTTCTGAATAACTAACAAATCCGATCTAAACATGTTCAATGATGATAAAATATAAGGTTTAAACTAAACAAATGCAATCACAATCATATCTTTGAATCCAAAAATATAAAAAATATTGACTCTAAATCATATATTTTTCCAAAAATACCCTAACATACTATTAAAACCCTAACTTTATATCAAAAAATCACATACTTAGTAATATACAGTTTAAACCAAATAAATGAAAATTCAATTACAATCATATCTTTGAATTAAAAAAAATTGAGCCTAAACCATACGTTTCTCTTTAAATACCCTAACTTCCTACCAAAACCCTAACTTTCTAACAAAAATTCTAATAATTAAACAGTAGTCTAAAATCAATGAATACAACTCATGAATGACCAATACCACTCATGTAAAGGAGAAATGAAAAATTAAATACCCGTTTTTTTTTCACTTTGAGAGGTCATGAGGTGACGATGGGGAGGGCTGTGGTAGGGGACAATGAGAACGGTGATGCTCGCTCAAGGTGGGTTCACGGTCACCTGACATAGAGCTCACGGTGCCTAGGGAAGAAGCCCTCGATTGGAAGGAAGAATAGAAAACAGAGAAGAGAAGAGGAAGAAGAGAGAGGTTGTTGTGTGCATTTAGGATAGGTGGTGGGGTTGGTGATCTATTAAGTTGATATTTATTAGGAGGTGGGTGTAGTGAAAATCAAAATGGGAGGTGGAGGATTTAAAAGGGTGGTGGGACGTATAATTTGGGTGGTGGGAGTATCTCTCCCCTTTCTTGTTGGCAGTATTGAATACGAACAATGAAATCTTTGGAGATTTTGAGGGCACATGCAAACTTTGGTGTGTATTATTTCACAAGATTCCAAATAAATTATTTAATTTTTTTTAAGATAAAATGTTGACATACAAATTCATATGTGAAAGTCTACAATAGTTTGTGAAATTTCATGAGAGTCAATATGTAAAAGTTTACAAAAGTTTGTAAAAGTCCATGAGAGTCAATATGTGAAAGTCTTCAAAAGTCTGTGAAAGGCCATAAGAATCAATATGTGAACGTCTGCAAAAGTCTGTGAATTAAAGTCCATGAAAGAGTTTATGAAAGCCTCCCCCCCCCCCCCCAAATAACAAATAAGTTTGTAACCGAAAAAATCAAAGTTGGTATGCTTATCATTTCGTAGAAAAATAAATAAATAAATAAATTATACAATGAAATGCCTTCCTTCTTAATAAGGTTTATTATTTCAATCAAAGTGAGCTTTCAAAAAAGGGCAAAAAGTCAAACACAATTAAAAAAATATCTTTCAAAAAAGATAAAAATGTCACTATGGAATGGCCATGTTCCACATGAAAGAAGAGACCACAGATGGAACAAGAAAATGTTAGTTATTGATGTACTGACAAGGTGGGGCCCCACAAAGCATTCACATTAAAAAATATTTTATTCTAAATAGCGACATTATTCAAAGTGGATAAGTATAAATTCAATAGCGACATTATTTATAGATGGAATTGTTAGAATTAATAATTGAAAAAAATGAACCACAACAATCACACTAGGGATTACACCCAACATATATTGTACAAAAGGAAATGAATAATATGACTAATATATCTTTAATGATAAGAAATATTAAAATACCCCTAATACATGTGAATATATTTAACACCTCCCTCAAACTCATGGTGGATCATATACCGAGTGATTACTCAAAAGAAAGGCATGGCGTTGGAGCGTATGGAACTTCGTGAAGAAGTCAGACAACTAAAGAGCAGAAAAAATATAGGGTAAGGACAATCAGCCGTGTTGGTATCGGATTTCGGAGGGTCCCTGAAAGGGGTGCCTTTTCTTCCGGGATTTGGCGTGTGTGGGGGCTCTTCGGGGATTCAGATCCGGTGCACGCCTTGGCAGGCTAGATCGGATCGTCTTTCGAAAGGGTGGAAGGGGTGTGGTTCCTTGCTGGGGTGCCCGACAGCTCCTCAGGAGGATTCAGGGGGTGTAGTGATCGCCACCTGCTTCTCAAAAAGCAAGAAAAGTTGGGGTTGGATTTGATCGCCTTTGTGGAGGAGTTTGTTGAGTCTGCGCTCTGAGATACGGACTTGCTGCACAAGGAGGTGAAAAACAGGAATCATTTTCTGCCTTAGGAACTTGACAAAGAGGGTTTGGAAGTCAGGGGTGGTGTAGGTGAGGGTCGACTAGTAGAAAATAGCCGCCTGGTGGGGGACGGCTGGTTGGGATTAGCCACCTCGGACCTGGTTCAATTTGGGTAGAACCTGGGTAGGAAATGGGTTTGGGTTTGGGTTTGGCTGAGGTTAAACTAGATTTAACCCAGGTTTGGGAGAGTGGATTTAGTGGGGAAGTGGGTTTCTCTCTCTCTTTCTCTCTCTAGGGTTTTAAGTGTTAGGTGTGGGAGTAAGTTGGTTTGAATGGTGGATGGTTGTGAATTGTGAATTGATGATTCTTGTGGATTGGGGATGTTTAGAAATTCTTTGGACCCCCTCTATTTATAGTAAAAAAGAGGTAGAGGAATGTCCAATGGACAATAGATCAAAAAATGGATAATAGGGTGTTTGATTGGACCCTCATTAGATCTTTCTTCTTCAAATAAGGTCGAGGAGGGGGGCGGTTAGTTGAAACTAGCCGCCCCGTGAGGGGTGGTTACTCTCAAATAACCACCCCTATGATGGCCTGACAAACATTCCATCTCTGACAAGCGGTAGCTTGGGTCGGTTACTAGGGTTGAACCGGCCAAGAGGGGGCGGCTAAAGGTAACAAACAGTCGCAATCATCAGCATTAAATGCTGCTTTATGTCCCATCTAAGGGTTTCTGGTTTTGGTTTTAGAATTTTCTAAGTGTTGGACTAGGGTTTCCGGTTTTAGTTTCTAAGGAAGTTTTCTATTAGATGTCCAAATGTGGTCATTTCTAAATATTACTTGAAGTATTTTTGTCTTTGTGGACAGTCAAAATTGGGATATCTACAATTGTCCCTTATCGGATGGAGTCTTTTGTGTGAAACAAAAAAGACATCGACCGATAATAAGGACAAAGACCCCTATTTTGGCCAGCCCGACCTTCAAGAAGTTTAGGACACATGAGCAATACTATTCAAGGAGTTGATTTAGACTGTCAAACGTTAGGTCTTGACTAGAATTTTCAAATGAAAGGAATGATCCAGGTGGAAGATGAAAAAAGTAAAGTAGTGAGTGATCCAACCCTCGGATGGGGTTCCTATCTATCGTGCGCGGAGCAGCACGGAGTTGGTTTCCTTGTACCTACTGTACTTGTGCTTGGGTAACTCAGCGAATCAAGGGGATATCATCGACATAAAGCAAGTAAAGGAATTTGAGTTGGTGAATTGGATCATCCAAAGGATAGAAAATTCTGGAAAAGAACCAAAACTGAAGAAATTCGAACTAAATGGTACTAGAAATGTGGTAAAGCTTTAAGAAAGTTGTGTTTGATCAAGTAAAATTTAGAAATAAACCAATACATGTCTGTTTGGTTTTAGGAAAATTAGAAATGAAAGTGCTTTTGGCAGAGGGCATGGGGCGGCTACTGAAATTGAGTCAGCAGGGAGGGGCTGCTACTTGGATTAAGCCAACAGATGGGGGGCAGTTAGACTCGAGTAGCCGCCGCCCGACTGGGTTCCTTATAACCGATAAAGGACCCTCTCTCTCCCTCACGGTTTTTGTTTTTTTTTAAACGGTTGCTCTTCCCTCTCTTCTTCTTCTTGTTCTTCATTTCAAACCGAAAAACCCTCATTTTCTTCAACCTCTCTCCCTCCATTTTGACCTAATCCGTCTTCTTTCCTTGATTTCTAAACCCTAGGTCTTTGGGTTCTCCTTTTTTTTTGAAACTCAAGAAGATGACGAGGTCGAAGGCGATCGCTTCAAGGGGGAAACGACACCGGGTGACTCGTGGAGAGCATAGCCCGAGCTCTTCACATCGGAGAGCGATAAGGTGGAGGAGGAGGTTATGGGAGAGGTGATCGGTGTGGCGGAGGTGCCGTTGGTGGGCACCAGCGTAGGTGAGGTCAGGGATATGTGTTCAAGGGCTGTCCCGGGAGTTCCTGTGGGTTCTACGGGTAGGGTGATTGGGTATACGCTCAAGAGGAGGTGCGGCGATCGATCAGCAGTGGCTAAGGGCGCGGGTTTGGAGACTGGAGGGTCGGTTGTAGGTGCGGGTGAAGGAGTAGGTGTCGGTATCGGATTACGGAAGGGGTTGGGGTTGGTTGTGATCCGGAAAGCATTCCTCCCTCTTCCAGTCCTTCGTGGTCTGCGTGTATGGGGGTTCTTCAGAGGCTCGGATCCGGAGAGCTGTGCCTTGGCAGGCTCGGTCGGATCGTCTCTCAGAAGGGGTGGTGGGGGTTTTGTTCGTTCCTTGCTGAGGCGGCCGACGGGTCCTCAGGAGGATTCAGGGGTGGTTGTGATCGCCACCTGCTTTTCTCAAAAAGCAGGAAAAGTTGAGGGTGGATTTGATCGCCTTCGTGGGGGAGTTTGTGGGGTCTCCGCTCTGAGACACGGGCATGCCGTACACAGAGGTGAAGACAGGGATCCTCTTCTGCTTCGGGAACTTGACTAAAGGAGAATTGGGACTCGGGTGTGCTAGGGGAAGGGCCGTCTAGTGGGGTTTAGCCGCCTGGTGGGGGACGGCTAGTTGTGGGTAGCCGCCTGGTGCCTGGCTCTATTTGGGCAGAACCTGGGTAGGGTTTGGTTTGGGTGTTGGCAAAGGTTAAGCTAGGTTTAACCTGGGTTTTGGAGAGTGGATTTGGAGAGTGATTTGGTGTAGGAAATGGGTTTCTCTCTCACTTTCTCTCTCAAGGGTTTTGAAATGGTGGTGTTTTAATGGATTGGATTCTTGGTTGATTGCCTTGGTGGAGTGAGGATGTATATGGATATGAATTGTTGATTTTTGATGATGAATATGAATGCTTGGAGACCCCCTATTTAGAGTAAAAGAGGGGTAGGAGAATGTCCACTGCTCAATAGATCAAAATGGGTAATAAGATGCTTGATTTGACCTTCCATTGTGTCTAGGTGAGGGGCGGCTACTCATGTAGCCGCCCCAATCATAACCTGCCAAATGTCTCATCTCTGACAAGTGGTGGCTTGGGTCGGTTCCTAAGGTTGAACCGGCTGAGATGGGACGGCTACAAGGGACAATCCACCCCAATCATGCTTGCTTTATGTCCCATCCATGATGGCGGTTTTGGGTCGGTCAGGGGGGATGCTACTGGAAACTAGCTGCCTGGTATGGGGTGACTACTATCAAGTAGCCGCCCTTGTCCAGGTTTAGATTTTTCTAAGTGTTGGACTAAGGGTTTTCGGTTTTGGTTTCTAAGGGAGTTTTCCATTTAGATGTCCAAATGTGGTCATTCTTAAGCATTACTTGAAGTATTTTTTGTCTCTTTGGACGGTCAAAATTGGAGTATCTACAATTCCCTCATCGAAATGAGTCTTTGTGCGAAGCAGAAAGACTTCGATCGATGATAAGAAAAGAGACCCCTATTTTGGCCAGCCCGACCTTCAAGAAGTTTAGGATATATGACAAATACCATTCAAGGATTTAAATTAGGTCATCAGAAGCTAGGTTTTGACAAGAATAGTCATCTAAAGACTGATCTAGGTGGGAGAGTGAGTAAAAGTAAGAAAGCGAGTGATCCAACCCTTGGACAGGGTTCTTAGCCATTGTGCACGGAGTAGCCCAGCGTCAGTTTCCTTGTGCCTACCGTACCCGTGCTTGGGTAGCTCAGCAAATCAAGGGGATATTGCACACAGAAAGAAAAAATAAAGTGGGTTTGATTTGGTTAATTGGATCATTCAAAAGACAAAGATTCTGAAAAAGAACCAGAACTGAAGAAATTTGAACTGAATGGTACTGGTAATTGTGGTAAAACTTCAAAAAAGTTGTGTTTGATCAAGTAAAACTTGGAAATAAACCAATACATGGCAGTTTGTTTTTAGAAAACTTGAAAAATAAGCGTGTTTGAGAAGCTGGCAGGAGGCGGCTAGTGGTGTTTAGCCCTCAAGGAGGGGGCAACTACTCACGGGTAGCCGTCGGCCGATTGGGTCCCTTTTAACTGAAAAAGGACCCTCTCTCTCCCGCACATTTTCAAAACGGTTGCTCTTCCCTCTCTTCTTCTTCTCTTCCGTTTGAAACCAAAAAACTTGGATTTCCTTGGCTTCAATTTGCCCTAGATCACTCCTTTCCTTTTGATTTCAAATCCCTAGTTTCCTTTGGGGTTTTCCTTTCTTTACGAAATCGGAGGAGATGACAAAGGGGAAGAAGACAGCTTCGATGATGAAGCGTCTCCGGTCTTCCCGAGAGCAGAGGGGGCTGTCTCGGGGTCTAACTCATCGGAGAGTGATGGGTCAGAGAGGGGGGTTGCGGAGGAGACGACCCAAACGGCGGAGACGCCATTGGTGGGCGTGGGTGGAGGTGCGGGTGCATCCACGGGGGCTGTCCCGGGGGTAGGGGGTGGTGTGATAGGGTATACACGCAAGAGAAGGCGTGGGGGTCAATCGGCGGTTGCCGAAGGTGTGGTTTTGGAGGCCGGAGGATCGGCCGAAGGCGCGGTTGAGGGGGTAGAGGGGGTTAGTGTAGAGGAGAGGGCATCTTTGGATGCCATCCTAGGGATGTTAGAGAGGGAGGCCGGAGAGGCCAGGGCTGAGGAGGAGGAGAGGAGGGCTCTGGGGGACTTTGAGGCTTTGGTCGGTGCGGTGGGCACGGAGGAAGGAGAGGGTGTATGGACTGAGGCCTTGAGGGCCGAGAGTGTCCATGTTGGGGCTGTAGGTGCTGAGGTTGGGGCTACTGGGGCTGGAGAGGCCAAAGGCATTGATGCGGGGGCCGAGGAGGCCATGGCTGAGGAGGAGGGAGACTACGATGGGGTGGATGATCCCGACGAGGCTGAGGCTGAGGCTCCTAGAGCCATACGAGCCATGGTATTCTCCTAATTCCCTTGGTCTAGCTTTTATTCTAGGTATATGTATATATGTCTTTGTGGTATGCCTAAAATGTGTAAGAAGTGTATATATGTGTCCTTTTAATAGGCATGCTTGTTGTGTATACGAAAAAACGATCACGGTGGGATTTGGTGAGCATGGCATAAAAAGGGGCAACCTTTATTTATTTATTTTTACTATGCATGAAAAGAGGAGGCATGGTAGAGAAAAGAAAGGAATAGGAGAGTATAGCATGCTTGTATGTGTCATTTTATTAGTGGTCTTGTATGCATATGGCGTAGGGGCATATCTTTTCATATGTTTAGTCATGGTAAGAGGGGGCAAGTATATATGCTTCATGAGTCTTATAGGGTTCTAAATGGGTGATTATGGCAATGTTTTATAATGTAAATGTAGGTATATGTATTTAGGGGAGGGACAATTTTTTTTTATGTGCTTTTACTATGACAAGTATGCACTTATGGTAGGCGGTAGAAAAGTAAAAATAAGTAGGTATGCTAATGATAGATGACCACGGTGGGATAAGGGAAGGAGTGAAATCATAAGAAAAAGTCTTGTAGTGAAGGAGGCCGAATTTTTTTTTAGGCTTGTATACTTCATGCTTTTTACTTGATTTTGCATGTGGTAATTGCTTTATTAAGCATGGTTTCAAAATGAAAATCTTGTTTTGATTCAGTATTCTTACCTCTTGAAATGTTTATCTTGAGAGACTAACCCTTTTCTTTCGTTGTTTCAGCGGTCGAACCGCATTCGAGCTCTATGGCATGGGATGAAGAGGTGGTACTCCGCTTTGGGGCAGGGGGAGCGGGACCTGGTGGACGGAGCGGGCTTCCGCTCCTTTTTGATCGAGCCCTTCCACGTTCATCGCCCGTACCTTGAGGTGTTGGCGGAGCGGTGGGACCTGGAGAGCTGCACATTTATCCTCCCCACTAGTGCAGTGATGCCGACGCTCGAGGATGTGGAGCGGATTACGGGCCTCCCAGCCTTGGGCGAGGCGGTGATAGCAGCTACCAGTCCTGACTACAAGGCGCTCTTCTGAGAGTTGATTGGCGACTGGGAGTACGTGGAGTGGGAGAGGACGTTGAACCGGATCCCTCTTGAACAACTTTCAAGAAAGTACGGCCTCAGTTCGTTCACGCGACGTCAAAAAGGTGAGGCCGCGGCCAGTTTTGAGAGGAGGAGGCTGATGATCGAGGCCAGAGAGGCCGCTGCATGCCCACGGAGGGCGCGGAGGGAGCTGAGGGCTTTTTTCCACTATTTCTTTGGCCGGGTCCTCTTTTTGACAGCCTCTGACAAGGTCTCCTCCCACTTCTTGTTATTGATGGGGGACTTGGCGATGATGGGACGCTTTCCGTGGGGCGCAGCCATGCTGGCTCATCTCTTCGTGGAGTTGTCGAAGAAGGTGAAGAGGGCCGGGGGCAAGAACCTTGGCGGTTTTGCAGCATTTCTACAGGTATAGTTTAGTGAAGATAGAAATGATTTGATCTCTGTTTATTTATTTCACCTGACTTTGGTTTTGGTTTTCCTTCTGCAATTTTTTGGGTATGAGCATTTCGCCATTGCTCGTCCGACCCAGCTGGTCTTCAACTGCACCCTTCCTTGGGCTATGAGATGGGCACCTCTAGGGGCTTCTTGCCTGTGTCGTCTCTCTCTGTTCTGAGAGGCGTTCTGCCCTTTAAAGGAAGAAGAGGTATATTTTCTAGCCTTCTAGCTTGTATTTGATTTTATTTTGCCCAAGCTCTCTTCTTTATTATTTGGTATCCTTTGCAGATGACCTGGAGGCCTTATGCAGAGGAGGCGGTACCAACGGAGCTGTCGCGGGATGTCTGGCTGATCTTTTTTAATGAGGTCATCTTCCACGCGATTAGCCGGGTCGTCCATCAGTTTGGGTACCGCCAGTGGGTGCCCGAAGCTCTGTTGAAGCGTCCTCCGATTCCAGTGGCTGGCATTCCTCGGGATACAAATCTCTCTAGGAATTACGCCGTGTACTTGCGGGGATGGGTCGAGAGGGGGACCTTGGTCGAGCGCCGCCCCGACGTGACATCAAACGACAACTACCTAGCTTGGTATCGTCAGGAGTACGCAGATATCCTTGGGACCATGGAGGAAGAGATTCCCGACTCCTATGTAAGTGCAATCCTAGTCTTTCTTTTCTTTTCTTTTCTTTTTCCTTTCTTTAAGTGTTTTTGATATATGTATATTTTGTGCAGTTTGAAATGAATGAGATGGAAAAGAAGTTAGAAACAGCCAACCAACATCTCCAGGGGAGGACCGACCAGGTGGAACGTTTGAGGATCCAAAGGCGTCGCCTGCAAGATTAGGTGCGGGTCCTCGAGGTTCAGGTGGAGGCGTTGGTGAGGGTAAGGGCTGATAGTGTTCTTATTCCTCTGCTCCTCCTCCGACCACCGCTTCCGATCGAGAGCTCGAGTTGAGGAACGAGCTAGATGTGGTCCAGAGTGAGCTCTTGGGCACTCGGATGGAGTTAAATCAAGCTAGGGAGAGGGCTGCAAGAGCCGAGGGTGAGATGGACCAGTTGAGGTCTGAGATGGTGATGAGAGAGGGGGATTTTGCCGTCCTGCGCCGTGAGCGAGATTCTCTCCAGGCAAGGGTGTTGGAGTTGAAGGCATCGACAAGAATTCCTGGGGTTTGATGGGAGATCTAATCCACTCCCTTCAAGCGACCGGAGATAGAGATCGAGATGCGCTTTGATTGGGTGAGGAGAGGCTCCGGGCTGCAGAGGCGCGGGCACGAGGGCTTGAGGAGAGGTTGAGGGTGGTTGAGGATCGATCGAGGGGGACAGAGGGTCGTCTTCGCCAAAGGTTGGAGAGGAGAGACAGAGATATCCACCAGGTCCACCTCTGGGAATCCACCATGAGGGGGAAGTTGGTCGGTGGAGGGGCCATGACTGAGACGGATCTTGATCTTCTCCCTCTCGAGCACGAGCATTCCCTCTCATCTTCTTTTGCTACGGGCGCTACTTTTAGCCGGGCTTCTCGTCCTTCGGCGACTTAGAGTCATGGGAGGTATGCGAGGGCCGCTTCTTCAATGAGGGAGACTTCTGCTGCTCCAGACGCTCCAGAGGTTCAATCTTCTCATCAGCCACCACTTCCTTCTCAGCCTGGTCAGGACGCTCCTCCCCCGATCTATCCTCCCATGGATGACGACAATACTCCAAGGTATAGCCTTTGTGTCCTGGTTTTGATAGAAGAAATGTATATATGCAAGGAATTCATGCTTTCTTCTTTTCTTTTGGCTCAGGTGATTATTCGGATGACGTATAGCCCAAGAAATTTGGAGTTTGGAACTCTTTTGGTGGACCTATCTCTTCTTTGCTTTTATAAGGACTTTCTCTTGTGTAATTTTTAGGGGCAATTTATGTCTTTTCATGCATGTTTTATGTATTTAAACATGGGTGTTTAGTTTTGAAAGCATTTTGATTCTTACTTTGATGATTGTGTATGTGTATGTGTGTGGTGAATGGTTGGGTGTGTGAATGGATGAATGTTTGGGGGTGGGTGTATGGTTTGGTATATGATTTTGGTTTTTGTTGCTGTCTTATTCGTATTTATACAGGTTTTGGGATTGCGTATGTGTAGGGAATGTGTGTGTACAGGTTTTGGAAAAAATATTCCTAGTAGATTTTGAAGGGTTGAAGAGTTGATTAAAACTGGACTGACAAGGGCAGGTGGGGCTGCAGGTGAGGGGCGGCTAGTTCAGACTAGCCGCCCAGGGTCAGGCGGCTAGTTTGTTTTAGCTGCCCCTAGACTGGGGTTTTAACTTGGAAAGGGGTTGGGTCGGCATGTTAAGAGTAGCCGCCTGAAACCCGGTGGCTTGTTGTCAGTAGCCGCTCCCTGCCTGGGGTAGTTCCCTGGTTTTACTATCTGTTTGCTGCTACTGAAGATCCTTGTGAGTGTTTGTTCAACCTTCAAAACCTGTAAAAACATTCTTTCCATGGACCAAGTGTTAAATCTGTCTGGATTGTGCCCCTGCACTGACTTTCAAGCCCCTATCGCTCGAATTGTCAAGGGCTACAACCCATCTAAGATAGTAAAGCAAAGAAAAAGATGCGAGAAGCCGCGTCCGGTATACAAAGGAGGGAGCCTAGATGACTCTAAGTTTGAGAATATGTGAGAATGGAAATGTCTTAGGTGTGTACGAGAGTGGGGCAGTTTTCCTTCTCAAATGTGTGTGGAAGGATATGAATTGAAAGTAATAGGGGCAATTTTCTTTTAGTGTGGGAGTCAATTGTGGTATTTTGGGAAAATTAAATGCCTAAATGTTTGGAAAAGGAAAATACAACCTTACGTATAAGTGTGAGTGACATAAGGGAGCATTTTAATTCTTCAAAGGAAAATACAACCTTTGCCTTTCCGAGTAGACATAGTTCAATTCCAACTCCATAGCTAGAAATAAAAGGGTGGGGGGTGAATGGGGTAAGAGAAATATCTTCCTTTGGGACAATATTTTAGAATTGTCCCAGTCTAGCATATGTCTAACTTTCTAGGTCCCTCTGACTTTCTTCTTTTTACCACTTCTTTATTTGGGTGGAGAGTACAGCCCGCCGGGCGTATACCCATGTTTTTGGTGGAGAGTACAATTCGTTTGTTTGGATGTGTACTAGTATAGTCTTTTGTTTAGCATATATTGTGCGTAAAGGCGTTGGCGCCTGCTAAAGTAGAGAGTTCAACCCGTTGTCTAGTGTTGTTTTGATCTTTGACTTCTCATTGCCTTTGTTTTGTTTTGTTTTGTTTTGAGGGGGGGGGGGGCTTTTCTGTTTTTCACCCCTGTTCTTTTCTGCTTCCCCTCTAGAAGTGTTTATATAGTGTCAGAGCCAGTTTGGGACATATGCTAGGTCTGGATAATTCCTCATTTTACCTTCGGGTTGATACAAGTGGGGGCGAGAATAAGGGGAGATGCTTTGGGTTTACAAACCCAGTCTATAGGGTAGGCAATTTTTTATTTTATTAGAAAAATCAGTTCCTAAGTCATGCTGGTGTGATGGAGGTGGCATGAGTGGTGAATATACGAGTTTAAATAAAATACGAGTTATTTTTTAGAGTCTTACAATTCTATCATCAGGTTTAAACACTAGAAATCACATGAAGAAAGAATAATATTTCTCAAGTATTGATAGTATTTATGCATGGAATTATTTCTTTAGATAAAATGCATTCCATGAACATGAGACTTCGACTCCTTCGGCGTCCACCAAGCGGTAGGCATTCCCGGAATAGGCGTGAGTGATCACATAGGGTCCCTCCCATGTGGGTTGCAACTTGCCTTTGGGGTGGGGCTGCCTTGATGGCATTATTTGCTTAAGTACTAGCTCCCTAATTTTAAATCTTCTCTTTATTATTTTCTTTTCAAATGCCCTTGCCACTTTCCTCTGATAGGCCTGGGCATGGTCTGCGGCTCTTAACCTCTTTTTGTCTCTTTTTTTTTTTTTTGTTTTGTGGGTTAGCATGGAAACAAACATTTATAGGAGTGAGGAATGAAAGCTGATTAACATTGTATTTTTTGGATTTTTGTTTAAGAAAGCATGTAAACAAATATGTACATGAGTGAGGAATGAAAGTTGTTTAGCAAGTTTTTTTATTTTTTGGTTTTTGGGAAATCGTGTAAACAAATATATACAGGAATGAGGAATGAAAGCTGATAAACAAATCTTTTTTTATTTTTTTTGTGGAAAGCGTGTAAACAAATATATACAGGAATGAGGAATGAAAGTTGATTAACAAATGTTTTTGTATTTTTTGGTTTTTGGGAAAGCATGTAAACAAATATATACTAGAATGAGGAATGAAAGTTGTTTAGTATTTTTTTTGAATTTTTGGAAAGCATGTGAACAAATATGTACATGAATGAGGAATGAAAGTTGTTTAGCATTTTATTTTTGGATTTTTTTTTTAGGAAAGCATGTAAATTTGGAAATAGAAAAGCATGTAAAAGATAGTATATGTATAATTCTGGAGAGTGGCCTCCAGGAAATGATGGTGTAGGATGAGTCCTCTATGGAGACTCAAATTGAAGGATCTACAGGGAGAATACATGAATTATCTGATGTATCATTGGTTGTGTGTTGATCCTCCTCTATTTTAAAGCGCGTTTGATGCCTTCTCAACCACTGCTGTTCAGCATCTATTCTGACTGCATCTATTAGAATATCCAAGCCCCAACGCTGTTGAAAATGCGATTGGTGCGATATCTGCCATAGACCTTTCATAGGAAGAGAATCTTTCCTCAAAGGGGGGGTCAGTCAATAAAGATATGGATATGGAAAAGTAAGTCACAAAGGTGACTACTGACTGAACAGGTGCAAGGGAGCACGGTTTACCATAATGTTGAGGCCCTAATGATGATGGGGGTAAAGACTCATCAGTTGGTGCAATTAGGGGCTCGTGGGCCAGATCTGGAATGATTGATTTGGATACGGTGGGGGAATCCAGAGGGGGCTCCTCAGACAGATAGGATGGCAAGTCGAGTCGATCTGGCAATTGGGATGGTTTGACTGCTCCCTCAAATTGTGCATTTTTAAATATAAGTGGTTCTGATTTGAGAATATGCACAATTGGTTGAACCAGATCTTGATCAATCTCAGAATCTAATGAATCAAGATTTGATTCATTTGAGGCCACCAAGGTAGGTTTGACAGGTATTGATATGATTTGATCATGAGCAGGTAAGGATAAGGGGTAATTAGGTTCAACTGGTTGTAAGGCTTGGATGATGGGTTTAGGTTTTATTGGAGTAGGGTAAAAGAGTTCTGATAGTTCTCCATCCAAAAACTCATCATCATCGTCAGAGTCCTACTTGGGACATTCTGTAGATTCAATAATTTCAAGAGCTGAAGACTCATAAGTCGATGGGGGCGGAATAGCGGTGTATTTCCTTTAGGGAACAAAGGCTTGCATCCTCGGTGGAGCAGAGGGATAGGTAGGAAGAACTCTGGCCCTACTGTCATTGGTCTGATTAGGTTGTGCCTAGGAGAAATGGTCCAATGGTCGGATGGGACCTCCCTTTACGGGATAAATTGTGATGGACTCGGGTACTTGTCCTGTGTATGGGGTGAGGGGCCTGATAGGGTTCAGAGGCATTGGGGAAGGTGCTGGGAAGATTAAGCCACCTGGAATGATTCTAGGTAACTCTTCATGATTCGTGACTTCTATTGCGTAGGCTCTAAAGTTTAGATTTTTTTGTTCTTCCATCAGGGCTTGTATAGTAGGTTCTAGCTTTTGTTTTTCAATATTTGTTACAGGATCTACATGTGCTGGGATCTGGTTTACAGGGTTTTGGACTATGGGATTCTAGGTTAACGGGCTTTGTCGTAACGGCACGAAAGCGGGTATCGATGGAGGAAAAAAGTTTTGATTGGTTTGTCGAGGCAGCATATATCCGGATGAATCGGGTGTATATTGTCTTGGAGCTGGTCCTTGATCAGGTACCCACGCTTCGTTCAGGTAGAGTGCCGAGACTTGTGTGATCCCCTCTACCGTGGGGGTGTGCGCCTTTCTCGGCGGTTGTCCAACCCTATGGCTGATAGGTGGGGACTGGGTTTGGACTGTTGGGGCTGCACAATGGGAAATCCTGTTGTGGCAGTCAATGAGAAGCTGGTACGTGGTGCAGTCCCCGTACGAAAGACTCGTACGGAGCTCTGGACTCAGGCTTTGCAACATCATGTCAATTTCTTGACATTCTGTTAATTGCAGGCCAGTTCGGTGGACGAGGGTGCGCCACCTAGACACGTACTGCTCAAATTCCTCCCTAGGCCTCATTCTTTCTACGGTTAGGTCTGAAATAGAGGGGGTCCTAATCCTCTGATAACCGTAGCGGCCTAGAAACTTCTCGCTTACAGCCGAGAAGTTTGACAAATGATCTATAGGGAGGGTGGAGAACCATTGCAGTGCTTCTCCTTCCAATGATTTTTGGAAGAGGAATACTAGCAGAGGCTGGTTATCTAGAAATGGTCGGGCGTCTAGATAAAAGGTGGTCAAATGAACGTCTGGGTCTCCACGACCGTTGTACCGGCAAAATTTTGGGATTTTAAATCCCTCCGGTAGGTGGACTGACGGGATCTGTCTCAGGTTGTGCAGAGACATGTGTTTGGGGGCAGAAGGGCTAGTTTCAGAGAGGATTCTCCGGATGGTTTCATCCAACGTTTCTCCCCTGGGAGGGCTATTTAGTGGTCCCGGGTTGGAGGTGGCCTGGTAAGGGCTCGGGGCAGAAGCGGTTGGGAATATTGGATTCGCGGGGGAAGGTGGGGCAAAGGAAAAGAGGCTTGGACTCAGATTTACCGAGAAGCCGGGTGTTGGTAGTGTATTGGGGGTGGGGCAAGCCTTGGGGGTCTTAACAGGAGTTTCCTACTTCAAGGTCTTGGCCTGGTGATAGTCGGTGAGGTCATTGAACATGTCCTCGACCGACTGGTATCCTAGGGTAGCCATCCTCTCCTCTAGGTGGCTGAGGAATTGGGTGGTTTTGTCTTCTTGGTTGTCTTTCTCCTCCACTACTTTCTCATGGGTGTAGGCCTCCATGGTGTGAATATGGAAAAGCCTAGGTGTAAATGAATGCAGACTTAAAGCAGTAAATAAAGCGGTAAAGGGGTGCGCAGCTGTGTGCGGCTTAAAGTAGTAAAGGGGTGCGCAGCTGTGTGCGGCTTAAAGCAGTAAAGGGGTGCGCAGCTGTGTGCGGCTTAAAGCAGTAAAGGATGTTATAATGCAAAGTAGAGGAGGGTCAGACTTGAGGGGTGGGAAATCCTAGTTTTCCTAGAGGGGTGATGGCATTCTAGTCAGGTTTATTGGAAGAAAGCAGAAGAGGATTACCTTTTGTTGTCTTTCACGAGGGAAGTCCCACCGTGATCGCAAGGCTGTCGGTATCGGATTTCGGAAGGGGTTGGGGGTTGGATGTGCTCCGAAAAGCCTTCCTTCCTCTTCCGGTCCTTCGGGGTCTGCATGTGGTGGTTCTTCAGAGGATCGGATCCAAAGAGTTGCGCCTTGATAGGCTCGGTCGCATCATCTCTCGGAAAGGGGTGGGGGGGAGGGGTTTTTGTTCGTTCCTTGCTGGGGCGGCCGACGGGTCCTCAAGAGGATTCAACGGTGGTTGTGATCGCCACCTCCTTTTATAAAAAAAGTGGAAAAAGTTGAGGGTAGATTTGATCACCTTCATGGGGCAGTTTCTGGGATCTCCGCTCTGAGACACGGCATGCCGTACACAGAGGTGAAGACATGGATCCTTTTCTACTTCGGGAACTTAACTAAAGGAGAATTGGGACTGAGGTGTGCTAGGGGGATGGCGGCTAGTGAGGTTTAGTCGCCTGGTGGGGGGCGGCTAGTTGTGGGTAGCCGCCTGGTGTCTGGCTTTATTTGGGCAGAACCTGGGTAGGGTTTGGTTAAGGTGTTGGCAAAGGTTAAGCTAGGTTTAACCTGGGTTTTGGAGAGTGGATTTGGAGAGTGACTTGGTGTAGGAAATGGGTTTCTCTCTCCCTTTCTCTCTCAAGGGTTTTGAAATGGTGGTGTTGTAATGGATTGGATTCTTGGTCGATTGCTTTGGTGGATTGAGGATGTATATGGATATGAATTGTTGATTATTGATGATGGATATGAATGCTTGGAGACCCCCTATTTATAGTAAAATAGGTGTAGGGGATGTCATGCCCCAGGGCGGCCATCCCCGAGACGTGGCAATAATGAAATATCAGCTATCAATACCTGAGGTCAATAAAGACTCCAACAACAACACACAAGGTGGCAAAGCAAGGATAATGATAACAGACTGAAAAGCAAAAGCATAATATATAAACAATGTCTGTAAACCAAAAACATTATTACAGACCCGAATACACAATCACTGTCCTGTGAGAGCTAAGCCTAGTCCAAATAAAAATACAACATGTGCGATATGCACGATTTATAATACATACAATGACTCTAGGACTGCTGACAGCCTCGCACTCGCCACCCGCCGGAAGAACGCTCCACGCCCATAAGACCACGCCACAGGGAAGCTCCAGCTCCACACCCAACACTACCCCTGAAAAGAAACAGTATGCGAGGGGTGAGCTACAAGCTCAGTGAGTGGCTGGAAACCAATCACCATACAATAGTTCAATACTAATACAATTTCCTTTCAAGGAAAAACATGGGCAGAAACCCGAAGGATAATAAGGTCATGCGGCGGCGCGACCAACCTCACCCTCACCCTCACTCTCGGAGGAAGACTCTTGGGACTCTTGGGGAGAGATCATACCGTTGGTCGAAGAGAGCCGGAATTACTGGTCTACACAACACTACTAGATCATCAACATCGAGATAACTGCCCAGCAATGTCTTTCAAGATCAATACGCAACCGGACCCAACAACTAAAGGAACGGACGAACAACGAATAGGTCACGCGGCGACGTGTCTTCACCTCATCCTCACCCAAACTCCCGGAGGGAGACTCTTGGGACTTTTGGAAGAGACTTGGACTGCTTTACACCCTTGGTCCACCGGTAGCTTTTTCCCCGAATAGTCACTACCGGGTATACTCCCACGATCAGTACGCTTCCGAACACCTCGATGGTACCTACGGATGGGAGCCCTCTGTGAGGACAGCTTTTCCAATGCCGGGAAGTTCCTATATCGGATCCAACGAAGGGGAGAACAATTTCACGCTCGCAATATCATTCGTTAACTCTCTCCAAGGTAGCCTCTACCTGGTACACTCCCACGATCAGTACGCTTCCGAACGCATCTGTTATATATGTGTCACGTTTTAACCTTCTAGTAACCATTGGAGCATTGTTGAAGTTTTTCAGCTTTTTCATTTTTCGATCGGAACCGCTAAAATTTTGGACTTTTGGCTATCACCCTGAGTTTGGGAGCTCCGATTAAAAATCTAACTGCATATTATGTGTCCTGGTACCATTTCAAGCCACTCACGAAAATTTCATCGAATTCCGGTAACGTTTCAGAATTTCACAGTTCCGAAGCGTATCCGGGTTTTGACCGAGCGAGAAGTCATTGGGAGACTTGACTTGGTCAAAGTTGACCGTTGACTTGGTCAAATGGTTTTGGCTTTTTGTGTGGTTGGGTTGACTAGGGTCAAAGATCACCTAAACCTAACCTAAACCTAGTTAGTGCTAAGTGTAAGTGGTGAGTGTGTGGGTGTGTGTGCTTTAAGTGGGGCGCCCATGCATAGTTCCCCCCCCCCCCCCATTCATCTTCTCCTCCAACCCCATCTCTCTCAAGCTCTCTCATCTTCTCTCTTATTTCCTTGATTTGATCTAGCTAAGGTGGTTAAAAAGAGAAACCCTAAGAAGAGAAAAGATAGGTGAGGACCCGATCTACCTTCCTATGGTCTTGGATTCGGATTCCCTCATGTGTGACCCCCTCTCATGGTCTCTTTTCTCCTCAGGTTTCAGCCACTTCAAGGGCTGAAGGAGGGCCTGGTGGTGGTGGCCTTGGAGGTGGTGTTTCGGTGCGCGAAGAGCACCCGATCTCCTTCCCTTCCCTTCCTCTCCTTTGGGTGAGCTTCCTTTCCTTCCATTCTTGTTTAGATGCATGTTAGGAGGTGTTTTTGGTTATGCATGGCTGTTGGGTGGTTGGAGGGGGCTGTTGGGGACGGTTGGGGTGGTAGAGCCAGCTCGGGCAGTGCGGACTCATCGGGCCTGCGCGCCAGGCCGGCAGGGCAGGCTGGCAGGTGCAGGGCAAGCACGCTGTCGGGCGAGCTGGCAAGGGACGCATGCGTGCGCACGGGCGTGCGAGCGGGTGCTGCGCGCAGGGCAGAGTGTCGGGCGTGCGCGCGGGCACGCGTGTGTGTGCTGCGCGCTGGGCGCAGTGTTATATATGCGTCACTTTTTAGCCTGCTGGTAACCGTTAGAGCGTTCTGGCAGTTTTTCGTTTTTTTCGGTTTTTCGATCGGTACCGCTAATTTTTGGACTGTTAGCTATCGTCCTGAGCTAGAGGACTCCGATTGAAAATCTAACTGCATATTTGGTGTCCTGGTGCCATTTTAGACCTCTCACGAAAATTTCGTTGAATTCCGGTAACGTTTCCAAAATTTTGCAGTTTCGGGGCGTATCTGGGTTTTTAAGTCGTCCGCTATATAAGAGTGGGATCTAATTTTTCCGAGTTACTATTCATCATCTCCTACCTTGAGCCCTCTCTCTCCTCTCCTCCGTTTTTCTTCCGTTTGAGGCCCTTAGACCCCTCAAAACTTAAAAGTTAAAGCACGAGAAGTGTAGATCGGGTCCCGATCTACACTCCGGTGTTTTCAAATCCCAATTCCGGCGAGTTTTGCCCGTCCGTCCCCCCTCTCTTCTCCTCTGTTTTGGGCCATATCGGAGGCCGAGGTAGATCCGGGCATTGGAAGCCCTTTGGGAGAGGTTTCGGCGCGCGGAGAGCAACCGGACTTCGCTTCCTCCCCTTGGTAAGCCTCTTTTTCATCTCTTTCTTGCTTAGATGTATGCTAGGAAGGTGGAAATGGGGTTGGGTGGAGGTTGGCGGCGGTGGGTGGCCGTCGGGGGGCTGTGGGAGGCGGTCGGAGGCTGTGGTGGTGGTCGGAGGTGGGTGGTAGAGGAGCTCGGGCTGGCAGGCGTGCGGCTCGAGCTGGGCGGCTGCTGTCCCGGGCAGGGCAGCAGCGCAGGGTGGTGCATGCGCAGTGGCTGGCGCGGATGCGCGCGCGCGTGCGCGCGGACGTGCGCGCGGGCGTGCGCTCGGGCTGGTGCTGGGCGTGCCTGGTGCCGGGCGTGCAGGGCTAGTCGGGTGCTAGGCTGGGAGCAGGTGCACCAGGTTGCTGGGCGCGCGAGCGCGTGCGCGGGGTGCGCGCGCGGGCATGCGCTCGGGGGGTGCAGGGGGAGGTGTGCGGTGCAGGCTGGCTGCGGGCAGTGGCTGTGCGCGCTAGCAGGCCGGGCGAGCTGGCTGGGCGCGCAGGCGAGCAGGGCAGGGGCGCTCGGGCATCAGGCGGGCAGTGCCCCGGGCGTGCAGGCGAACGGTGATCGGGCCACTCGGCGACGCGCGCAGGCAGGCAACTCGGGTAGCAGCGCGGGCAGGCTGGCAGGCGCGCTGGGCGCGTGTTGCGCGGGCGTGCGCGTGGACACTGGGTGAGGGTCCCGGGTGCTGGGCGCTGGGTCACGGGTGCCGGGTGCTGGGCGCTGAGCGCTGGGCGCTGGGTCGCGGGTGCCGGGTGCTGGGCGCTGGCGGGCGCAGTCGGGCGCGCAGTCGTGCGCGCGGGTGCGCGGGTGCGCGCGGAGTGGGTGCGCGGGTGCGCGCGCGGGTGCTGGCGCGAGCGGGGGTGTGCGCGGGAGTGCGCGCGGGTACGCGCGGGCGCGCGCGGGCGTGCTCTCGCGCGGCCAGTGCGCCTGGGTGCTGGGCAGGGAACCAGTGCGCGCGCGCGTGTGCATGCGCGTGCGTGCGCGTGCTGGGGCGTGCTGGGGCAGTGCGCGGGGTGCTGCGCGAGGGGCGCGGGCTGGACGCGCGGTGCACGTGGGCGCGCGCGAGCGTGCGCATGCGTGCGGGTGCGCGTCTGGGCTCGCGGGCAAGCGCGCGGCAGTGCGCTGATGGTGCCGGGGTGTGTGAGTGCGTGCGCGTTCGTGCGTACGCATGCAAGGGGCCATGCGAATGGCTGCCCGAGGGTTCGGGTAGGTGTCGGGGCACTCGGACTCGCGTGCGTACGCGCGTGCTCGCATGCGTGCGAGCCCGTATGCATGCTTATCCGAGTTTTGGGTATTTCTATGCATTTCTATGTGTAAATTGTGTGGTTTCTCACCATATTGAATGTCTGTCTTGCAGATCTAGACGGACGGTCGCGCGACGACCCCGATCTCTGGTGAGTGGGACAATCCAACCCAGTAGAGAGGTGTTATACGCACTTGGGCGTATACCGACCTCTCCTGGGGCACCATGGATAAATATTGACATGTGTAATATGTATATCATGCGAGCATGATTTAATTGTAGAATGCATGTTACCCTAGACTTTGCATGTTAGGGACTTACACCCTTAGGATATGTGTATGAGCCATGCAGCATGTCCCCTGTTTCCATGCTAGGAAGCCCGACCGATGCATGTGCCCTACTAGTTTATTTATTAAATTAAATGCTAGTATTTGTTTACATTGCATGTTATAGTGGATATTATAGGGGAGGGGCCTTGCGAGGACAGCGGTGAGACCCGGGTTAGGGTACACCGTGTTCCTTGTTTGGTTGTCGGGGTGTCCTATAACGGGAACTCACGCTGCCCTCCCGAGTTTCTTTCCCCCAACGATATTCCACCCTTGATATAACCTTATGCATGTTCCCCGCATCGTAGTTATGCGCCCTGGTGGGTTCTGAGGAATTCAGAACATTAGTGTTGTTATAATGTGCTGTCTGCGGATCCAAGTGGATCATTTGCGATGGATAGGCTGTTCTGTTCCCTTCGTTGGATCCGGTAGAGACTACCCCAGCGTTAGACAGGCCTTCCTGACAGAGGGCTCCCATCAGTAGGCACCTCCTGATTTGGTTCGGACTGTGCTGAATGTGGGAGTAGACCAGGCGGCCTACGGAGTGGAGGAGAGACTATCGGTGGACCAAGGGTGACCAACAGCCTAGTCAGTCCCAAAATCCTATGTCACCCATTGAAGGGTGAGGGTGAGGGTGTAGTGGGTTGGCGATGAACGACCCACTGGAGTTGTGATTGGATGCTTATCAGTCCCAAAATCCTATGTCACCCATTAAAGGGTGAGGGTGAGGGTGTAGCGGGTTGGTGGTAGCGACCCGCTGGTTTTGTATAGATAGTCCCAACAACCTATGTCACCCATTGAAGGGTGAGGGTGAGGGTGTAGTGGGTTGGCGGTAGCGACCCACTAGTTTGAGGAATTGTTGTTATTAATTGTGGATTATAAAGATATCTGGTTGTGGTCAATATTGTCTGTGATGCATGGGTTGTGCCGTTCACTGAGCGTGTGGCTCACCCCTCGCATAATATTTTCTTCAGTGTCATCTGAGTCGGATCTGGAGGAGGAGCTCCCCGAGGGATTTCATCAGTAGCGGAGTAGCGCCACGTCCCGCGAGTTGCAGAGGCTATCAGCATCCCTTGTGTTTGTATGTATCATTTTCCGTGCTTGGGCACGCGTTGGTGTTGTATTTGGATGTCTTTGTATGTATATTGGCTCTCACAGGACATGTGATTATGTATGGAGTCTGTAGTGTGTTTTGATTACAGATTCAGTCTTTAGTTATCCGCATTTGGTGTATATATCATGTCAGCCCTGCTTTTGTTGTCTGTGTGTCATTCTGGTTGCTTGTGTATGATATTATTGACCTCCTGTGTAGATTCTGATATTATATATACACTTGCCGCGTACCGGGGACGCCCGGGGCGTGACAAATTGGTGGTATCAGAGCCTGGTCCTGTCAGAGCCAATGGTCTTCTTTCGTAGAGATGAGTCCTAGGATTTTGATATGAGTATTCTGATCCTAGGGTCTGGTTTTCTTAGGATTGCTGATATGTCTCCTCGTGGAGGACGGCGCGGACATGGTCCCTCTCGACCTTTGGAGGTTTCCGGACCTGCTAGAGGCGAGGATGCTACTGGAGAGTCCACGGCTGTGAGGCCAGGATCGGCGCAGGAGCCTCCCGCACGGGAACGTGCGTTCGCTCGGATAGCGGATTCGTTGGAGACTCGGATCAAGGCACTGGAGGCGCAGACCAGAGTGTTGGTAGAGCAAGCGCGGGAGATCCGGGAGCTGAGGGCGGCCCGTGATGCAGTTCCACAGGTCCCCTTGGTAGCAGATCCGTCTGTGGTACCCGAAGTACCCCCAGTCCCCGTGGTGATTCCAGCGGCGAGGGTTCAGGATCCCCTGGCGAGGGAGGTGGGACTAGAGGCTGCAGCGCGGGTGCAGCAGAGTGGCCTCGCAGCCTTTTTGAAGCTCCACCCTCCCGAGTTCTATGGCCAGTTGGCGGATCCCCTTGCCCCAGAGCGATGGTTGATGGAGGTGGAGGTGATCTTCTCGACCATGCTTTGCACCGATCGCCAGCGAGTCTCCCTGGCCACCTTCATGCTGAAGGGTAGCGCTGCCGATTGGTGGGCTACCCGAGTGGTGGACATTCCAGAGGGAGTGGAGCAGCTTTCTTGGGCAGGATTCCGGAGGTATTTCCTGGAGGAGTACTTCCCGTTCTCGGAGCGGCAGATCGTGATGCAGGAGTTTGAGCGGTTGACGCAGGGCTCTATGTCTGTCGCCGATTACTCCACGCGCTTCACGAGGCTATCCAGGTTCGCTCCAGCTTTGGTGATGGACGAAGAGGCGCGGTGCCGCCGTTTCGAGCTTGGTCTCTGCAGCGCCATTCGGGTGCATGTCTCCTCCCAGGCTTTCTCGAGGTTCTCGGACTTGGTGTCTCGGGCGAAGACAGTCGAGCGAGACCTCGGGATCATCGCGGGGGTTCCGACCCATTCTGCAGATCAGGGTCCTTCCGGGAGTCGGGACCAGGGGCAGCGCAAGAGGAGGCCCCGTTTCGATCAGTCAGCGGCTGCCTCTCCTCCAGCAGATGTGGTGCCAGAGTGGGATCCAGCACCCATTGCGGCAGTGCCCATCCAGTCCTGGCGGCCGGAGAGGCGGCGCTGTTTCCATTGTAAGCGCATCGGGCATATCAGATCCAATTGCCCTGATGCTGGCCGACCCCGAGTGCAGCCGGTGAGGCGTGCCCCTGCTCCTCTGCCGCAGTTTGTTCAAGGCGGAGTTGCAGCGCTTTCGGCAGAGGAGGCGCAGGTTTCGGGCGTCATGGTTCGAGGTAATGTTTTGTTTTCCTAGCTCCCTATGATTATATGTGTGTTGGTTGCTGTTAAGCATGTGTGTATTATCTCAATGAGCGGGTAATGAGTGTGGTTGTTCGAGTTAAAGAGGCCGAGTTGTAGCCGTCCTGGCAGGAGGCTCTCATCCGTAGGTACCGCCGATGCAGTCGGAGGGGTACTGATCGTGGGAGTGTGTCAGGTAGGGGCTAACCCGGAAATGGATTAATGGATGATGTCGCGAGCGTGGAATCGCTCTCCCCTTCGTTGGATCCGCGTAGTACAGCCCCGGCGTTAGACAGGCTCCCGGTCAGAGGACTAGGCGAGCTACGGAGCGGGGAGAGGCTACCGGTGGACCAGGGGTAGAGAGCAGTCTAAGTCTCTCCCAAAGTCCCAAAATGTCTCCTTTCGGGAGTGAGGGTGTGGATGAGACAAAGACGCGTCACCTCGTGACCCAATTGTTGTTCGACCGTTCCCACGGATGTTGGGTCCGGCCTTGTGATGGATGTTGAAGGACATCGATGAGTGATCATCTAGATGTAGGTGATCCGGAGGGGTTAGTCGTGTTATTTAAATGATGTCTTCTTCTAGTGTTCCTTTCTGGATTAAGGGGCCTTGTGAGGTCGGCGTTGAAACCCGGGCTAGGATACTTCGTGTTCCTTGTTTGGTTGTCGGGGTATCCTATATCGGGATTTCATGGTGCCCTCCCGAGGTTTCTTTTCCCAGGCAAGGGATACCCTGGAAGCATCAGCTGGTGATGGATCAAGTGTGAGTTTTGGTTGGTGGTTAAGGCCTTTTGGGCTGGGTGATTTCTGGTAAAGGCATATCTGTGGACCCGGGCAAGACGCTCGTCGCGTCTTATTGGCGTCGACCGTCGAACCCTGCTAGGATTCGGAGCTTCCCGAGTTTGGCGGGTTATTGCAGGAAGCTTGACGAGGGTCTCTCGAAGATAGCTGTTCCTCTTAACCGCCTTACTCGGAAGGATGTCCGGTTCGAGTGGTCCCCGTCTTGCGAGGAGAGCTTCCTGGAGTTTACTCGGAGGCTCACCTCAGCGCCAATTCTTACCTCTCCGTCTTGGAGTGGTGGGTTCGCAGTTGGGTAAAGGTGTCCACGATCCTGCTCACGTCATCCCGTTCGAGCCGCTTGTCTCTGAGCCGGACAGTCATTCGTGGAGCAGTCGATTGAGATCATGGACCGCCGCGTGAGGAGGCTCTGCACCAAGACCGTTTAGTTGGTCGAGGTGCGATGGCAGCACCGTTCCGGTGTTAAGGACACTTGAGAGCTCATGGATGCCAGGTGTGACGCATCTTTTCCCCTCCTAGATGTTTTTGCATATTTTGAGGACAAAATTTCCTAAGGGGGGAAGAATGTTATATATGTGTCACTTTTTAGCCTGCTGGTAACCGTTGGAGCGTTCTGACAGTTTTTCGTTTTTTTCAGTTTTTCGATCGGAACCGCTAATTTTTGGACTGTTAGCTATCGTCCTAAGCTAGAGGACTCTGATTGAAAATCTAACTGCATATTTGGTGTCCTGGTGCCATTTTAGACCTCTCACGAAAATTTCGTTGAATTCCGGTAACGTTTCCGAAATTTTGCAGTTTCGAGGCGTATCTGGGTTTTTAAGTCGCCCGCTATATAAGAGTGGGATCTAATTTTTCCGAGTTACTGTTCATCATCTCCTACCTTGAGCCCTCTCTCTCCTCTCCTCCGTTTTTCTTCCGTTTGAGGCGCTTAGAGCCCTCAAAACTTAAAAGTTAAAGCACGAGAAGTGTAGATCGGGTCCCGATCTACACTCCGGTGTTTTCAAATCCCAATTCCGGCGAGATTTGCCCCTCCGTCCCCCCTCTCTTCTCCTCTGTTTTGGGCCATATCGGAGGCCGAGGTAGATCCGGGCATTGGAAGCCCTTTGGGAGAGGTTTCGGCGCGCGGAGAGCAACCGGACTTCGCTTCCTCCCCTTGGTAAGCCTCTTTTTCCCCTCTTTCTTGCTTAGATGTATGCTAGGAAGGTGGAAATGGGGTTGGGTGGAGGTTGGCGGCGGTGGGTGGCCGTCGGAGGGCTGTGGGAGGCGGTCGGAGGCTGTGGGGGTGGTCGGAGGTGGGTGCTAGAGGAGCTCGGCTGGCAGGCATGCGGCTCGGGCTGGGCGGCTGCTGTCCCGGGCAGGGCAGCAGCGCAGGGTGGTGCAGGCGCAGTGGCTGGCGCGGATGCGCACGCGCGTGCGCGCGGACGTGCGCGCGGGCGTGCGCTCGGGCTGGCGCTGGGCGTGCCTGGTGCCGGGCGTGCAGGGCTAGTCGGGCGCTAGGCTGGGAGCAGGTGCACCAGGTTGCTGGGCGCGCGAGCGCGTGCGCGCGGGTGCGCGCGCGGGCGTGCGCTCGGGGGGTGCAGGGGGAGGTGTGCGGTGCAGGCTGGCTGCGGGCAGTGGCTGTGCGCGCTGGCAGGCCGGGCGAGCTGGCTGGGCGCGCAGGCGAGCAGGGCAGGGACGCTCGGGCATCAGGCGGGCAGTGCCCCGGGCGTGCAGGCGAACGGTGATCGGGCCACTCGGCGACGCGCGCAGGCAGGCAACGCGGGCAGCAGCGCGGGCAGGCTGGCAGGCGCGCTGGGCGCGTGTGCTGCCAGGTGCGCTGGGCGCGTGTTGCGCGGGCGTGCGCGTGGACGCTGGGTGAGGGTCCCGGGTGCTGGGCGCTGAGCGCTGGGTCGCGGGTGCTGGGCGCTGGCGGGCGCAGTCGGGCGCGGGTGCGTGCGCGCGGGTGCGCGCGGAGTGGGTGCGCGGGTGCGCGCGGGTGCTGGCGCGAGCGAGGGTGTGCGCGGGAGTGCGCGCGCCTGGGCAGTGCGCCTGGGTGCTGGGCAGGGAACCAGTGCGCGCGCGCGCGTGCATGCGCGTGCGTGCGCGTGCTGGGGCGTGCTGGGGCATGCTGGGGCGTGCTGGGGCCTGTTGGGGCGTGCTGGGGCGTGCTGGGGCCTGTTGGGGCTTGCTGGGGCAGTGCGCGGGGTGCTGCGCGAGGGGCCCGGGCTGGACGCGTGGTGCACGTGGGCGCGCGCGAGCGTGCGCATGCGTGCGGGTGCGCGTCTGGGCTCCCGGGCAAGCGCGCGGCAGTGCGCCGATGGTGCCGGGGTGTGTGCGTTCGTGCGCGTTCGTGCGTGCGCATGCAGGGGGCCATGCGAATGGCTGCCCGAGGGTTCCGGTAGGTGTCGGGGCACTCGGACTCGCGTGCGTACGCGCGTGCTCGCATGCGTGCGAGCCCGTATGCATGCTTATCCGAGTTTTGGGTATTTCTATGCATTTCTATGTATAAATTGTGTGGTTTCTCACCATATTGAATGTCTGTCTTGCAGATCTAGACGGACGGTCGCGCGACGACCCCGATCTCTGGTGAGTGGGACAATCCAACCCAGTAGAGAGGTGTTATACGCACTTGGGCATATACCGACCTCTCCTGGGGCACCATTTATAGATATTGACATGTGTAATATGTATATCATGCGAGCATGATTTAATTGTAGAATGCATGTTACCCTAGACTTTGCATGTTAGGGACTTGCACCCTTAGGATATGTGTATGAGCCATGCAGCATGTCCCCTGTTTCCATGCTAGGAAGCCCGACCGATGCATGTGCCCTACTAGTTTATTTATTAAATTAAATGCTAGTATTTGTTTACATTGCATGTTATAGTGGATATTATAGGGGGGGGGGCCTTGCGAGGACAGCGGTGAGACCCGGGTTAGGGTACACCGTGTTCCTTGTTTGGTTGTCGGGGTGTCCTATAACGGGAACTCACGCTGCCCTCCCGAGTTTCTTTCCCCCAACGATATTCCACCCTTGATATAACCTTATGCATGTTCCCCGCATCGTAGTTATGCGCCCTGGTGGGTTCTGAGGAATTCAGAACATTAGTGTTGTTATAATGTGCTGTCTGCGGATCCAAGTGGATCATATGCGATGGATAGGCTGTTCTGTTCCCTTCGTTGGATCCGGTAGAGACTACCCCAGCGTTAGACAGGCCTTCCTGACAGAGGGCTCCCATCAGTAGGCACCTCCTGATTTGGTTCGGACTGTGCTGAATGTGGGAGTAGACCAGGCGGCCTACGGAGTGGAGGAGAGACTATCGGTGGACCAAGGGTGACCAACAGCCTAGTCAGTCCCAAAATCCTATGTCACCCATTGAAGGGTGAGGGTGAGGGTGTAGTGGGTTGGCGATGAACGACCCACTGGAGTTGTGATTGGATGCTTATCAGTCCCAAAATCCTATGTCACCCATTAAAGGGTGAGGGTGAGGGTGTAGCGGGTTGGCGGAAGCGACCCGCTGGTTTTGTATAGATAGTCCCAACAACCTATGTCACCCATTGAGGGTGAGGGTGAGGGTGTAGTGGGTTGGCGGTAGCGACCCACTAGTTTGAGGAATTGTTGTTATTAATTGTGGATTATAAAGATATCTGGTTGGTCAATATTGTCTGTGATGCATGGGTTGTGCCGTTCACTGAGCGTGTGGCTCACCCCTCGCATAATATTTTCTTCAGTGTCATCTGAGTCGAATCTGGAGGAGGAGCTCCCCGAGGGATTTCATCAGTAGCGGAGTAGCGCCACGTCCCGCGAGTTGCAGAGGCTATCAGCATCCCTTGTGTTTGTATGTATCATTTTCCGTGCTTGGGCATGCGTTTGGTTGTATTTGGACGTCTTTGTATGTATATTGGCTCTCACAGGACATGTGATTATGTATGGAGTCTGTAGTGTGTTTTAATTACAGATTCAGTCTTTAGTTATCCGCATTTGGTGTATATATCATGTCAGCCCTGCTTTTGTTGTCTGTGTGTCATTCTGGCTGCTTGTGTATGATATTATTGACCTCCTGTGTAGATTCTGATATTATATATACACTTGCCGCGTACCGGGGACGCCCGGGGCGTGACACGCAGTGCCGGGGGTGCGCGCGGGCACGCGTGTGGGTGCTGCGCTGGGCGCAGTGCATGCTGTGCGCGTGGAGAGGCATGCGGGTGTGCGCGCGAGGTGCTGCGCTGGGGCGCAGTGCGCGCGCGGTGCACCCGGGGCTGGACGCGCGGTTCGCGCTGGCGCGTACGAGCGTGTGCTCGAGCGCGCAGCGTGTCTGGGCGTGCGGGCAAAGGCTCGGCAGCGTGTCCGGGCGTGCGGGTAGGGGGCTCGGTAGTGCGTCTGGGCGCGCGGGCTGGGGCGCGGCTGTGCGCCCGGGGCGGGTGGTCGTGCGTACGGCTGCCTGGGGGTTCGGGTGAGTCGGCGTGCTCGGACTCGCATGCGTACGGGCCGTATGTACGTTTGTCCGAGTGTTGTGTATTTTTAGTGTATTTTGTTTGTATTTATGTATTGTACTCACCAATTCAATACCTGTGTTGCAGATCTTGACGGACGGTCACGCGACGACCCGGGTATTGGTGAGTGGGACAATCCAACCCAGTAGGGAGGCGTTATATGCACTTGGGTGTGTACCGTCCTCCCCTGGGGCACCATAGTTTAATATTAACTTGTATAAATATGTAATCTATGCAAGCATGATTAAAATATAGTATGCACGCCACCCTAGACTTGTATGCTAGGGACTTGTACCCTTAGGACCCGTATAAGAGCCATACATCCTGACACCATGTTTCCATGATAGGAAAGCCTCGACCGATGCATGTGTCCTATTAGTTTAATTTATTTAATTAAATGTGAACTTATGGTATTTTTGCATGCCGTAGTGAATATTATAACCTGGTGGTTATAATATTTGTTCCCCGCATCGTAGTTACGTGTGGAGGAATTCGCAAGAATTCATGACATTAGAAATGTTAGGAAGATGTTGCCGACGGATCCAAGTGGATCGTATACGTGTGGGTAGGCTGTTTTTGTTCCCTTCGTTGGATCCTCCGTGTAGAGACTCCCCAGTGTTAGACAGGCCGTCCTGACAGAGGGCTCCCATCAGTAGGCACCTCCTGATTTGGTTTCGGACTGTGCTGAATCGTGGGAGTAGACCAGGCGGGCTACGGAGTGGAGGAGAGACTATCGGTGGACCAAGGGTGATTAACAGCCTAGTCAGTCCCAATAGACCGTGTCACCTATTGGAGGGTGAGGGTGAGGGTGTGGTGGGTCGACGATGTAGCGACCCGCTGGATTAAGTAGTTCCTGCCACTTAGGGGCTTTGAATTATTTAAGGTTGATATGATTGTGATGTATAGTTGGTGCTATTCACCGAGTGTGTGACTCACCCCTCGCATATTTTTCTCCAATTATCACTGAGTCGGATTTGAAGGAGGAGCTCCCCGAGGGACTTCATCAGTAGCAGAGCAGCGCCACGTCCCGCGAGTGTTAGAGGCCATCAGCATCCCTTTTTGATTGTACGTATTATATTCTGTGCTTGGGCACCCGTTTGTATTATATTGGATGTCATTGTATATATTGGCTCTCACAGGACAGTTGATTATGTATCGAGTCTGTAATATGTGTTTAAATTACAGACTCAGTCTTTTAGCTTCCGCTATTCGTGTATATATCATGTCAGCCTTGCTTTTGTCTGTGTTGTCATTTTTGGGTGTTGTTTAGAGTATGTTATTGACCTCCTGTATAGACTGCTGATATCATGTATACACTTGCCGCGTCCCGGGGACGGCCGCCTTGGGGCGTGACAAAAAGTTGGTATCAGAGCCTGGTCCTGTCAGAGCCAATTGTTTTCTTTTTCATAGAGATGAGTCCTAGGATTTCTATATGAGTATTCTGATCCTAGTGTCTGGTTTTCTTAGGTTGCTGATATGCCTCCTCGCAGAGGACGGCGCGGACGTGGTCCCTCTCGACCTTTGGAGGTTCCCGGACCTACCAGAGGCGAGGATGCTACTGGAGAGTCCACGGCTGTGAGGCCAGGATCAGCGCAGGAGCCTCCTGCATGGGAGCGTGCTTTCGCTCGGATAGCAGATTTGGTGGAGACTCAGACGAGGGCACTGGAGGCCCAGACTAGGGTGTTGGCTGAGCAGACACGAGAGATTCAGGAGCTGCGGGTGGCCCGTGAGGCAGTTCCGCAGGTCCCCTTGATGGCAGATCCACCGGTGGTGCCCGACGTACCCCCAGTCCCCGTGGTAATTCCGGCGGTGAGAGTTCAGGATCCCCAGGAGAGGGAGGTGGAGCTAGAGGCTACAGCGCGAGTGCATCAGAGTGGCCTCAATGCCTTTCTGAAGCTCCACCCTCCCGAGTTCCATGGCCAGACGGCGGATCCCCTTGCCCCAGAGCGTTGGTTGATGGAGGTGGACACGATCTTCTCGACCATGCATTGCACCGACCGCCAGCGAGTCTCCCTGGCCACCTTCATGCTGAAGGGTAGCGCCGCCGACTGGTGGGCTACCCGATCGGTGGACATCCCCGAGGGAGTGGAGCAGCTTTTATGGGCGGGATTCCGGAGGTATTTCCTGGAGGAGTACTTTCCATTCTCGACGCGCCAGATGGTGATGCAGGAGTTCGAGCGGTTGACGCAGGGCTCCATGATTGTCGCTGACTACTCCACGCGTTTCACGAGGCTTTCCAGATTCGCCCCAGCCTTGGTGATGGATGAGGAGACGCGGTGCCGTCGTTTTGAGCTTGGTCTCAGTAGCGCCATTCGGGTGCATGTCACCTCCCAGGCTTTCACGAGGTACTCGGACTTGGTGTCTCAGGCGAAGACAGTCGAGCGAGACCTCAGGATCTCCGTGGGGGTTCCGACCCCTACTGCAGACCAGGGACCTCCCATGGGCCAGGACCAGGGACAACGCAAAAAGAAGAGGCCCCGCTTCGATCAGTCAGCGGCTGCCTCTCCTCCAGTCGATGTGGTGCCAGTGCGAGGTCCAGCACCCATTGCCGCAGTGCCAGTCCAGTCCAGGCAGCCGGAGAAGCGGCGCTGTTATCACTGTCAGCGCATCGGGCATATCTTATATAATTGGCCTGATGCTGGCCGACCCAGCGTGCTGCCTCCGCAGCAGCAGCAGCAGTTACAGCAGCAGCCGTACCAGCAGCAGCCTTAGCAGCAGCAACAGTAGCCACAGGGTGGCCGTGCTGACCAGAGGAGGCAGCTAGTGCAGCCTGCGAGGCGTGCCCCTGCTCCTCAACGGGGCAGTTTGTTCAGGGCTGAGTAGCAGTGCTTTCGGTAGAGGAGGCTCAGGCGTCGGGTAGCGTGGTCCGAGGTATTGTTCTGATCTCCCAGCTCCCTGCATATGTGTTGTTTGATTCCGGAGCCACACACTCGTTCGTGTCTCCCACTTTTGCGAGACGAACGGGAGTGGCGTCCGCCCCTCTTGAGGTTGTTCTGGAGGTATCATTGCCTGTCGGAGACCGTATTCTCCTCCGTTCTGTGTACCGAGGGTGTACCGTGGTGGTTGCGGGGCATGAGTTTCCGGTGGAGTTAGTGGAGCTCGCTATGATGGATTTCGATGTCACCCTGGGAATGGATTGGCTTTCAGCTAGTCACGCCAGCATCGACTGTTTTGCCAAGTTGGTGTCTTTCCACCTTCCGGGTCGGAGGTCCTTCCAGTTCGTGGGCGATCATGACGTAGCCCCTTTGGGGTTCGTGTCGTCCATCCAGGCGTGGAGACTCCTTCAGGGATGATGCAAGGGCTTTCTGGCGTATATTGCTCAAGAGGATGCACCGCTGCGGGCAGATATCAGTCAGACTCTGGTCGTGGCAGAGTATCCCGAGGTTTTCCCCGATGATCTTCCGGGATTACCGCCGGATCGTGCGATCGAGTTTGAGATAAATCTGATTCCGGGGACCGAGCCGATTTTGAGAGCTCCGTACCGGATGGCCCCAGCAGAGCTGAAGGTGCTCAAGGAGCAGTTGGAGGAGTTGCTGGAGAAGGGCTTCGCACATCCGAGTGTTTCTCCATGGGGAGTGTCGGCGTTGGATTTTTGACACGGCGTTGGTCGTGAATCCGGGTTCCTTCAAGTTTGGTTCCGTCACGCACACGGCGCTCTGAATCGCCACTTGATGGATCGTCCAAGGTTGCCCGACCGCTTCCAAGGACGTTGGTGTGATTGCCACTTGCTTTTCCTCAAAAGCAAGAAAAGAGAATGTTCTATTATTACTCGCCTTCAACGGGGGATGCGGGTTCTCCTCTCAAGGATCACGGCCGGCTATGCCTTGAGGTGTTCAAGCTCAGATTGGTCCTGCAAAACCCAAAGAGAGAGAAAGATACTTTTTTTTTTTGTGCAGGATTGGCAAATGGGATAAAAAGGGTGTTCTTCCTGGTCAATGGGCTGGAGGTGAATTATAGCGTTTGATGAACCAGGAAAAGTTGTCAAGTTTAAGGAACCAGGAGGGATTGTCGGTCTCGACGAACCACAGGGGAGTTGTCAGGATCGACAAACTATGATTGGATTGTCGAATTCGACGAGTTAAAGGGGGGTTGTCGGGTTCGACGAACTATGGGTGGATTGTCGAGTTCGACGAGTTAAAGGGGGGTTGTCGGGTTTGACGAACTATGGGTGGATTGTCGAGTTCGACGAGTTAAAGGGGGGTTGTCGGGTTTGACGAACTATGGGTGGATTGTCGAGCTCGACTAACCATGGGTGGATTGTCGAGTTTGACGAACCACGGGGGGGTTGTCGAGCTCGACGAACCAGGGGGGATTGTCGAGGGTTAACTCCAAGAAAAATTTAACAAAATTAGGGGGAGGTTTATGTTAACAAGAAGCTGAGAAAAACAAAAAAAAAAACAGCATATAAACAGTATATAAAAGAGTAATAACAAACATATAAAGCAGTAAATGACAAATAAAGTAGACAAAAGAGGTTAATAGTCCTTGGGGGGTACCCAAACTTGCAAAGGGGAGTGTTCAAATGGTCCCTAGACCAACTGACCAACGATCCAAGTTAGGGTCGTCCACCAGCTGCGTATAGTTTCTAAAAGAACTGATAATAGTCCAATGATGTACTCCAACACTCTCAACTTTGATTAAACTTATATTTATTTGATTTAGTAAGCTTGTTACAACTTGTTTAAGGGTTTTATGAGGAGATGATATGTTATACAAGTTCTTTTAAAAAAAAGAAAAGAAAAAAAGAAAAAAAAAAAGGAAAGGGAAGGGAAGTGAGGGTAGGGAGGTGTGAGCTCTCTCTTTCTCTTTGGCAAGGGAGGGTGAGGGATAGATGATAGTAATGAGAAAAGGTGGTTAACTTTGGGTGGTAGTGGATGGGTTCGGATGGGTGACTTTTGGAGAGAAATGTGAGGGCTTAGGTGGTAGGTGAGGGTGGTTGTTTGGGGTGGCTGCTGGTGTAGGGGGTGGTGGTGCTCGGAAATGGAGGGTGGAGGGTGGTGAGGGGTTGTTGGTGGTGAAGAAGGATGGATGGGTTCGGATGGGTTGTGTTGGGAGAGAAAGTGTAGGTTTTGAGTGGTGGATGAGGGTGGTGGATGAGTGTTGGTGTGGCTGCTGGTGTAGGAGGTGGTGGTGCTCGAAAATGGAGGGTGGAGGGTGGTGAGGTGCTGCTGGTATTGAATGGGGAGGTTAGGGGAGGTTGGAATGGCTTTGGAGGGTGAAAGGTGGGTAAAAGATGAGTTAAAGATGGTTCTCCTCCTCCAAAAGCCTCCCTTTTATAGCCCAAACGAGCCACCACCTTCTTGACACCTGTTTGGGGAGGTCATGAGTGCCCCACGACGCTCCCACGTTCACCCGAAGTGGCTGACGTTGGTGGAGAGGCGAAAAAATGCAAGCCATGCCGTCCTTTTCGAGCTGAACTTATCCCAGTATTTTTGACGATCCGTCATCCCATTGTCTAGGTCGACAATCCCCCCAAAGATCGTCGAAGTCGACAATCCTCAGAAAGATTGTCCAGTTCGACAATCCTCTCAAAGATCGTCGAAGTCGACAATCCTCAGAAAGATCGTCCAGTTCGACGAGTGGGTGGTCGCTTGTCTTCGTCACCAGACAAATTTTCTGAGGTCTTATACAACAACCCAAGGCCTAACCGTTCTGGGCAATGGTACTGCTTTTCTTAAGCTTTCCTTCAAGAACTTGTTGCGCTCATGCTTTCTTTTCTTCCCTTTCCCTACTCAAGTGATTATTCTGGCTCCGGGAAGATCATCGGGGCTTAGACCTGCAAACTAAGATATCACAAATGATAAGTGTTTCATAGTTCTGACCGATCAAAATGGGGTATCTACAGGGAGACCCTGTTCTGTTCGTCCGGAAGGACGGTTCGCTGCGGCTTTGTATTGATTACAGGCAGCTGAACAAGCGGACAGTGAAGAACAAGTACCCCTTACCACGGATAGACGATCTGTTTGACCAGCTCTGGGGAGCGCGTGTCTTCTCTAAGATCGATCTCCATTCGGGCTATTATCAGCTGAAAATCCAGGAGTCAGATATTTTGAAGACGGCCTTTCGTACCCGGTATGGACACTACGAGTTCAGAGTACTGCCGTTCGGGTTGACGAATGCGCCGGCAGCTTTCATAGATCTGATGAACCGGGTGTTTCGGCCCTTCCTCGACTCCTTCGTAGTAGTCTTCATTGACGATATTCTGGTATACTCGAGGAGTCTTGAGGAACACGCTCACCATCTCCTCACTGTCTTGGAAACTTTGGCCCGACATCAGTTGTTTGCCAAGTTCAGCAAGTGCGAGTTTTGGTTGGAGCGTATGGCCTTTCTGGGCGACGTGATTTCCGGTGAGGGCATATCTGTGGACCCGGACAAGACGCTCGCCGTGTCGAATTGGCGTCGACCGTCGAACCCCACAGAGATTCGGAGCTTCCTGGGCTTGGCGGGTTATTACAGGAGGTTTGTCGAGGGTTTCTCGAAGATAGCTGTTCCTCTTACCCGCCTCACTCGGAAGGATGTCCGGTTCGAGTGGTCCCCAGCTTGCGAGGAGAGCTTCCTGGAGTTGAAGCGAAGGCTCACCTCAGCGCCAGTTCTTACCCTTCCGTCTAGGAGTGGTAGGTTCGCAGTATACTCCGATGCATCATGATTGGGTGTGGGTTGCGTCCTGATGTAGCACGGTAAGGTTGTGGCTTACGCGTCGCGTCAATTGAAGCCCCACGAGCAGAATTACCCCACCCACGACTTAGAGTTGGCAGCGATCATCTTTGCACTGAAGATGTGGAGGCACTACCTCTATGGCGAGGAGTTCGAGCTCTTTACTGATCATAAGAGCTTGACATATTTGCAGTCCCAGCCGGAGCTCAACATGCGTCAGAGACGTTGGGTCGAGTTCCTGAAGGACTATGATTGTGACATCGCTTACCATCCGGGTAAGGCGAATGTCGTGGCAGATGCTCTCAGCAGGCAGCCCTTGGGCATGGCCGCCCACATGGCGATACGTCGTTGGAGGCTTCTGGAGGAGGCCGCTTGCTGGATCAGTGTCCGAGAGACTCCTGCGGGTGGCTTTCTGGACAGGCTAGTGGTGCAGCCAGTTCTTCTCGATGAGATCCGCACGGCTCAGGGTCAGGATCCGCATTTTATAGTCCTCTCTGAAGGCGTCGCCCGGGGCGAGCGTCCGGACTACCAGATTCACGAGGACGGGATCCTGCGGTTCAGAGGTCGAGTATGCATTCCTGACGACGCAGAGCTGAAGTAGAAGATCTTGGACGAGGCCCATCGTTCGTGGTACACAGTGCATCCTGGTGGCACGAAGATGTACAGGGGCCTTCGTCGTGGCTACTGGTGGCGCGGGATGAAGACGGATATTGCCCGTTTCATTGCCCGTTGCTTGGTATGCCAGCAGGTGAAGTCGGAGCATCAGCGCCCTGCGGGGAAGCTGCAGTCCATTGAGATTCCTCAGTGGAAGTGGGAGCAGATCACCATGGACTTCGTCTCGGGTTTGCCGAGGTCACGTTTGGGTCGCGATGCCATCTGGGTGATCGTCGACCGACTGACCAAGTCCGCTCATTTCCTCCCCATCCGACTCACCGATTCTCTGGACACCCTGGCGCAGTTGTTTGTCTCTGAGATTGTTCGTCTCCATGGCACTCCAGTCAGCATCATTTCTGATCGAGACGCGAGGTTTACTTCGAGGTTCTGGTGTAGCCTCCAACACGCCCTTGGTAAGAACCTCCACTTCAGTACAGCGTTTCATCCGCAGACGGACGGCCAGTCGGAGAGGACGATTCAGACCCTGGAGGACATGCTGCGAGCCTGCGTTCTCGATTTTGGGGGCAGTTGGGAGAGGCACCTTCCGTTGGTGGAGTTTGCCTACAACAACAGCTACCACTCGAGTATCCGGATGGCTCCTTACGAGGCGCTCTATGGCCGTAGCTGCAGGTCCCCCTTGTGTTGGGACGAGGTCGGGGAGCTCCAGTTGGAGGGACCAGAGATCATCCACCAGACCTCAGAGATGGTGAAGACGATTCGCGAGCGTATCTGAGTCGCTCAGAGTCGTCAGAAGAGCTACGCCGACCGTCGTCGCCGTGAGCTTGCCTTCGAGGTTGGTGACCATGTCTTCCTGAAGGTGTCCCCGATGAAGAGCATCTTCCGTTTTGGTGTGTGGGGCAAGCTGAGTCCGCGTTTCATTGGGCCGTTCCTCATCCTCGAGCGAGTTGGGGAGGTGGCCTATTGCATAGCTCTGCCCCCACAGTTGGCTCAGGCCCATGACGTCTTCCATGTCTCGCAGCTGAGGTGTTATATCCACGATCCTGCTCACGTCATCCCGTTCGAGCCGCACGTCTTCGAGCAGGACTTATCTTTCGTGGAGCAGTCGATCGAGATCCTGGACCGCCGCGAGAAGAGACTCCGCACCAAGACCGTCCAGTTGGTCAAGGTGCGATGGCAGCACCGTTCCGGTGTTGAGGCCACTTGGAAGCTCGAGGACGCCATGCGTGGCACGTATCCGCATCTTTTCCCTTCCTAGATGTTTTTGTATTTATTTTGAGGACAAAATTTCCTAAGGGGGGAAGAATGTTATATATGTGTCACTTTTTAGCCTTCTGGTAACCATTGGAGCATTCTAGCAGTTTTTCAGCTTTTTCGTTTTTCGATCGGAACCGCTAAAATTTTAGACTTTTGGCTGTCACCCTGAGTTTGGGAGCTCCGATTGAAAATCTAACTGCATATTATGTGTCCTGGTACCATTTCAAGCCACTCACAAAAATTTCATCGAATTCCGGTAACGTTTCAGAATTTCACAGTTCCGAATCGTATCCGGGTTTTGACCGAGCGAAAAGTCATTGGGAGACTTGACTTGGTCAAAGTTGACCTTGACTTGGTCAAATGATTTTGGTTTTTAGTGTGGTTGGGTTGACTAGGGTCAAAGTGCCCCTAAACCTAACCTAAACCTAATTAGTGCTAAGTGTAAGTGAGTGGTGAGTGTGTGAGTGTGTGTGTGGTGTGTGTGCTTTAAGTGGGGCGCCCATGCATAGTTCCCCCCCCCCCCCCCCCTTATTCATCTTCTCCTCCAACCCCATCTCTCTCAAGCTCTCTCATCTTCTCTCTTTTTCCTCCATATGATCTAGCTAGGGTGGTTAAAAAGAGAAACCCTAAGAAGAGAAAAGATAGGTGAGGACCCGATCTACCTTCCTATGGTCTTGGATTTGAGTTCCCTCATGTGTGACCCCCTCTCATGGTCTCTTTTCTCCTCAGGTTTCAGCCATCTTTAGGGTTGAAGGAGGGCTTGGTGGTGGTGGCCTTGGAGGTCGTGTTTCGGTGCGCGAAGAGCACCTGATCTCCTTCCCTTCCCTTCCTCTCCTTTGGGTGAGTTTCCTTTCCTTCCATTCTTGTTTAGATGAATGTTAGGAAGGGTTTCTGGGTGTGTATGGGTGTTGGGGAGTTGGAGGGGGCTGTTGGAGACGATTGAGGGTGGTAGAGGTGGCTCGGGCACTGCGGGCTCATTAGGCCGGCGCGCGCAGGCAGGCAGGCTGCAGGGTAGGCTGGCAGGCGCAGGGCAGGCGCGCTGTCGGGTGAGCTGGCAGGGGAGCGCGCGTGCGCGCGGGTGTACGCGCTGGTGCTGGGCGCAGTGCCGGGCGTGCGCGCGGGCACGCGTGCGGGTGCTGTGCGCTGGGGTAGTGCAGGGCGTGCGCGCGGGCATGCGTGCGGGTGCTGCGCTAGGCGCAGTGCGTGCTGTGCGCACGGAGAGGCATGCGGGTGTGCGCGCGAGGTGCTGCGCTGGGGCGCAGTGCGCGCGCGGTGCACCCGGGGCTGGACGCGCGGTGCGCGCGAGCTCGCGTGAGCGTGCGCTCGAGCGCGCAGCGTGCCTGGGTGTGAGGGCAGGGGCTAGGCAGCGTGTCCGGGCGTGCTGGCAGGGGGCTCGGCAGTGCGTCTGGGCGCGCGGGCTGGGGCGCGGCTGTGCGCCCGGGGCGGGTGGCCGTGCGTACGGCTGCCCGGGGGTTCGGGTGAGTCGGGGTGCTCGAACTCGCGTGCGTACGGCCATATGTACGTTTGTCCGAGTGTTGTATATTTTTTGTGTATTTTGTTTGTATTTATGTATTTTACTCACCTGTTCAATACCTGTCTTGCAGATCTTGACGGACAGTCACGTGACGACCCGGGTATTGGTGAGTGGGACAATCCAACCCAGTAGGGAGGCGTTATATGCACTTGGGCGTGTACCGTCCTCCCCTGGGGCACCATAGTTTAATATTAACTTGTATAATATGTAATCTATGCAAGCATGATTAGTATGTAGTATGCATGCCACCCTAGACCTTGTATGTTAGGGACATGCACCCTTAGGATACGTATAAGAGCCATGCATCCTGACACCATCTTTCCATAATAGGAAAGCCTCAACCGATGCATGTGTCCTATTAGTTTAATTTACTAAATTAAATGCGAACTTATGGTATTTTTGCATGCCTTAGTGAATATTATAACGTGGTGGTTATAATATTTGTTCCCCGCATCGTAGTTATGCGCCCTGGAGGAATTCGCAAGAATTCATGACATTAGAAATGTTAGGAAGATGTTGCCAATGGATCCAAGTGGATCGTATACGTGTGGGTAGGCTATTTCTGTTTCCTTCGTTGGATCCATGTAGAGACTCCCCAGCGTTAGACAGGCCGTCCTGACAGAGGGCTCCCATCAGTAGGCACCTCCTAATTTGGTTTTGAACTGTGCTGAATCATGGGAGTAGAGCAGGCGGCTACGGAGTGGAGGAGAGACTATCGGTGGACCAAGGGTGATTAACAGCCTAGTCAGTCCCAATAGACCGTGTCACCCAATAGGCCAACTTAGGTTGCCCCGAATGTCGAAACAGAGGATGCCCTTAAACTGGGACACCTTCAGGAGACATGGTCACCAAACCCGAAGGTAAGCTCCTGGCGACGATGACCTGCGTAGCCCTTCTGTCGGTTCTGGGAGGTGCGGATGCACACATGAACCAACCTGGCCACCGCAAGGTCAAACAACTAACTTATGGCCCCTCCAACTGGCGCTCCTCAACCGTCCCAACACAAGGGAGGTATAAAATTGCGCCTGTAGAGTGCCTTTCACAGATCCATCTGGATGCTCGAATGGCAGTCGTCTTGCAGGCATACCCCAACAAATGGGTGGTGCCTCACCCAACTGCCCTCATCATCGAGCACGCAGGCACTTAGCATGTCCTCCAAGGTCTGAATCGTCCTCTTTGTCTGGCTGTCCATCGGCGATGAAACGCTATACTTAAATGGAGAGCCTACCAAGGCTGCGCTATAACCTCAAAGTAACCCTCACGTCTCAACCGAAAATAGCGCCGAACGGAGTGCCATGAAGACGAACAATTGCGAAGGTGAAAACCCACGTCAAGGCGTCTAGAGACTCAATCAGTCAGATTAGGGAGGGAAGCGCGGACTTAGTCAGTCGGTCAATGATCACCTAGACGGCGTCGTGACCCGAACGTGACATTAGCGAGTCCGCAACAATCCCTGATAACCCACTCCCATGTCCGCTGAGGAATCTCCATGGACTGACGCTTTCCAACGCGATGATGATTCTTGAACTTTGCCTGAGGGCATGCCAACCTGGGGAAACAAGGTCACCCATATCGCCTTTTCATCGCACCACTAGCAATCTCAATGAAGACTACCCCAAAGTAGTCCACGGAAGCCCAATAAAACTTTTGAGATCCACGAAGGCATCCGGCGCATTCGTCAACCCTGACAGCAGTACTTAAAACTCGTAGTGCCTGAAACGGTCACGAAAGGCCATCTACGAGATGTCCAACTCCCGGATCTCCGACTTGTGGTACCCTTGTGCGAAGATCGATCTAACAGCAGACACTCGCTCCTAGAGCTGGTCAAATAGATCATCGATTCGCGGCAAAGGTAATTGATCTTCAACCTCCACGGGGAGATCAAAACAACACCACGAACAATTAAGTCCAGATTCTGCTCCTCGAGCATGGCTGGTGCTCATGATGACACTTACACGCTTGGTAAGCCGCTCAACCACACTTAATCCGCAAGACACGCAACAAGAGGTCATCGAACCATGACAATGCCTATGCGACGTCATCTATCTGATAGGGCGGTTGAGTCCCATCACGAACGCTAGCATCGCGTCTCCTTATTTGCGACCAATGTGGGGGCAAAACGCGACAGTATCCACAACTGTGCTTCACATGCCGCCAGAGATAGGTCGCTCAACTATAACCATTGGAACTCCAGCATCCTGCACTCCATGGGTAGATTCATCACGGGGAGTCCACACTCTCGACATCATCCAGTAGCACTCTCCCGGTGTGGCCTCTACCTGGTAGCCTCCCAAGCCCACTATCTCTGCCATATGGGCGCACCAACAAGCATAGTATCTGGGAGCACCTCACAGGGCTCTGGCCTCAACCGGGCAGCTACAACGCACAATGATATATCGAAGCGACTCCAGATGCCACTATGGAACCCTGTCCACTAGCGATCGCCCACTAAGCTGCAATAGGACGCACCCAATCCCGATCGTATGCATCACCACTCGCTACAGCACCTTCCAAGTGAGAGGAAAAATCAATCATCAATTAGATGCTTCATAGGTATTCCTTGACTGGGAAAAGAACCTTGGGAGGGCACCATGAGGTCCCGATATAGGATATCCCAACAACCAAACAAGGAACACGGAGTACCCTAGCCCGGGTCTCAACGCTGACCCTGCAAGGCCCCTTATCCTGAGTAGGAAGACTGGAAGAAGACATCACCCCTTAATGAGCAATATGCCACATCCTCAAAACTTGAAACTGGCGCCGCACGCGAACTCCATGGTTACCAGCAATACCGATGCACGGGAAAGAAGCTCCATTTTCGAGACGCAATCCATACCTTAGAAATTGCAACCAATTCATCATTATCACACTACTAGGCTAGAATCTCCTACCCAAGCCTTAATCCCACAACAAGCGATCCAACAACTGACCCTAATCAGTCGACCCAATCGACAACTTAAGGGTGCGTCCAGGGGGGTCACTTTCACGTCAACGGATGCGAGGAGGCATGTCAGCAACCTAAGATAACTTCTAAAACAAGAGTACTCAGATGACAATCCTATGACTCATCATCTATACGACTAGACTTAGGCTCTGACAAGACCAGGCTCTGATACCAACTTTTGTCACGCCCCAGGGCGGCCGTCCCCGAGACGTGGTAATAATGAAATATCAGCTATCAATACCTGAGGTCAATAAAGACTCCAACAACAACACACAAGGTGGCAAAGCAAGGACAATGATAACTGACTGAAAAGTGGAAGCATAATATTTAAACAATGTCTGTAAACCAAAAACATTATTACAGACCCGAATATACAATCACTATCCTATGAGAGCCAAGCCTACTCAAAATAAAAATACAACATGTGCCACATGCACGATTTATAATACATACAATGACTCTAGGACTGCTGACAGCCTCGCACTCGCCACCTGCCGGAAGAACGCTCCACGCCCATAAGACCACGCCACAGGGAAGCTCCAGCTCCACGCCCAACACTGCCCCTGAAAGAAACAGTATGCGAGGGGTGAGCTACAAGCTCAGTGAGTGGCTGGAAACTAATCACCATACAACAGTTCAATACTCCAACAATTTCCTTTCAAGGAAAAACATGGGTAGAAACCCAATGGATAACAAGGTCACGCGGCGGCGCGACCAACCTCACCCTCACTCTCACTCCCAGAGGAAGACTCTCGGGACCTTTGGGGAGAGATCATACCGTTGGTCGAAGAGACCCAGAATTACTGGTCTACACAACACTACTAGATCATCTACATCGAGATTGTCACGCCCCAGGGCGCCCTCGTCTGTGTCTCCACCAAATCAGCCAACCGAGCGAAAGCACGCTCCCAAGCAGGAGGCTCCTGCGCCAAGGACTCTCCGGTAGCATCCTCGTCTCTGGTAGGTCCGGAAACCTCCAAAGACCGAGAGGGACCTCGTCCGCGCCGTCCTCTGCGAGGAGGCATATCAGCACCCTAAGAAAACCAGACACTAGGATCAGAATACTCATATAGAAATCCTAGGACTCATCTCTACGAAAGGAAGACTATTGGCTCTGACAGGACCAGGCTCTGATACCAACTTTTTGTCACGCCCCAGGGCGGCCGTCCCCGGGACGCGGCAAGTGTATATATAATATCAGAATCTACACAGGAGTTCAATAATATACCATAAACAAGCAACTAGAATGACACACAGACAACAAAGAGGCTGACATGATATATACACCAAATGCGGAAGCGAAAGACTGAATCTGTAAATAAAACATACTACAGACTCGATACACAATCATCTGTCCTGTGAGAGCCAATGTACACAAATACAACTGAGTATATACAACGCGTGCCAAGCACGGAAATAAAATACATACAGCCAAGAAGGGATGCTGATAGCCTCTGGCACTCGCGGAACGTAGCGCTGCTCCGCTACTGAAGGAATCCCTCGGAAGGCTCCAACTGCTGCTCCGGCTCCGGCTCAGTGGCAACTGGGGAAAAACATATGCGAGGGGTGAGCCACACGCTCAGTGAACAGCACAACCCATGCATCACAGACAATATTGACCACAATTCATTTATTTATCCAGCCTCTAAGTGGCATAACACATAACCCAGTGGGTCGCTCCATCGACGACCCACCACACCCTCACCCTCACCCTCAACAGGTGACGCAGGATATTGGGACTGATAATCATCCAATCACAAAACCAGCGGGTCGCTCATCGCCAACCCACTACTCCCTCACCCTCACCCTACCATGGGTGACATAGGATTTTGGGACTGACTAGGCTGTTGGTCACCCTTGGTCCACCGATAGTCTCTCCTCCACTCCGTAGGCCGCTTGGTCTACTCCCACATTCAGCACAGTCCGAAACCAAATCAGGAGGTGCCTACTGATGGGAGCCCTCACCCACAACTTCAGCACAGTCCGAAACCAAAATCAGGAGGCGCCTACTGATGGGAACCCTTGGAAGGGACGGCCTTTCTAACGCTGGGGCAGCCTCTACCGGATCCAATGAAGGGGACAGAACAGCCTATCCATACGCACATGATCCACTCGGATCCGCCGACTACACACCTCAACGACTCTAATGTCCTGAATTCCTCAGAATTCCTCCAGGGCGCATAACCAAGATGCGGGGAACGCAAACAATAATAGCAAGGGTGGAATATTACTGGGGGAAAGAAACTTGGGAGGGCAGCGTGAGTTCCCGATATAGGACACCCCGACAACCAAACAAGGAACACGGAGTACCCTAGCCCGGGTCTCACCGCTGTCCTCGCAAGGCCCCTCCCCTATAATATTCACTAAATATGCTAATAAGCATATAATTTGGTATAACATTACTTATAATATTATTGGGACAAGAAACCTTGGGAGGGCAGCGTGAGTTCCCGATACAGGACACCCCGACAACCAAACAAGGAACACGGAGTACCCTAACCCGGGTCTCAGTGTTGACCTCGCAAGGCTCCTCCCTACAATATTATCTAAGGCATGCAATTTATCATACACTAGCATTTAATTTAATAAATAAACTAGTAGGACGCATGCATAGGCCGAGGCTTCCTAGCATGAGAACAGGGGGACATGATGCATGGCTCATACACATATCCTAAGGGTGCAAGTCCCTAACATACAAGTCTAGGGTGGCATGCATTCTACACATAAATCATGCTACATGGAATACACATTACAACAGGTTAATATCAACCATGCTGCCCCAGGGGAGGACGGTATACGCCCAAGTGCATATAACGCCTCCCAACTGGGTTGGGTTGTCCCACTCACCAGAAACCGGGTCGTCGCGCGACCGTCCGTCAAGATCTGCAAGACAGGGTAGTAACTTGGTGAGTAAAACCCACAAACACTACAAAATATACCAAGCTACACAAATAAATACCCAACACTCGGGCAAACGTACATACGACCCGTACGCACGCTAGCCCGAGCACCCCGACACACTCCCGCACCCCCGGCAACCATCCGCACGGCCAACCGCCCCCGGATGCGCCGCCGCGCCTCAGCCCGCGCACCCAGGCGCACCGCCGGGCCCCTGCCCGCATGCCTGGACCCGCAGCCGAGCCACCCGGTGCACCGCGTGCCCACTGCGCCCCGCCGCAGCAGCCCGCGCGCACCCCGCACGCCCCCGCGCGCACCACGCGAGCACACCGCACGCCCCGCGCGCCCAGCGCCTCGCCCCTCGCGCACTCCGCGCGCACCACCAGCCTCTACCCGCGTGCGCGCCTGCGCCTCTGCCCAGCGCCCCGCGCACATGCTCCTCGGCGGTGCCCAGCGCCCAGCGCCCTAGCGCCCCAGCGCCCAGCGCTCAACACCCTCGCCCAGCACCCGGTATCCGCGACCCAGCGCCCGACGCTCAGCGCCCAGCACCCGGGACCCTCACCCAGCGCCCACGCGCACGCCCGCGCAACACGCGCCCAGCGCGCCTGGCAGCACGCGCCCAGCGCGCCTGCCAGCCTGCCCGCGCTGCTGCCCGTGCTGCTTGCCTGCGCGTATCGCTGAGTGGCCCGAGCACCGCTCGCCTGCACGCCCGGTACTGCCCGCCTGATGCCCGAGCACCTCCTACCCAGCACGCCTGCGCGCCTAGCCTGCCTGCCCGGCCTGCCAGCACGCACAGCCCAGCCAGCCTACCCTGCACGCCTAGCCCTGCCGGCCCTACCCAGCGCGCCCAGCACGCCCGCAGCACCACCCGAGCGCACGCCGCGCGCACGCCTGCGCGCACACACTCGCGCGCCCGGCCACCTGGTGCGCCTGCCTGCTGCGCCCGCTGCCATCCTGCCCGGAACAGACCACCAACCTGCCGAGCACCTCTACCACCCACCTCCGGCCACCAATGGCCTCCGACCACCACCCCACCGCCGCCAACGGCCACCCACAGCCGCCGACCACCACCCAACCTCAAATCCAACATCCTAACATACATCTAAGCATGAAAAGAGAGGAAAAAGGGCTTACCAAGGGGAGGAAGAGATGTTCGGTTGCTCTCCGCGCACCGAAACCTTTCCCCAAAGGCCTCCAACGCCGGGATCTTCCTTGGCCCTCGAATTGGCCCAAATCAGAGGAGAAAAGAGGGGGGATGGAAGGGCTAGGTTGGCCGGAATCCGGATTTGAAAGCACCGGGGTGTAGATCGGGCATAGAAAGTGTAGATCGGGACCCGATCTACACTTTCTATGCTTTGGGTTTTTAGTTTCAAGCCCTCCAAGGGGCTCAAAACCAAGAAAAATGGAGAAGGAGAGAGAGAGAGCTCAAGGAGGAAGATGATGAATAGTGCATGACATTTCTCACCCCTCTTATATAAAGTCAACTCACTTAAAACCCGGATACGCCCCGGAACTGTGAAATTTCAGAAACGTTGCCGGAATTCGATGAAATTTTTGTGAGAGGCCTAAAATGGCACCAGGACACCAAATATGCAGTTAGATTTCCAATCGGAGTCTTCTAACTCAGGATGATAGCTAACAGTCCAAAAATTTAGCGGTTCCGATCGAAAACCGAAAAAAAACAAAAAACTGCCAGAATGTCCCAACGGTTACCAGAAGGTTAAAAGTGAAACATATATAACAATAACTGCCCAACGATGTCTTTGAACATCGATACGCAATTGGACCCAACAACTATGGGAACGGACGAACAACGAATGGGTCACGCGGCGACGTGTCTTCACCTCATCCTCACCCTCACTCCCGGAGGGAGACTCTTGGGACTTTTGGAAGAGACTTAGACTGCTCTACACCCTTGGTCCACCGGTAGCCCTTTCCCCGGGTAGTCACTACCTGGTATACTCCCACGATCAGTACGCTTCCGAACGCCTCGGTGGTACCTACGGATGGGAGCCCTCTGTCAGGACAGCTTTTCCAACGCCGAAAAGTTCCTACATCGGATCCAACGAAGGGGAGAATGATTCCACGCTCGCAATATCATTCGTTAACCCTCTCCCGGGTAGCCTCTACCTGGTACACTCCCACGATCAGTACGCTTCTGAATGCATCGGTGGTACCTACGGATGGGAGCCCTCTATCAGGACAGCTACAACCCGGCCCGCTTCAACACGGACGACATTGGGAGGAAACACTCCATGTTCGCAAAGCGAACCCAATGGAAAAACAACTACTCTCGTTAATTGCCTACTTAATGCCCAAGCTACCGGTTTAACAAAACCGATACAACAAATGAATTCTCCTGAATTCCATTCAAGTGCATCACACGGACGCAGGGGCAATTACATCGCTCGCACACTAACTAATGAGGTACATCCCAACGACGGGTCGTACCCACGCCTATTTCAGATAGGCCAATTTAGTTTTAACATGTCCATATATATAACAGGAGAATCATATCATAGCTATGTGCATGAACCATATGCATGATCATCTAACAATTGATTATAAGGGTAACCCCTAACATGGATTTACATCATAGGCAACAATCATACAACATGCATACAAGGTATGCCCACTTAAACATGCACACGTGGCCATTAATCATGAAGCACACAAGGCATAACTTAAGCATACGTTGGATATCACCAACTTAAAAGAAAGGGTCAAGCGCGATCTCGCGCACTAACAGGTGCATGCCAATATTCCAAACGAACCTGAGTCGAGTAGGAAATCGCATCTACTTACTCAGTTCGTTCAGAGGGAGAGGGCGAGAGAGATCATCATCTCATGAAGCTAGTCATAGTTTTGCCCCATTAGCATGGGCGCAACAACTACGCCACGCCCTCGAGTCTTATCGTAAGGGAATATTAGGCAGGTGCCCGTTATTAAACCAGACTTAATCATGCTGGATATTCCAATTAATATTGTGGGAGTAGTATTACAATACTACCTAAGGCATGCCATATTCTATACATCCTTACACATTACCAAAAATACATGCCAATACTAGAGGGCGCATGCAATACAATCATTCATTCATGGATACAATACATGTATATAAGCCTAGCATGCAAGATATCTAACATATTATAGCTTAAGCATGGCCATACTACTTATCTACACAAGTAGTATAGCTTGGATACCCCATTGATGCGCGACGCACGTCTACGCGCGTCAAGCGCATCTCGAGGGGGGGGGATTGGATCAAACCACTCACCGATACCCGGATAGCCGTGCGTCCGGTCTACGAGATCTGCAAAACACAACCAATGATCCATAATTAAATTATGGAATCTCCTATATCACACATATAAGCCTACTTCATGAAGACCCTAACCCCTGATACTTCCATATTATCACCCAAGACACATGCAACCAACTCCTTGACACTCAACCAAGCGAAACTGCTAAACCTGCTACAACCAGCCCTACTAATTGGTCTTCACAGCACCCAATACACTTCCAAAAATTATGAAATAAATCATGCACATTCTCTGATGTGCTGGGATCATAATCCATGAATACATTAGAACCTAATTTTGCCGCTACAAGCCCGAAACAAATCATTTCCAGAAGAAGGTCAATTCCTATGCGAATCTTGATAGGCCATGCAAAACTGGTTCTAACTTACGCCACAGATATCATAATGACCCCCAAATTTCATATATAACATCTAGACACATAGATGATCAAATCATAAGAAGACATAATCCTAAAAATATGCCTCTAAATACTAGATTCACTGAGATCTTTAAAAGACAGTGAGCTGCCTTACCGAAACAGGGGGAGGGAAATGGGGAGATGCGGGGTTATTGACACACCCACGACCACCTCAACCACCACCACCACTACCACCATCTCTTCAGCCTCTCCACCAGCCCTTCTTGGCAGAAAACAGGGGTGCAAGGGCATGAGAAGGGGATTGAGAGAAGAGAAACAACAACAACAACAACACATGCTCACCCTTTCTCACTCTTTCATGTGCTTCTTCTTCATCCTTTCCTCCATTAACAGCACACACAAAAAAAAAAAACAGAGAGGGAGAGGGAGACGAGAGTGAGAGAGAGTGAGAGATTTCCACAAAAAAAAAGGGGCTTTAAATGGAAATAAAGTGAGTTGGTGGGGGGGGGGGGGGAAGAAGATTATCTACAACTTTCATGTTTATGCCATGATCAAATAATCTCTCCAGCTATTCCGAAATGATTGTTAAACATTGAACAGGGCTGCTGCCAGAATTTTTCATTCCCTGGGTATACTTGAAAAAATACCCATAACTTTTACTACATGAATCCAGTTGATCTAATTCCACTTTTATACGAAAGCTAACTCAAAACTGAGCATCTCATAATAAAATCATTTTTAAACCTCTTCATCTTGGCTTTTAACAAAATTAAATATAAATACCAAATTGGAAATACATAACTTCTAGGAGAAAAATAATGTAGCCAAATTTTCAATCAGAGCGCTCCAACTCCTGCAGGTGGCTAAAAGCCAAAATTTTAGCGACTGCGATAAAAAAATAAGGCTCCAATTGACACAGGCATAACATAGGGAGTGTCCACTGGACAATAGATCAAAATGGGAAATAAGGTGCTTTATTTGACCTCCCATCAGATCTTTGTTCTCTGACAGTGTCTAGGTGAGGGGCGGTTACTCTCAAGTAGCCACCCCCATCATTGTCTGCCAAACGGCTCATCTCTGATAAGCGGTGGCTTGGGTCGGTTACTAAGGTTGAACCGGCTGAGATGGGGGGCTAAAAGGGATAATCTGTCGCAATCATGCTTTCTTTATGTCCCATCCAGGAAGGCGGTTTGGGGTCGTTCAGGGGGGCAGCTACTGGAAACTAGCCGCCTGGTATGGGGTGACTACTATCAAGTAGCCGCCCCTGTCCAGGTTTAGATTTTTCTAAGTATTGGACTTAGGGTTTCCGATCTTGGTTTCTAAGGGAGTTTTCTGTTATATATGTGTCACTTTTAGCCTACTGGTAACCGTTGGAGCGTTCTGGCAGTTTTTCATTTTTTTTCGGTTTTCGATCGGAACCGCTAATTTTTGGACTGTTAGCTATCGTCCTGAGTTAGAGGACTCCGATTGAAAATCTAACTGCATATTTGGTGTCCTGGCGCCATTTTAGGCCTCTCACGAAAATTTCATTGAATTCCGGTAACGTTTCTGAAATTTCACAGTTTCAGGGCGTATCCGGGTATTTTAAGTGACTTGCTATATAAAGGAAATCTAATTTTGAGTGAGCACTATTCATCATCCCTACCAAATGCATTTTCTCTCTCCCCTCTCTCCTTTTCTTTGATTTGAGCCCCCTAGAGCCCTCAAACCTAAAAACCTAAAGCATAGGAAGTGTAGATCGGGTCCCGATCTACACCCCGGTGCTTTCAAATTTGAATTCCGGCGAGTTTTGCCCCTCCGTCCCCCCTCTCTTCTCCTCTGATTTGGGCCAATTCGAGGGCCGAGAGAGATCCGGGCGTTGGAAGCCTTTTGGGAGAGGTTTCGGTGCGCGGAGAGCAACCGGACTTCCCTTCCTCCCCTTGGTAAGCCTCTTTTTCCTCTCTTTCTTGCATAGATGTATGTTAGGAGGGTGGTTTTGTGGTTGGGAGGCGGTCGGTGGTGGTGGGTGGCCGTCGGAGGGCTGTGGGAGGTGGTCGGAGGCCATTGGTGGCCGGAGGTGGGTGGTAGAGGAGCTCGGGCAGGGAGGCTTGCAGTCCCGGGCAGCAGGCAGCACAGGCAGCGCCCAGGCAGGCGCAGCGGTCGTGCAGCGGCAGGGCGCGCGCGCGCGTGCGCGCGGACGTGCGCGCGGGCGTGCGCTCGGGTTGGCGCTGGGCGTGCTGGGTGTTGGGCATGCGGGGAGTGCAAGGTAGGCTGGCAGGGCTAGTTCGGGTAGGATGGCTGGGCTGTGCGCGCTGGCAGGCCGGGCTGGCAGGCTGGGCGCGCAGGCGAGCAGGGCAGGAGGTGCTCGGGCATCAGGCGGGCAGTGCCGGGCGTGCAGGCGAGTGGTGCTCGGGCCACTCGGCGATGCACGCAGGCAGGTAGGCGGCGCGGGCAGGCTGGTAGGCGCGCTGGGCGCGTGCTGCCAGGCGCGCTGGGCGCGTGTTGTGCGGGCGTGCGCGTGGGCGCTGAGTGAGGGTCCCGGGTGCTGGGCGCTGAGCGTCGGGTGCTGGGTCGCGGATACCGGGTGCTGGTCGAGGGGCGTCGTGCAGGGTGCGCGCGGGGCGCAGTGGGTGCGAGCGGGTGGTGCGCGCGGGGTGCGCGCGGGGTGAGGCGCTGGGCGCGCGGGGCGTGCGGTGTGCTCGCGGGTCAGCGCGGGTCGTGCGGGGTGCGCGCGGGCTGCTGCGGCGGGGCGTCGTGGGCGCGCGGTGCACCGGGTGGCTCGGCTGCGGATCCAGGCGCGCAGGCAGGGGCCCGGCGGTGCGCTTGGGTGCACGGGCTGAGGCGCGGCGGCGCATCCGGGGCTCGGGTGGCCGTGCGGATGGTTGCCGGTGGTGCGGGAGTGAGCCGGAGTGCTCGGGCTAGCGTGCGTGCGGGTCGTATGCACGTTTGCCCGAGTGTTGGGTGTTGTTTGTGGGTTTTGTGTATTTTTGAGTCTCTTGTAGTAGTTGTGGGTATTACTCACCGCATTGATTACCCTGTCTTGCAGATCTTGACGGACGGTCGCGCGACGACCCGATCTCCGGTGAGTGGGACGATCCAACCCAGTAGGGAGGCGTTACATGCACTTGGGCGTGTACCGCCCTCCCCTGGGGCACCATAGTAGATATTAACCTGTTTAATATGAAAAGCTATGTAAGCATGATAATCTGTAGTATGCATGCCACCCTAGATTTGTATGCTAGGGACTTGTACCCTTAGGACCCGTATAAGAACCATGCACCCTGTTATCATGTTTCCATGCTAGGAAAGCCCCGACTGATGCATGTCCCCATTTAGTTTAATTTATTTAAATAAAAATGCGAGCATGTGATTATTAGTCTGACTTAGCGAATATCATAGGGGAGGGGCCTCGCGAGGACAGCGGTGAGACCCGGGCTAGGGTACTCCGTGTTCCTTGTTTGGTTGTCGGGATGTCCTATATCGGGACCTCACGCTGCCCTCCCAAGGATTCTTTCCCCGTTAATATTCCAACCCTGTTATAACTATTATGCATGTTCCCCGCATCTTGGTTATGCGCCCCGGAGGAATTCTGAGGAATTCAGGACATTAGAGTTGCTAGGATGTGTTGTCTGCGGATCCGAGTGGATCATATGCGATGGATAGGCTGTTCTGTTCCCTTCGTTGGATCCGTGTAGAGACTACCCCGGCGTTAGAAAGGTTGTCCCGTGCAGGGGCTCCCATCAGTAGGCACCTCTTGATTTGGTAGATGGACTGTGCTGAATGTGGGAGTGGCCAAACGACCTACGGAGTGGGGAGAGACTATCGGTGGACCAAGGGTGACCAACAGCCTAGTCAGTCCCAAGAGCCTAGGTCACCTATTGTGGGTGAGGGTGAGGGTATGGTGGGCCGGCGATGTGGCGACCCACTGGATTGTAAGTCCCAATATCCTTGGTCACCCAGTGAGGGTGAGGGTGAGGGTGTAGCGGGTTGGCGGTAGTGACCCACTGGCTTTGTGTAGTTAGTCCCAATATCCTTGGTCACCCATTGAGGGTGAGGGTGAGGGTGTAGTAGGTTGGCGGTAGCGACCCACTGGTTTGTGGAGTTGCCATTTTGTGGCTTGAGTAATGTGATTGTGGATTAATAATATCTGGTTGTGGTTAATATAAATTGTGATGCATGGGTCGTGCTGTTCACTGAGCGTGTGGCTCACCCCTCGCATAATATTTTCTCCAGTGTCATCTGAGTCGGATCTGGAGGAGGAGCTCCCCGAGGGACTTCATCAGTAGCGGAGTAGCGCCACGTCCCGCGAGTATCAGAGGCTATCAGCATCCCTTGTGCTTGTATGTATTATTTTCCGTGCTTGGGCACGCGTTTGTGTTGTATTTGGACGTCTTTGTATATATATTGGCTCTCACAGGACATATGATTATGTATCGAGTCTGTAGTATGCTTTGATTGCAGATTCAGTCTTTTTAGCTTCCGCATTTGGTGTGTATATCATGTCAGCCCTGCTTTTGTCTGTGTTGTCATTTTAGCTGTTGTGTGAGTATGTTATTGAACTCTTGTTACTGATATCATATATACACTTGCCGCGTCCCGGGGTCGGCCGGCCCTGGGGCGTGACAAAAGTTGGTATCAGAGCCTGGTCCTGTCAGAGCCAATTGTCTTCTTTTTCGTAGAGATGAGTCCTAGGATTTCTATATGTGTATTCTGATCCTAGTGTCTGGTTTTCTTAGGTTGCTGATATGCCTCCTCGCAGAGGACGGCGCGGACATGGTCCCTCTCGACCTTTGGAGGTTTCCGGACCTACTAGAGGCGAGGATGCTACTGGAGAGTCCACGGCCGTGAGGCCAGGATCGGCGCAGGAGCCTCCCGCATGGGAACGTGCGTTCGCTCGGTTAGCGGATTTAGTGGAGACTCAGACCAGGGCACTGGAGGCCCAGACCAGATTATTGGCGGAGCAGGCGCGGGAGATCCAGGAGCTGAGGGCGGCCCGTGATGCAGTTCCACAGGTCCCCTTGGTAGCAGATCCGCCTGTGGTACCTGAAGTACCCCCAGTCCCCGTGGTGATTCCAGCGGCGAGAGTTCAGGATCCCCTGGCGAGGGAGGTGGGGCTAGAGGCTGCAGCGCGGGTGCAGCAGAGTGGCCTCGCAGCCTTTCTAAAGCTCCGTCCTCCTGAGTTCTATGGCCAGACAGCGGATCCCCTTGCCCCAGAGCGATGGTTGATGGAGGTGGAGGTGATCTTCTCGACCATGCTTTGCACCGATCGCCAGCGAGTCTCCCTGGCCACCTTCATGCTGAAGGGTAGCGCTGCCGACTGGTGGGCTACCCGAGTGGTGGACATCCCCGAGGGAGTGGAGCAGCTTCTATGGACAGGATTCCGGAGGTATTTCCTGGAGGAGTACTTCCCGTTCTCGACCCGGCAGATCGTGATGCAGGAGTTTGAGCGGTTGACGCAGGGCTCTATGTCAGTCGCCGACTACTCCACGCGCTTCACGAGGCTCTCCAGATTCGCTCCAGCCTTGGTGATGGACGAAGAGGCGAGGTGCCGCCGTTTCGAGCTTGGTCTCTGCAGCGCCATTCAGGTGCATGTCTCCTCCCAGGCTTTCTCGAGGTTCTCAGACTTGGTGTCTCGGGCGAAGACAGTCGAGCGAGACCTCGGGATCCTCGTGAGGGTTCCGACCCCATCTGCAGATCAAGGTCCTCCCAGGAGCCAGGACCAGGGGCAGCGCAAGAGGAGGCCCCGTTTTGATCAGTTAGCGGCTGCCTCTCCTCCAGCTGATGTGGTGCCAGAGTGGGATCCAGCACCCATTGCGGCAGTGCCCATCCAGTCCATGCAGCCGGAGAGGCGGCGCTGTTTCCATTGTCAGCGCATCGGGCATATCAGGTACAATTGCCCTGATGCTGGCCGACCCCGAGTGCTACCTCAGCAGCCGCAGTTTGTCCAAGGCGGAGTTGCAGCGCTTTCGGTCGAGGAGGCGCAGGTTTCGGGCGTCATGGTTCGAGGTAATGTTTTGTTTTCCCAGCTCCCTATGAATATATGTGTGTTGATTGCGGTTAAGCATGTGTGTGATGTCTCGTTGAGCGGGTAAGGAGTGTGGTTGTTCGAGTTAAAGAGGCCGGGTTGTAGCCGTCCTGGCAGGAGGCTCTCATCCGTAGGTACCGCCGATGCAGTCGGAGGGGTACTGATCGTGGGAGTATGCCAGGTAGGGGCTAACCCGGAAATGGATTAATGGATGATGTCGCGAGCGTGGAGTCGTTCTCCCCTTCGTTGGACCCAAGTAGGGACTCCTCAGCGTTAGAGAGGCCTTCCTGACAGAGGGCTCCCCTCAGTAGGCACCTCCTGATTTGGTTTCGGACTGTGCTGAATTGTGGGAGCGGACCAGGCGGCCTACGGTGTGGAGGAGAGGCTACCGGTGGACCAGGGGTGAAGAACAGTCTAAGTCTCTCCCAAAGTCCCAATATGTCTCCTGATGGGAGTGAGGGTGTGGATGAGACAAAGACGCGTCGCCTCGTGACCCAATTGTTGTTCGACCGTTCCCACGGATGTTGGGTCCGGCCTTGTGATGGAGGTTGAAGGTTATCGGTGGATGATTATCTAGATGTAGATGATCCGGTGAGGTTGGTAATGTTCTTTAATAGTGATGTCTTCTTTTAGTGTTCCTTTTCTGGTTTAAGGGGCCGCGTGAGGTCAGCGTTGAGACCCGAGCTAGGGTACTTCGTGTTCCTTGTTTGGTTGTCGGGGTATCCTATATTGGGACCTCATGCTGCTCTCCCAAGGTTTCTTTTCCCAGTCAAGGGATACCTTAGAAGCATCAGCTGGTGATGGATCAGGTGTGAGTTTTGGTTGGAGGTTAAGGCCTTTTGGGCTGAGTGATTTCTGGTGAAGGCATATCTGTGGACCCGGGCAAGACGCTCGTCGCGTCAAATTGGCGTCGACCGTCGAACCCCGCAGGGATTCGGAGCTTCCCGAGTTTGGCGGGTTATTGCAGGAAGCTTGACGAGGGTCTCTCGAAGATAGCTGTTCCTCTTAACCGCCTTACTTGGAAGGATGTCCGGTTCGAGTGGTCCCCGTCTTGCGAGGAGAGCTTCCTGGAGTTTACTCGGAGGCTCACCTCAGCGCCAATTCTTACCTCTCCGTCTTGGAGTGGTGGGTTCGCAGTTGGGTAAGGGTGTGTCCGCGATCCTGCTCACGTCATCCCGTTCGAGCCGCTCGTCTCTGAGCCGGACAGTCATTCGTGGAGCAGTCGATTGAGATCATGGACCGCCGCGTGAGGCTCTGCACCAAGACCGTCCAATTGGTCGAGGTGCGATGGCAGCACCGTTCCGGTGTCGAGGACACTTGGGAGCTCAAGGATGCCAGGTGTGACGCGTATCCGCATCTTTTCCCCTCCTAGATGTTTTTGCATATTTTGAGGACAAAATTTCCTAAGGGGGGAAGAATGTTATATATGTGTCACTTTTAACCTGCTGGTAACCGTTGGAGCGTTCTGGCAGTTTTTCATTTTTTTCGGTTTTCGATCGGAACCGCTAATTTTTGGACTGTTAGCTATCGTCCTGAGTTAGAGGACTCCGATTGAAAATCTAACTGCATATTTGGTGTCCTGGTGCCATTTTAGGCCTCTCACGAAAATTTCATCGAATTCCGGCAACGTTTCTGAAATTTCACAGTTCCGGGGCGTATCCGGGTTTTTAAGTGACTTGCTATATAAAGGAAATCTAAAATCTGATTGGCACTATTCATCATCCCTACCAAATGCATTTTCTCTCTCCCCTCTCTCCTTTTCTTTGATTTGAGCCCCCTAGAGCCCTCAAACCTAAAAACCCAAAGCATAGGAAGTGTAGATCGGGTCCCGATCTACACCCCGGTGCTTTCAAATTCGAATTCCGGCGAGTTTTGCCCCTCCGTCCCCCCTCTCTTCTCCTCTGATTTGGGCCAATTCGAGGGCCGAGAGAGATCCGGGCGTTGGAAGCCTTTTGGGAGAGGTTTCGGTGCGCGGAGAGCAACCGGACTTCCCTTCCTCCCCTTGGTAAGCCTCTTTTTCCTCTCTTTCTTGCATAGATGTATGTTAGGAGGGTGGTTTTGTGGTTGGGAGGCGGTCGGCGGCGGTGGGTGGCCGTCGGAGGGCTGTGGGAGGTGGTCGGAGGCCATTGGTGGCCGGAGGTGGGTGGTAGAGGAGCTCGGGCAGGGAGGCTTGCAGTCCCGGGCAGCAGGCAGCACAGGCAGCGCCCAGGCAGGCGCAGCGGTCGTGCAGCGGCAGGGCGCGCGCGCGCGTGCGCGCGGACGTGCCCGCGGGCATGCGCTCGGGTTGGCGCTGGGCGTGTTGGGTGCTGGGCGTGCGGGGCGCGCAGGGTAGGCTGGCAGGGCTAGTTCGGGTAGGATGGCTGGGCTGTGCGCACTGGCAGGCCGGGCTGGCAGGCTGGGCGCGCAGGCGAGCAGGGCAGGAGGTGCTCGGGCATCAGGCGGGCAGTGCTGGGCGTGCAGGCGAGCGGTGCTCGGGCCACTCGGCGATGCGCGTAGGCAGGCAGCGCGGGCAGGCTGGTAGGCGCGCTGGGCGCGTGCTGCCAGGCGTGCTGGGCGCGTGTTGCGCGGGCGTGCGCGTGGGCGCTGAGTGAGGGTCCCGGGTGCTGGGTCGCGGATACCGGGTGCTGGTCGAGGGGCGTCGTGCAGGGTGCGCGCGGGGCGCAGTGGGTGCGAGCGGGTGGTGCGTGCGGGGTGCGCGCGGGGTGAGGCGCTGGGCGCGCGGGGCGTGCGGTGTGCTCGCGGGTCAGCGCGGGTCGTGCGGGGTGCGCGCGGGCTGCTGCGGCGGGGCGTCGTGGGCGCGAGGTGCACCGGGTGGCTCGGCTGCGGGTCCAGGCGTGCGGGCAGGGGCCCGGCGGTGCGCCTGGGTGCACGGGCTGAGGCGCGGCGGCGCATCCGGGGCTCGGGTGGCCGTGCGGATGGTTGCCGGTGGTGCGGGAGTGAGCCGGAGTGCTCGGGCTAGCGTGCGTGCGGGTCGTATGCACGTTTGCCCGAGTGTTGGGTGTTTGTTTGTGGGTTTTGTGTATTTTTGAGTCTCTTGTAGTATTTGTGGGTTTTACTCACCGCATTGATTACCCTGTCTTGCAGATCTTGACGGACGGTCGCGCGACGACCCGATCTCCGGTGAGTGGGACGATCCAACCCAGTAGGGAGGCGTTACATGCACTTGGGCGTGTACCGCCCTCCCCTGGGGCACCATAGTAGATATTAACCTGTTTAATATGAAAAGCTATGTAAGCATGATAATCTGTAGTATGCATGCCACCCTAGATTTGTATGCTAGGGACTTGTACCCTTAGGACCCGTATAAGAACCATGCACCCTGTTATCATGTTTCCATGCTAGGAAAGCCCCGACTGATGCATGTCCCCATTTAGTTTAATTTATTTAAATAAAAATGCGAGCATGTGATTATTAGTCTGACTTAGCGAATATCATAGGGGAGGGGCCTCGCGAGGACAGCGGTGAGACCCGGGCTAGGGTACTCCGTGTTCCTTGTTTGGTTGTCGGGATGTCCTATATCGGGACCTCACGCTGCCCTCCCAAGGATTCTTTCCCCGTTAATATTCCAACCCTGTTATAACTATTATGCATGTTCCCCGCATCTTGGTTATGCGCCCCGGAGGAATTCTGAGGAATTCAGGACATTAGAGTTGCTAGGATGTGTTGTCTGCGGATCCGAGTGGATCATATGCGATGGATAGGCTGTTCTGTTCCCTTCGTTGGATCCGTGTAGAGACTACCCCGGCGTTAGAAAGGTTGTCCCGTGCAGGGGCTCCCATCAGTAGGCACCTCTTGATTTGGTAGATGGACTGTGCTGAATGTGGGAGTGGCCAAACGACCTACGGAGTGGGGAGAGACTATCGGTGGACCAAGGGTGACCAACAGCCTAGTCAGTCCCAAGAGCCTAGGTCACCTATTGTGGGTGAGGGTGAGGGTATGGTGGGCCGGCGATGTGGCGACCCACTGGATTGTAAGTCCCAATATCCTTGGTCACCCAGTGAGGGTGAGGGTGAGGGTGTAGCGGGTTGGCGGTAGCGACCCGCTGGTTTTGTGTAGTTAGTCCCAATATCCTTGGTCACCCTTTGAGGGTGAGGGTGAGGGTGTAGTAGGTTGGCGGTAGCGACCCACTGGTTTGTGGAGTTGTTGCCATTTTGTGGCTTGAGTAATGTGATTGTGGATTAATAATATCTGGTTGTGGTTAATATAAATTGTGATGCATGGGTCGTGCTGTTCACTGAGCGTGTGGCTCACCCCTCGCATAATATTTTCTCCAGTGTCATCTGAGTCGGATCTGGAGGAGGAGCTCCCCGAGGGACTTCATCAGTAGCGGAGTAGCGCCACGTCCCGCGAGTATCAGAGGCTATCAGCATCCCTTGTGCTTGTATGTATTATTTTCCGTGCTTGGGCACGCGTTTGTGTTGTATTTGGACGTCTTTGTATATATATTGGCTCTCACAGGACATATGATTATGTATCGAGTCTGTAGTATGCTTTGATTGCAGATTCAGTCTTTTTAGCTTCCGCATTTGGTGTGTATATCATGTCAGCCCTGCTTTTGTCTGTGTTGTCATTTTAGCTGTGGTGTGAGTATGTTATTGAACTCTTGTTACTGATATCATATATACACCTGCCGCGTCCCGGGGTCGGCCGGCCCTGGGGCGTGACATTTTCTATCTAGATGTCCAAATGTGATCATTCTTAAGCATTACTTGAAGTATTTTTGTCTCTTTGGACGGTCAAAATTGGGGTGTCTACAGTAGGGACCGAGGGGTTTAGTGAGGAAATGTAAGCATTGTTAGATGCCATTGTGGGGATGTTGGATAGGGAGGCCACAGAGGCCATGGCTGAAGAGGAGGACAGAAGAGGCTTGGGTGATTTCGAGGTGTTGGCCTCCGGTGCGGTGGGCACGGAGGAAGGCGAGGGCATTGGTGTTGAGGCCGAAGAGCCCGTGGGTGTAGACACAGGGGCCACGGGGGCCGGTGCTGAAGTTTTGGCCGAGGAGGCCATGGATAAGGAGGGGGATGATGATGAGGAGGGAGATGACGACGTGATGGACGATCCTGACGAGGCTGAGGCGGAGGCTTCCGGAGCAACCCGAGCCATGGTATTCTCCTAATTCCCTTTGTCTTATTTCAGATGTTGTATTCTATGCTGAATTTATGGGTGTTTTTATGAACATATGTTAATAGTTTTCATAGTAGAAGTAGTGTATTTTTTTATTTTCTAAGGAAAGGGTATGTATATAGTAGAGATAATTTGATCACGGTGGGGTTTACATGATATATATATATATAGGGGGGGGGGACAATTTTTATTATGCATGCATATATTTTCTTTGAAATGTGGGCATGACATAGAAGTTTTGGTGAGACAAGTATGCTGAGTTTGTATGTCTATGGTGTGGTAGCCTAAGGGATGTCTTTTGTGGATTTTTAACCATGGTGGGGCTTTCATAAGTATGTTTTATAGGAAAGAAAACAAATATGTTTTGATTTAAAAAGAGGTTTTATAAAGAAGGAAATAAGTAGCATGCAAGTAATAACTTTAGAACAACCACGGTGGGATGAGTTCAAGGGAATTTTGCATGCGTTTATTATGATTAGTTTAAGTATGCTTTTTAAAGAGATAGGCCATAGTGGGATAAGAGGGTAAAAGAGTGAACTTATATTTCATGCTTTGACATTTTTGTTTTTGATGTCTAACTAAGCATGATTTTTAAGTGAATTTCAAAGCATTCTTACCTTCTGAACGTTTTCATTGATCTAACCTCTTTCTCCATTCCTTTTCAGCGACCGAATCGTATACGGGCTTTGTGGCACGGGACCAAGAGATGGTATGATGCCCTAAGGGCGGAGGAGAGGAACTTGGTGGATGGAGCGGGTTTTCGCTCCTTCTTTCTGATTGAGCCGTTCCATGTCCATCGTCCCTATCTGGAGGTGTTGGCGGAGAGATGGGACCCAGAGAGCTGCGCTTTCATCCTCCCTATGGGTGCGGTGATGCCGACTTTGGAGGACGTCCAGAGGATTACCTGTCTTCCGGTCTTGGGAGAGGCAGTGATCGCGGTGACTAGTGCTGACTACAGGGCACTATTCCAAGAGTCGATCGGAGAGTGGGAGTTCATTGAGCGAGAGAGGACTTTGAACCGGATCTCACTTGGTCAATTATCGAGGCAGTACGGCCTTGGTTCTTTTACGAGACACCAGAAGGGGGAAGCAGCAGGTAGCTTTGATTGAGGTGAGAGAGGCGGCCGCATGCCCACAGAGGGCACAGAGGGAGTTGAGGGCATTTTTCCTCTATTTCTTCGGTCAATTCCTCTTCTTGACTGCCTCGAACAAGGTATCTTCCCACTTCTTATTGCTGATGAGAGACTTGGGGACCATGGGTCGCTTTGCCTGGGCCGCGACCATACTTGCTCATCTCTTTGCGGAGTTGTCGAAGAAAGTGAGAAGGGCTGGGGGTAAGAACCTTGGCAGCTTCACTACTTTTCTCCAGGTATAAGTTAGTGAAAAATAATGTCTTTCTTTCGGATTTGTTTCACTTGATTCTAATAGTATTTTTCCTGTAGATCTTTGGATACAAGCATTTTGCCATTGATCACCCGACCCAGTTAGTCTCCGACAGTGCCCTCCCTTGGGCTATGAGAAACCATTAAAAATAATGGATACAAAATTTGTATGAACAGTTTCTGCAATAGATTAAACATGTGTAATTCTTATGAAGACAACTTGCATTTTAAGGGTCCTAAAATAATAATGTATAGTTGAAGGGGCTTTTAAATAATTTATTTATTTAGAAGAGGTAGAAACTAAACATTGGATTTTTTTAATAAGATGCAATAATTTGGTAAGGGTTTTTTAATAATTCACTAGTTTTATAAGGGTGGAAGCTGAAAAAACCTTTTCTGTTTTCTTTTGACAAGGAGATATGCAAAACCACTGTTTGTGATTGTATCCCATTTTTTTTTATTATTACAAGGAGATATGCAGTACCGATGTACAGGAACGAAGCTCCATTATCAAGATGCAATCCATACCTTTAGAAATATCAGCCAATTCATCACTACCATACTACTGGGCTGGAATCTTCTACCCAAGCCTTAATCCCACAACAAGGGACCCAACAACTGACCCTATTCAGTCGACCCAGTTGACAACTTAAGGGTGGGTCCAGGGGTGGCCACGTCCACGTCCACGGGTGCGAGGAGGCATGTCAGCAACCTAAGATAAACTTCTAAAACCAGAGTACTCGGATGACAATCCTACGACTCATCATCTATACGACTAGACTTAGGCTCTGACAAGACCAGGCTCTGATACCAACTTTTGTCACGCCCCAGGGCGGCCGTCCCTGAGACGCGGCAATATATAAAGTATCAGCTATCAAGTACAAGAGGTCAACAATGACTCCAATAAATAACACACAAGCTGGCAAAGCAATGATAATTGATAACTCAACTGAAAAGTGGAAGCATAAAAATATCAATAAGTCTGTAAACCAAAAATATCATTACAGACTCGAATACACAATCAATGTCCTGTGAGAGCCAAGTCTAGTCCAAATAAAATATAACTTGTGCCACATGCATGATTTACAATACATAAAATGACTCTAGGACTGCTGACAGCCTCGCACTCGCCACCCACCAGACAGAACGTTCTACGCACATAAGACCACGCCACAGGGAAGCTCCAGCTCCACACCCAACACTGCCCCTGAAAAAGAAATAGTATGCGAGGGGTGAGCTACAAGCTCAGTGAGTGGCTGGAAACCAATGACCATTACAACAGTTTAATGTTAAGGCAATTTCCTTTCAAGGAAAACATGGGTGGAAACCCAATGGATAACAAGGTCACGCGGTGGCGCGACCAACCTCACCCTCACCCTCACTCCTGGAGGGAGACTCTTGGGGAGAGACCATACCGTTGGTCAAAGAGATGCGGAATTACTGGTCTACACAACACTACTGGATCACCTACATCGATATAACTGCTCAATGATATCCTTGAACATCGATACGTAATTGGACCCAACAACTATGGGAACGGACGAAAATGAATGGGTCACGCGGCGATGTGACTTCACCTCATCCTCACCCTCACCCTCACCCCTAAGGGTGACACAAGACTGTTGGAAGAAAACCTTTTGTTCTACACCCTTCGTCATCCGGTAGCCTCTACCTGGTATACTCCCATGATCAGTACATCTGCCAAACGCATCGGTAGTACCTATAGGTGGGAGCCCTCTGTCAGGACAGCTTTAACGTCGGGTAGCTTCAACGCGGATCTGAAGAAGGGGAGAACGATTCCATGCTCGCAATATCATCCGGTAGCCCTCTCCCACGTAGCCTCTACCTGTCGGCCTTCCACGATCGGTACATCAGCCAGATGTGTACCGCAATACGCATCAGTAGCACCTACAAGTGGTGGCACGCAAACAAGATAGCTTCGACGCTGGGGTGTTTCGACGCACGACGATGTCGGGAGGAAGCACCCCACGTTCGCAAAGCGAACCCTATGGGAAAGTCAACTATGCTCGATAATCAGATATCAAAGATATCGAATACTCTTGTACTCCCACATGGGTGCGTCGCTCGGACGCGAGGGGTTACCTCTGCTCTCACGCAGAAATAAGCCCAAGGCATATAACCCAACAGGCGGTTCATATACGCGCCTAGCACGGGTAGGCCTAACTTAATGCCATAGCCACCGGTTGAAAAAAACCGATATAGCAAATGAATTCTCCTAAATTCCATCCAAGTGCATTACACGGATGCAGGGGCGATTACATCGCTCACGCACCAACTAATGAGGTACATCCCCACAGCGGGTCGTACCCACGCCTATTTCAGATAGGCCTAATTAGTTTTAACATGCGCATATATATTACAGGAGAATTATATCTTAGTTATGTACATGAACTACATGCACGATAACATATCAATTAATTATAGGGATACTCTCTAACATGGATAGAAAGCATAAACAATATACATATACAACATACATATCATGCATGGCTAAATAATATGCATACAAGCGTGCAAGCATATAAGCATACCTCATACAAGCATACTAGCATACAAGCATACCTCATACAAGCATATAAGCATACAAGGTATACCCTAAAATGCATTGGATATCACCAACTTAAAAGGGAAGGGTCAAGCGCGATCTCGCGCACTAACAGGTGCATGCCAATATTCCAAACGAACCTGAGTCGAGTAGGAAATCACATCTACTTACTCAGTTCGTACAAAGGGAGAGGGCGAGAGAGAGCTCATCATCTCTTGAAGTTGGTCATAGCTTTGCCCCATTAGCATGGGCGCAACAACTACACCACGCCCTCAAGTCTTATCGCAAGGGAATATTAGGCATGTGCTTGTTATTAACCCAGACTTAATCATGCTAACATAGGGAGGTAGTACTATAAATAGGGATTACCTAAGGCATGCTTATTCTATACATTCATAAAAACATACATCACACATGCCCATACATGAAGGGCGCATGCATACATAGGCAAGTATATGGTAGAAAAAGGGGTTCTACGCATATTACGAGCTATACAAGCCAAGCATGCAAATATCTCGCATATTTAGGGTGCAAAGAAGCCCCATGGATGCGCGATGCACAACTACGTGCATCAAGCGCATTTCAAAGGGCAGGATCAAACCACTCATCGCAACGCGGGACCTCGCGCATCTCATCTAACGAGATCTGCAAGGTAAGGGCATCAGAATGGTGAGTATAATCATATAAAAACACTTAGAATTTAACTAGAAATACCAAAGACTCAGATATGCACGCATACGGGCTCGCACACATGCAACCACGCACGTACGCACACATGCCCGAGCGCTCCAGCACCTACCCGAGCCCCTGGGCAGCCACATGCGCCACCCCGCACGGGCACGCACGCATGCACGCGCCCCCATGCCCCGCACCCGCCAGCTTGCGCCCCCCTGCGTGCGCGCCTGCGCGCGGACAAACCCCCGCGCGCGCCCAATACATCTTTAACCCTTCCCCAACCCGTCACACACTCCCTAACCCATTCATCTACCATGCATGACCTCCCTAACACCTAACCATGCATAAAAACCCAAATAAAGAAGAGGGAAAACTCACCAAAGAGAGGGGGAAGGGAAGGGGGAAATGTAGGGGTTTGAAAGCACCTTTACCACCTCGACCACCACCACCACTACCACCACCTCCATCCTTGCTTCTCTTCTACTTGGCTGACCAGAGGGAGAGGGGAAAAAATCAAGGGATCAACCATGGGAGGAGGAGAGGGAGGAGAAACAATCAACAACACATGCACACACACTCACCTAGTCTTGCACTTGCACCTCCTCTTCTTGCTCCATCTTCTTCTCCTTTGCATTTAATCAAACACATGGGGGATGTGTGAAAGAGAGAAAGAGAGCAAAAGAGAGGGAGACGTAGGGAGTGGGAGAGGGAGAGAGGGAGGGAGAGAGACTTTTTCTCATCTAGGGGGGGTGAGTGTAATGGAAAAATGAGGGGGTAAACCTAACCTAAACTCACCCACTAACACACTAACTAACCAAGTGGTTGCTTCACCACTAAGCAAAGGGGGGGTAAGGTTACCAAAGGTTACCTACATTCACCAAAATATCCAAACACTATGCCTCCAACGAAAACCAGAAATGACCAAAACCCGGATGCGATTCGGAACTGCATATTTTTCAAAATGTTACCGGAATTCGGAAAAATTTTTATGGGTAGTACAGAACGGTACCAGGACCCATAATATGCAGTTAGATTTTCAATCAAACCACTCAAACTCCCGTAGGTAGTTAAAAGCCAAAATTTTAGTGACTCCGATCAAAAAATTATAAGGCCTCGAATGACACAGGCATAACATTTTATATTAGGCACTCATCCCACCAACCTCAATTAACACAAATCTAGTCATACTTGAGTGTCTAATGTGATTCAAGGTGTGTCATCCAAAAAATTTCTAACTGCAATATTTTAAAAATGACGCGATACACTCTGGGTCAAAGTAAATTGTTCGGTTTGACACACTCTGAGTCAAACCGTAGTGTCTACTGTGACCCAAGGTGTGTCGCCCAATACTATCCAATTGACAATAATTTAATTTTTTTAAATAGCATAAATATCATAAATACACAACAAATAAATATCATAAATAAACAGCATTCACGTACATAGTCACATAAGTTAATTCAATATTGACACATTCGATCTATTATGCACATTCACAAATCCAATAATTTTTTTGTCGTAATGAAAACCTACTATTGACATAACAGTCTTCCTTGTTCAACATTCACACATTCAAATTTAACCAACCAACACATCCACATTATATTTTGGCTTTTCAACAATGTGTTCAGTAAAAAATGTACTAATGTGGATGTGTTGGTTGGTTGAATTTGGAAGTATTCATGTTCAACAGGGAAGACTGTTATGTTAATAGTAGGTTTTCATTTGTGAAAAAATATATATATTGGATTTGTGAATGTGAAGGTTAAATATGTGAATGTTGAATTAACTTATATGACTATGTATGCAAATGTTGTTGATTTATGATATATTTTATTTGTTTTGTATTTATGATATTTATAATGGATAAAAAAATTAACGTATTGTCAATTGGATAGTGTTGTGCAACACACATTGGGTCATAGTAGACATCCCAGTTTGACTCGGAGTATGTCAAACCGAACGATTTACGGTGAGTCACATCACTTCTAAAATATCGTAACTGAAAAATTTTGAGTGACACACCTTAGGTCATAGTAGACACTAGACACCCTGGTGTGACTCAGAGTATGTCAAATATTGCAGTTGAACAACTTATGGTGACCCAAGGTGTATCGTGTCATTTTTAAAATATTGCAGTTGAAAAATTTTAAGTGACACATATTGGGTCATATTAGACATCTCAGTATGACTGGATTTGTGTCAAGTGGGATCGGTGGAATGAGTGTCTAAAATAAAATGTGTAAAATATTTTAAATTTTTATTAGGTTGGGGGCAGGGCTATAGGTTTGGTGAGATTAGACCAGCTCTAAAACTAAACATCACTTTCATGCCACAGAAGATGCAACTTGAATGGAAAGGAAAGGACAAGTTTTGCAATCCTATAACTTCACAGCACAATAACCCAATTAAATATGCTAACAAATACCTACCAAGAAAATGAAGCCTGGTCCTGAACATGCCTTCTTTTCTCCAAGACAATAAACACTGACTCTTGACAATTTCAAAGTCTGGTTGTTATTTATGGAAACACTCCATGTTTATCTTGATATTTGTGTTCGCGTATAAGTAAAGACTATTTTTTCTTATTAAACAATATGGAAATATACTAGGGTATGGAAACTCACCTCCCCAGCACTCTTATCCCATCCATGGATGATGGATTTTTTAGGATTATCGGGCTTCTTAGCTAGCTCGGTCCACCACCACCTTAATAGGCCATACATCACATAATCTTCGAAAGAACACTCAAAGATCAAAGGAAAGAGCACTGATACACACAGTCCATTTTGTAGCCCTATATGCTATGATAACATAGTATATACTGGACTATTATAGTATATATTGTACTATCATATTATATACTGCAGACCATTTTTTTTTTTTTTTCACCATGAAAAAAAATATACTAATGTATCTCAGTATAGTCCTGCTACTAGGGCTCCAAGATTTAGGCCTCATTCAGAGTCCCCATTATGTGTCATTTCCTCATTGGTTACAAGAGCTTAAAAAGATAAATTACATTACTACCCTTGATTTAAAACCTACACATTTCAAATTGTGTAACTCTTTCCGATTTTTTTGAAAATCAAAAGCCCATACACCCACCGTTAGCAAGATTATGGGAAATTTAATTTACACCCTCCTAAACAATCCATAACTTTAAAAATTCATTACGGCCGACCTACTCATGTCCCACAGCTGGCGTCACCACCCATATATTCTTCTCGTCGCCCTTTATCATGTGAGAGGTAGTTCGACTACCTTTCGAACCCTCCTCCGGCCTCCAACTCCTCCAATCTCTACCTCAATGGATTCTTCTCACCTACCTCCACAAAAAGGACCCAGAAATTAATTGAAACAAACCACAGACCCAAAAATAGTAGAGGGTGATTGTGAGTACCCCGAATTAATTAATTACTATATATATATATATATAATCATACTCTCTCATTAAAGTGCATGTTGTTCTATGAAAATGTTATACTCAAGTCCCCTTTCCAGTCTCAAGTGCAGTCCGTCATGTTTTCATTTTCTTAAAAATCATACATCTCATTTAATAAAGTACTTTTATAAAATGTAAAGTATAAACTCTAATTAATTGAATGATATCATTTATAGAAATATGAATAGTTCCCAACGAGGTATATACCTGTTAGAGTGAGTGGAGGGAGCTAATGAGTATATGAGATGTATTTGGGACAGTAAAAAGGACTGAGTTAACAACGCTCGATGAACTTCTATTGTTTCTGCTTTTAGTCATTTCTCTTGCATATATATAGTGAATGAAAGGCTGTAATTCTTGAATGTGTACCTCTGGGCACCAATGTGGTTTTCAATTGGATAGATGCGATTAAATTGATTACAGGATCCCTTTTATCACAGTTTTGGCGGGGAAATTAATTCAAAATTGATCTTCTTGTTCTTGTGCTTACTGTGAGTGATTGATGATTTGATTTCAAATATTGTTTTACCAGCATAGCAAAATCTTTCCACGTACTTCATGGTGGAGAAAGTCATACATGGTTATCAACAAAATCTTTTGAAAGAGTGCTTTATATCATGTGCCCATGTCAAGAAAACAACATAGTTTGGCAAAGAAAGCTTTTCGTTTTATTCTCATTAAAAATGGTCCATTTTCAACAGTAGAAACTAATGATGTAATATTCACACAGACTCTCATTATTCAAATATACAGAACTAAACAAAGATAACAGAAGTAGCCCACATCAGTGGATCCTTCTCACCTACTTTCACTTGTTTTCTCCTCCATTATTGGTCTAGTTGGGCTAACAGGCGAAAAGCTTGAGCCACTCACATAGCTCATGCCGGTTGTCAGACCAGAACTAGTACTAGTTGTTGTTGTGGATGTTGTCGCATCCGCAGTGCCTCCTCTCCTGCCTACATCCATTAAGCTTGAGAAGTCATTGAGGCGCCAGTCAGTTAAGTAACCTGGGCGAGTCGTCACATTGACCACTTCAAGGTCCATGGAGAGCATCCCCACCACCCTTGACATGGATGGTCGCAGCAACGGTGAAGCCTGAGTGCATAGTAGAGCTACTACCATCACCCGAATGGCTTCTTCTTCGTCGAATTCTGACAATGTCTTGTCCACTATTTCTAAATCTTGGTTTCTCTCGTGCAGTTGCCATGCCTAATGACATAAGAGCATATCATATGTTGTGTGTTATGTTTCCTTGTACTATAATTTCAGAATTTTCATACTTAAGAAAACAAAGATAATATTTGTGGAATAAAGAATTTTGAGTGAATGAAGACATACCCATTCAAGGAGATAAACCTTATCTTTGTCCAAGCTGAGATCACAATTCTGCCTCCCACTTATAATCTCCAATGCAACGACTCCAAATCCAAACACATCAACCTTCTCTGTTAGGTGGCCCCAGAGCGCGTACTCAGGTGCGAGATAACCACTTCAAAATTATCCAAGAAACACAACATTTTGTTATTATTGTACGATTTATAAACTTCAAATTTATTTTTTAGCAAGTTATAAAATGAAATAGATATAGTGGTCAGCAATGCTTACTATGTCCCTGCAACTCTAGTGCTCAAATGAGTCTTCTTGTCATCGTAGAGCTTGGCCAGGCCGAAATCCGATATCTTGGGGTTTAAATCCGCATCGAGCAATATATTGCTGGCCTTGACGTCCCGATGTATAATCCGGACTCTAGATTCCTCGTGAAGGTATGCTAGGCCTCTAGCAGTGCCCAAGCATATACTGAACCGGGTTGGCCAGTCAAGTTGCAAACTGCTCTTCCCTAAATACACTTAATTTCACTAACATATCTTCATTATAATAATAAAACCAAAGTTAAATATATTTCAATTACATACCAAAGAGTGCTTGATCAAGGCTTTTGTTTACAAGATACTCATACACAAGGACTCTCCTGTTTCCCTTGATGCAAAATCCATAAAGTTTTACAAGATTCCTATGTTGTACGGCAGATATCATAGCAATCTCAGTCACAAACTGACTCTTGCCTTGATGGGATGTCACTGAGAGTTGCTTCACTGCTACCTCTCTTCCATCGGCAAGTTTACCCTGACAGATTTCATAATTTAAAATTAAAAAATCAAGCATTCCAATGAGTGTTATATAGAAATATCATATTGTTTGGTATATAATTGTTCCCATCTAGAAAACAAGCTCATTAGTCCAAAAAAGAAATGTTTACAATCCCAGAGGCTTGATTAAAATTTATATTTAAAAATCTTAGACAGATATGTCTGTTTTGATGGTTTGTGAAAAAAAAATTTCCATTTTATAAACACCATATTGACATCCATGCTACAATATAATGCATGGTGATAGTTGTATATCAATTTGTGGATGCGCACATGCCAGATCTGTACTATGTCACACCTTAACAAGTAAACAAATCTAACCATAACTCACAAGCAACAAAATCCTGAGCTTTCAGTAAGATCAATGCTGAAAGCTCAGGATTTACACCTCTCTTCCATCAGCAAGTTTACCCTGACAGGTTCCATAATTTAAACTTCAAAAATCAAGCATTCTAATGAGTGTTTTATGAAAATATCATATTGTTTGCTAATTAAATACCTATTGCCACGTAGAAAACAAGCTCATTAGTCCAAAAAAACAAAGAAATGTTTGCAATTCCAGGCCTGACTGAAACTCAATATTTAAAAACCTTAGACAAACATGTCTATTTTGATGGTTTGTGAATTTTTTTTTTCCATTCTATGAACACCATGTTGACAACCATGTTACAATATAATGCATGGTGATAGTCGCATATCTATTTGTGGATGCTCACATGCCAGACCTATACAATGTCACACCCTAAAGTAAACAAATCCGACCACAACTCACGAATAACAAAATCCTAAGCTTTTAGTAAGAATTAATATAATTGAAGGATTACCTTAAAAACTCGGCCAAATCCTCCCTCTCCCAGCTTATTAGAATCATTGAAATCTTCAGTGGCGGTCCTTAGCTCGGCATAACTGTAAGTGTTGGGTCTAGCACCAGTTCCTAGAAGCTCTGAAAATCAACCAATAGCACTAGTTAAGTTACTGATGATGAAATGGATCCATTAGCCATTTGAATGTTACATGCACCTTCATCTTCAGCCGTTCGTAACCTTCTCTGTTTCCGTCTCCACATGAATACTCCAAAGAGAAGCACCAAGGCTAAAATTCCAATAGGAACTATAGTACCAACAACTAAACTGGTCTTTGCCTTCTTCGACGAAGAAGTTATTGGTGGAACATTAGAAACAGTGCCTTTAAAATCTGAAACTCAAGAAATAGAAAGAAGGAACAAATGAATAGAATGTTAAAACAAAACTCCAAAAGGAAGTTGTTGTTATAAAATATATTACCTTTGGGAGACGCACTAATGGCTGAAATCATTGGCCCATGTAGCCCTTGATAAGGTATACAACAAGTACCCTTTCCTGCCCAAAAGAGATGAATCTCAAGGAAGTTGTTCGGCACGGAAGCGTTGAATTCCTTCTTGATAGCTCTAAAAGATTGTCCAGCTTCTTTTCTGATATCAAAATCTTTTTGTACAAGGTTTCCCTGAATAGCAATGTTACATAAATATGACTAGAAAAATTTGGAATTCTATGGTACAATAATTAGTGATAGATTGTATAGTAAAAAAATTCATTGTCACAAAATGCTTTGACTGCTTACTTGGATATAGATATCAAAAACTCGCTTTCCCAGACTTGTCCATTTGGGAGGATGCTCATAAAAGGTCTCTGCAAATTGTAGACTTACTGTGTAATTCCCATTCTGAAGCCCGAGACCATAGTATCTTAGTGAAGATGGTGATTGTCTCGCACTCTGGAATAGCTCAGAGTCCAAGGTATTGGTGAATTGGGAAAGACTGCTCACTACATATGTTTGATTTGGGCTATTTATATAGTTCCCAATATTGCTAACTGCCCACCTTCGTGTGTCAGTAACATAATATGATGCAGCACCGAGGTTCTCAGTCTCTTCGTCAAAAGACGTTTGATCAGAGGTTGTCATGGCCTTACCACCACAATTGATTGCAAAAGTGTAATCTGATGAAAAAGATTTTCAGAACATCAGAGAGTTACAACACTACTAATTGAAACACTTAAAAAAACTATCCAATGTGAAGTAAGTTAGATGTACATTGCGGAGATCCTCTAAAACAAGGAATGTTTCGTTGGAGGCAGTCCAACCCGAATGGAAAAACACTGATCACAGTAGAAACAAATTAATTATGCAATCTTAGGGCATGAAGGATCAAGAAATCATTCTAATACTTCTATTTTATCTCAATGCTTTATAAAAAAATTTGGCAGGAATATAATAGGATGACCAATCATTTTAAAAATTACCTGTAATCTTCAATCACAAAATTGTTGGCCACCAAGTTTCTGTTAAAAAAAAAACAGATCAGAAGAAAATAAGAAAATCAAATATAGTTTTAACAAAATTGAGGATTTACATGACCGTATTTATTTAAACCATGTTTGGCATCAATGTAAGATATATAGCATTCCCAGTTTTATAATTAGTCAAATGTAGGCGAAGGCCATTTGGCATGCCACATTTTGATCTTTTATGTATCACATGATAGTTATGCTATGACTATTGTGATGGAGATGAAATAAGCAAGTTTTCTTTTGTTTCGAACATACAATTGTATAACGCTTGTATTGACCCATCGAGGGAAAAGTCCCGAGAGTTGGTTATATGACAGGTCTCTGCATTTTCCAGAAAAAGACCAGCATCAATGATGTTGAAAATGGTGTCTTTGATTAGCTCCTACTGAGGCATGCGATGAAAAAAATAATTTATTGAGTCAACAGTGAACCAAATTTATATAAAAAAAGATATCAATAAAGTTAGCATACATAGTTGTAAGTTGTGAATTCTTCTCAAGAGGCAAAAAACCGGATATACTGTTGTTTCCAAGAAACCTGATTTTGAATATAATGAGAGAAGATTAGTATGTAATAAAGTTAAATAAGTTTATAGATCTGGCATAGAAGCATTGTTTCTCACAAGAATTGAAGTGAACTTGAATTGAAGAGAGACAACGGGATCTGCCCACTAAGATTGTTGAAGCTCAAATCCCTTCAACATTGAAAAGAGAACAAATAAGAAATGAATTAAGAGAAGAAGAAAATTCATTATTGTACGAGTTTGTTGGAAGTGAATTAGATGATAAAACTTACAACAGAGTTAATTGTTGGTATTCATCCATGTTGGATGGTAAACCACCTGAAATCCTGTTATTTCTCAAAATTCTGCAAAATAGTACATCAACCATTCAGAATTTTAAAAATATCTTCAATTTCATTCTGCATGAATGTTCAAAGTCAACATATATATAATTTGTTTTATATGATAGAAACTCAAAATACCCATTTTTTAGAATTTGAGGAGAAGTGCAGGAGGAGACAATGATCTTACAAGGAGCTTAACAACTTCATATTCTTGATAAAATCAAACGATGAGGAACTTCCACCCGCCAAGTCGCTTATCCACCTGTTAATTCATGAATACTTAGGAGTAAAAAAGGAAGAACAAGCTCTGTGAATGTTCCTATCATGAATACTTAGGAGTAAAAAAGGAAGAACAAGCTCTGTGAATGTTCCTATCATGAATACTTAGGAGTAAAAAAGGAAGAACAAGCTCTGTGAATGTTCCTATCCATTTAGACATTCAAATATTTTCACCCACCCCATAATAATATGCAAAAAGTGAGAAAGAAGAACTCACAAAGTGGACAAGTTCGTAAGACGAGAGAAACTTGAAGGAATTGGGCCCTGGAAAGAGTTGCCTTGAAACCGCCTATAGAAGAATATGAGGAGTTAGAAGTTTGTGAAAATTTAAACCAGTTATAATACATGCTTTGTAACAATATGAATCACACCTAAAAAAATAAAATAAAATAATGTGAATCACCACATCATCATAACAATATTGTTCTTTCTTAATCTTACATAACAACATTTTTGTGTCAATTTTTTATTGCTTCCCCATTACTTGGCAGTCTATAATGTTGCCGGAGTACTGACTTAAGCTTGTGGATTATCTTAAGGATGAAAAAAAAAGAGAGATATAGTAGAGAATTGTCAATCATCAACTATATAGATTATCTACAAACAAAAAATGCCACCTTAGAATTGTTTGGATTTGAGTTTAGTTATTCTCATTTCCTTTCCTAAAATGAGGAATGCGAAGTTTTTTAGAATAAGCTTTAAGATGCACTAAAGCACGAAATGTTGAATATCCTAAAAATAATATAAATATAAAGAAATAAAAGAGAGGAAGAGAGACAACAAAGCACACGAGAGAGACTAAATCTATTAATATTGTTTTTATTCACTTCATAAAGTGATTACTTGATATAATAATTTTGGAGGTTGAGTAGTTGTTTGTTAATCATGTTATCTAAAGCCGCCTTTCCAAAGTGATTTGCCTTGCTTACTACTTCAATGAATATCTGATCACATATTATTTCTAGAAAGTTTGTATATTTTGTTTAGGGACATTTGCATTTATACCCCTGTTAAATCCCTATTTTGGTGTTATATCTCCTTTAAAAAACTAATTGCATCTATACCCCTGAAAAATTATGCCGTATTGCAACTATGCCCTTCCGTCCGTCTCTGGTACCCTAACTGACTTAACCACAGTTATTTGTCTAACTCTGCCTAAAGAAATGTCCCTTTTACCCATGACAAAACCTAACCCTAAAATCTCAAATTTCAGACCCTCTCACGGCCTCTCTTCCTCCCCCACAAAAATCCTCCTCTTGCAAACCCTAACCCTAAAATCAGATGAAAAACGAAAGCAATGTTGTTTGAATCTTACTTATATTTATGAGATGTTTTTGATGTGAAATGGCTTTTCTTGATAGGTTTTTTAATACAATGTTGTTTGATTTGGATTGATTTGGTCGAGATTTGATTGGCATTTCAATGTAGGCTCATTAGATGTGATAAAAAGCGGAGCTTTATCTGATGGAGAGTGTTTGTATAGTGTAGTTGTTGTGGTTAATCTTTATAGATCGTGTTGAAAGGGGTTTTGGATGTGCATTGATTTCAATCCATGGTGGGAATTTGTTTTTCCAAGTTATGAATTTTCTTATGTGGATGATTAAATTTGAATTTTCTTAGTCTTTTCAATAATTGAAAGATTTCCAGCATGGAAAATTTAGCTAGATATTGATATAGTTTGTTTTCATGTATGGGGATGACATCTAGCTTAGCCTTTCAATCGACCGTTGAAGAAGAAAAGGAAAAAAAAGGTTTCAACAAGTCTGGAGGTTGAAGAAAGGGGTTTAATAAGATGGACACAAGGGCATAGATGCAATTTTAGACGGACACAGGAGCACAGATGCAATTTTTAAAACCTCAACAGTCACAAGTGTAGTTTGATCAATTCATCTCACACTTAACGCCGTTAATGGAATATTCCATTCTCATCGGACGGAACTTAACTTCACGGGCATAGTTGCAATACGGCATAATTTTTCAGGGGTATAGATGCAATTAGTTTTTTAAGGGGGGAATAACACAAAAATATGGATTTAACAGGGGTATAAATGCAAAATTCCCTTTTGTTTATTTGAGAGTAAGGGTGTCTCCATGAGGTACATGTCATTGTTCTAATCCAATTCCGATGGTTCAGGTCAGCTTCATGAAAATTATCAAGTCATTACAGTTGAGGGAAAATTCAGATCCATTTTCTGTTTAGAAATTATTTCTTTTTTTGCAATAAAAGATTTAATATATAAAAACAAAGAAGCTTTGAATCTATTGTACCAAATGCTGAAAAGATATAATCAATTTGTACTTACAAATCGGTCATGCTAGTCCAACTGCCAATGAAGTCTGGTAATTTTCCAGTGAAGTTGTTGTCCATAGCCCACCTGAAAATTTTTCAATAATGAGGAGGAGACACCTTATGCAAGAATAGTGAACGATATGAAAACGGATTATTTCGTTTAAAAAATTGTAGATTCAGAGAGAAAATCTCATTCATAAACAGGTCTTCAATTTCCAAATCAACATCTGCATGAAATTAAGTGTAACTTTTAAATTTGGTTCAAACTACAACCTCTGTATCAATGCACAATAGTAATTTATATATCAATCACACCTTGCTATAAACATTACCAGTATTCTCCTATACTTACAGTTTTTTTAACTTCGTTAAGTTGGCGAAGCTCGACGGAATCTCACCATTTAATGCTCCACAACTGTCGATGTACCTGTTTTGATTTTGAATTGTGATACGCAGAGGAACCATGAAATTTTCATCATATACAATAAAGAACTTAATGAGATACTTAAAACAAAATACGGAATCACTGTATGCAAAGAACGATATACATACGCCTGCTCCAGGATGGTCAAGTGTCCAAGCTCAGGAGGGAGAAGCCCAGTAAAGTTATTATGGCCCAAGGACCTGCTCAAAAATCAATTATCTAAATAAAAAAGAACATACAAGTTGAGATGATCTTTTGACAAGCAGAAAAGGGTGATCTTACAGTACAGTGAGCTTATTGAGCAGTCCAATTTCTTTTGGTACCGGCCCCGTAAAAGAATTATGTGCAATGCTCCTGAATAAGGAAAGAAAATTCAACAAATCAAACTTGTATACCAAGGGACTAATACAGACATATGTGACTTACAAGACAACTAAGTTTGTGAGGTTTCCGAGAAACTTTGGCACGATTCCAGTCAAGTAGTTCTGGTCTAAATTCCTGAATTGATCAGAGAAATGTATTAACATATATTTTTTGTGCAGCCAATTAAGCCAACACAACAAATGCCAGAGAAACGAATGGACAGTGAAAGATGTTTACAAGAAGTTGAGATTCGTGAACGTGGCGATCTCATTTGGAAACATATCTAGGACATCCATTGCATTTATTTTCCTAGAAACATAAGTTGAAGATTGAACTACAGAAAGCATTGTAAAGGAACTGAAAAGCACGCATGCGTGCAATGCATGTTATACCGTCTTTTATGCTTACAGTTTTATAATGTGACAATTTGTCTGATTGGTGCAGTCACATTTGATACCCGGATTGAGCCTCGAATCATCGATATCTGTAACATTATCACTAGCTAAGCCGCCACTGCATGGATCGCCAGTTGTGTTCCATGAAGGGGTGGCACGGATGCCAAATCTCTGGAATATGGTGTTCAAGGCTCTTGCTGTGCATGTCACAGACCAAGTGCAAACATCAGTCAATTTCATGAAGATTTTTATGGTTTGACATCAGTGTCTTATTTGATGAGTCAGAATTCATGGCCATGTTTATGATCATGAACTCATTGTCAGGAGATGCAGTGATTGAAATGGAAAATTTGGATTAATGGGATAATAACATATGCAAAGGTTATTATAAGTACAGCTTAAACATTACAGAATAGTGACCTAGAGTGACCCAGAGTGGGAATCTCTTCTTTGCGTGAGAAACCCTTTTTTCCCAGCGTCCGGTGGGACGCCGGTTCCTCCCATGTCGGCCTCCGACGGGGCCCCTCCCTCTATGACTTCTCCACCGTTGAAGCCCTCTGTTTTTTCGTCACTTCCCTCCCCTTTGGGAACAACTTCTGTCTTTCCACCCTCCGCAGCTCAGTCCACTGCACCTATGGCTTCAATACACACCCCCCCCCCCTCCCTCCCGGAGGAGGTTCTATTTACAGTGTCCTTTCTTGCTCTCTCAGGACAACCATCACCCAAGACCCACCCTGGCTCTGTCAAGGCCTCTTTGCCAGACCAGGGACGCTCTGGGCATGAGGAACGCCTTCCCCTCTTGGACGAAGGAAAGGGTCTTCAACGGGGGGAATCATTCATGGCTGCCCCTGCAGCTCTTCCTCTCTATAACGTGGGCTATCCACAAAGGCAAGGGTCTTCTAATAGACGATCTGGAGGTCCCAGCCCCTCTCCGCCCAAATTTGCAGCAGAAAGAAAAAGCTGGGTTCTATTGTTTCCTGCACACAAGAAAAGCCATCACGATAAGACGCTCTCCTTCATTGAACCGACTCTTGAAGATGGTGAACCAATAGTTCCTTCTGAAGAGGCGGACCTAGTTGAAATGGATGATCACTGGAGGCTCTCCCTTATCGGGTACGTCATCGGTAAGAAACCATTCTATAGAGCTTTCATTGAATACCTCAATCATGTTTGGAAACCAAAGGGACATCTTGATTTTTTAGTGAGAGGAGGAGGTTTTTTTGTGGTGAGATTTACATGTGAGGATGATCTGAACAAGGTTATAGAAGGGGGCCCCTGGCCGATGGGGGGGCGACCTATGGTTCTTCGCCATGCAAAGCTTAGTAACACCTTTGGGCATTCAGAGGCACAATGTATCCTTAATGGGGGACACCAAGCTCAAGAAATCTCAAAGGCAGTTTCTGTCACCCAGGGAGTACAGTGAAATGATATCTCTCCTAAAGGTGGGACTGTGGGTGTATGGGTCCCCATAACGCACTCAAAGACCAAAGCAGCCCCCTCACCACATGCTCCCCAGCAAGTTTCCCAAAACAACTCTTTCACGGCCTTAGCTGATGTTATTGAAGAGGAGTTGACCTCAAAAGATCAGATCATAGAAGCTCTCATATCTGATGAAAGGCCTTTAATTGCGCATGTAGACACTGAAGATCACTCAGAGGCATCCTCTGCTAAGCCACAATTAACCACTGTTGAGGGTCTGCCATCACCCATTGAAGTTCAGCCTCCCAATGCTGAGATAAATTCTATACCTCATGCAAAACTTCTTACTCAACCCATTGTTGATGCGACTTTGGTCACCTCCCCTGCTACTTTGGAAACTATGCCGAAACTTATTATTGATCTCTATGAAGAGCCCACCCAGCAAGTCAACTCACGTGCTCTTCCAGAAATTCAGGGGTACAAAGAAAAGGCTGAATCTAATCCAGTGGCACAAAATACAATGAAACCAAAGCCCAAGGATGTCAATCCGGTTGGTAAAGAACGTGGTCCACGGGATGCTCACACTTCCAAGAATAAGAGAAGAAGTAAGAATCATAAGTCTAATGATTCAGACTCTCACTCAAAAAAGACATCCAAAAGTGCTTCCTCGGTGAGTTCTCATGAGGAAGACTATTCTTCTAAATGTTAGCCACCCTATCCAAGGGATGCATGTTATTCTGTCCACATCTAAACTATTTTTTGATGAACTGCATCTTCTGGAACATTAGGGGAGTTAAAGGTACAGAAAAGCAGCTTGATTTAAAAGCCTTTCTAAACAATCACAAGCCTCATCTTGTTAGTATTCTAGAATCAAAGCTTGACGAAACTTCTCTTCGCACTTTAAAAAGGACAATGGGGTTCTATCCATCATCTTTCTTGGCGCCTAAGGCGTGTATTTGCCTTCTTTGGCACCCTGATCAGGTTGATGTCCAGGTCCTTGAATATTCACGCCAACTTCTTCGTTGCTCTGTGCTCTTCAAGCAGAGTAATGTAAGGCTTTTAGTTACTTTGGTATATGCCTCCAACAGCAGCTCAAAAAGGCAATCGCTGTGGGATTCCATCAAACGCTTATCTGCTTTGGTCGGTCGTCTGGGGTGGATAGTTGGGGGTAATTTCAACAAGGTTTTTTTCAGCAATGAAAAGATGGGGGGCCAACCTGCTCACTCCCGTCACCTTCGTAAGTTTAACTCATGTGTACTTCATGCTGGGATCGAGGATCTGAAATCTATAGGGCATACTCTTTCTTGGAATAATCGTCAAGACAATCGTATTATGTGCAAACTTGATAGAGTGATGGGAAATCAAGCTTACATTTCTTCCCATCCTAACTCATTTGTTGAGTATCTCCCCCCTGGTATCTCTAACCACTCACCTTTGAAGGTGGTTAGTGATCCTCCCATGTCTTCGGGTCCTCGGCCCTTCAAATATTTTGAAGCTTGGGAGGCTTCTCCATCTTTCGCACTCACGGTTCATGAGGCATGGCAAACTCCAATATTTGATGTTTCAATTTATGAAAAAGCTTGCGACACCAAGATGGCTCTCACGCGTTGGAACAAGGACATTTATAGCCCTATTCAACATAATCACTCTATTCACAAGTGGGCCTTAGAAGAAATTCAAGCAGCTCTTCAACAGTCTCCAGCAGATCCTTTTTTGATTGCATCAGAAGGAGAGGCTAGACTCAATTACTCCAACCTTCTTCATCAGGAAGAGAAATTTGCAAGACAGAAATCTCGTCAATTGTGGCTTGCAGCAAGAGACTCGAATTCCAAATTCTTTTATAACTCCATTAAGTCCCGATCAGTGAGAAATTCTATCTGTTGTCTTCGTCGCCCTAATGGTAGTCTATGTTCTGAGCCGGAGGAAATCAAGGGTCTTACTGTCCAGTATTACTAGGGTCTTCTTAACCAGAACTCGTCACCTGCTCAGCCCTTTCCACTCTCCTCTGGAGGTGTCTCGGAAGTTGAAAACATTGGGCTTTGTTCCCTTGCATCTGAATCTGAAGTACGAGCTGCTCTTTTTCATATGAAAGCTTTGAGTTCGCCGGGTTCGGATGGCTTTCCAGCAAAGTTCTATCAAGTTTTCTGGGAATTAATCAAGGAGGATCTCTTGAATGCTATCAATCACTTCTTTCAAAAGGGGAAACTCCTGCGGCAGGTCAACCATTCATTTATTGCACTAATCCCTAAATCTCTTACTGTAGATTCTCTTGATCAATATAGACCCATATCTTTGTGCAACACTTTTATAAACTCATCACCAAAATCATGGCATCACGACTCCAACCTCTACTTCCAAAACTGATTAGCCCTCACCAATCCGCATTTATTAAAGGACGCACATCCATCATAATATTCTCCTCGCACATGAATTTATTAAATATATCAACCACAATCCTTCAAGAGCTTGAATTAAAGTTGATCTGAAGAAAGCATTTGATAGCATCAGCTGGGCTTGTCTGGAACAGGTTATGAAGAATTGAAATTTCAGTGATCTATGGATTTCTTTATGTATGGAGTGTGTCACAACACCAAAAATTTTCAGTCTTGATCAATGGATCTCCAGCTGGGCTCTTTTCTTCCTCTTGCGGGATACGTCAAGGTGACCTTTATCTTCTCTCCTCTTCGTTCTTGTTATGGATTCCTTCTCTATGCGGATTAACAAGGTTGTTGAGGATGGAAAGATTGGCTCATTCATCAAAGGTTCACTCAATGTTAGCCATCTATGTTTTGTGGACGATATGTTAGTATTCTCTGACACCAAACCAAGCACTGCATCAGCATTAAAGGACTTATTCTGCTCCTTTGCTTCTTCCTTGGGTCTCTCCCTGAAAATGTCTAAGAGCCAGATATTCTCATCTTGTAGCTCATCAATTCAATCCTTTTGCCAAATTCTAAATACAACTCTTCATTCCCTCCTGGTTAGATACCTTGGGCTTCCTTTATTGAATGGCTCACTTAGATAGTCACATTTCTTGCCTCTTATTGACAAGGTCCGGAACATATTCAATCTTGGGAAGGTCACTCACTGTCCTGAGCTGGAAGAATTGAACTCATTAATTCAGTACTTTCTTCATTTCACATCTTCTGGACATCCTCATTTTACCTTCCTAGCAAGCTGATGCGTAATATCGAAATGGCTCCTTGAACATTCCTTTAGCAAGAACATTCTACCACCAGGAAAATTCACCACATTGCTTGGGCATCTATCTGCAAGCCCCTTTCGGAAGGTGGCCTGGGTATTAAATCTATCAAAGAGTGGAATCAGAGAGTAGCGGGTGTCCGATTCTGGGAAATCATCCACAATCACATTTCTCTATGGACTGACTGGATATCCAAAAGATATTTAAAAGGCTGAAATATCTGGACAGTTCACCCTCCATCGGGTAGTTCAAGCTCTTGGACCTCAATTCTTAATTAACTCTTGGCAATGGATTGCTCCTGAAGTCAAATATGTAATTTTTTAAGGAAAGACCATTAATATATGGTCAGATCCACGGCTCATTGGCAAGGGGCTGAAACATTACTATGACGTACCTCCTATATTTGGGGTCCTCCTCAGACTACCCATTTTAACTGTCTAGTCCATAATGGTAAGTGGAAGAAACTGTCATGCTGGCCACAAACTCTCGATCCCCTTTGGGCTGATATAGAACAATTGGAAGTAGGAGGTCTTGGAGATGATGTCCTAGTTTGGACTCCCTCTAAATCTGGTTCCCTAGGCCTTTCATCAGCTTTGCAATCTGTTCGTTATTCTGTTGGCACTTTAAATTGGTCCTCTTCGCTCTGGCTGCCCAGTCAAACTCCCCGACACTCTCTTTGTGCCTGGTTTGCATTTCACAATAAACTCCCTATCCGTGCTCGGATGCTTCGAAAGGGTCTTATCCATGATTCATCATGTCTTCTCTGCTCTTCACAAATTGAAGATGTTGACCACCTCTCTCTACAGTGTTCTTTTTCTAGATATCTCTAGAGTTCTATTATTAAGGGAATGCAAATCAGGCAATCTCCTCCCAGATCTTTTCTTGATCTCCCTAGATCGCTTGGCTTGGCTGCTGCATCCTCTGCTGAAAAGTCTCTTCTAGAGATATCTTTTGACTACCATCATCTGGCACATTTGGATTGAACGAAATGCCCAAGCATTCAAGAGACTCTCGACCCACAAACAGGTTGTTCTTTGGTGGATCTAGGACTCCATTAAGTCTCGCTTCTCGACCATTACGATCAAGTCTCTCTTGTCCCCGGATGTCCATAAAATTGTTGCTTTCTTTGGTGTCACTATCTCAGAACTATAGGAAACATCTACTCTGGTCCGGTGGATTCCACCCCGGATTGGATGGATCAAACTAAATTCTGATGGTTCCTTAGCCGAAGATAGAGGAGGTTGTGGTGCACTCCTTCAGGATGAATCTTCAGATTTTATCAGAGGAATTGCAAGGAGAGATGATCTTCCCACCATCAATCTATTGGAACTGAAGGCAAACTCTGTTTTGATCCGAAAATTGTGGATAGAATCGGACTCCACCACGGCGATTGCTTGGATTAAGGGAAAAGGCACTCGACCATGTAGTGCTATTCGGAGCCTTCGCATTAGGCCTGTCAACTGGTCGGGTCCGGGTCGGATCGTGGTGGACCCGGACCCGACCCGTGACAGGACCTGACGGGTCTGGGTCCAACCCAGCACCCGACGGGTCCGGAGAAATGTGGACCCGGACCCGGACCCGGACCCGTCGGACCCGGGTCGGGTTCGGGTCCGACCCGACCCGGATGGTTGGGTAAAAAAAAAAAAAAAAAGAGAAGAGCTTATGTATTTGTTTGTCTTATCATTCTATTTGAAATTTTTTGTAATAAAACATTATTGTTAATGAGACTATGTTTAAATATAATTTTATACAATTCAAAAGAAGTAAATGAATTATTAAATAACATCCAAAACAATAATCACTAACATAAAAAATATATTAACCTAAATAATAAACATAACTAACCTAAACAACATTCAAAACAATAAACACTAACATATTAACCTAAATAATAAACATAAATCATGCAACAAACTAATTAATCATACAAATTCAAATGCTAATAAGTTAATTGTCCAAAACAAACCGATTTATAGGCTTGTTATGATTATGATTTATGAACTTGTAGATACAAAAATAAGTTAAGTAAGAAATAAAATTATGTATCAACTAATACTAATGGTCTTATAATATATGAACATATATTAAAAAAAACAGTCGGGTCCAACGGGTCGGGGCGGAGTGGACCCGGACCCGACCCGTTTGTTTGTTCGGGTCCGCCGGGTCGGGTCCAAATCGGGTCAGGTATATTACACGTGTAATCGGGTCCGGGTCTGGACCCGACCCGTTGACAGGCCTACTTCGCATCATCCACCAAGCGCTTGATTCTCTAGATGAGTGGGAATCTTCCCACATCCACAGGGAGGGCAACGCCCCGGCTGACCTGTTAGCTTCATTTAAATCAGCCCGGGGGAAGCCATCCTATTCGACTATGATGTATGGCCTGCATTAAGAACAGCGATCCAAGCAGACAGGACAGGGCTCCCTTACACTCAGCAAAAATCTCTAATATGACCCATTTTGTTCTTTTTGAACTTGGTTTCTAAGGGGAGTTTAATCTCTCCACCATGAACCAAGGTTGTGTATCCCTTATTACTCGTTTGTAAATTTCTTTTTCATATGGAAATACAAAATTGATTTAACCATCAAAATAAAAAAGAAAAAAGGTGCATTTGTCAGACATATTTTACCTAATTAATTAGTGTGTGTATGTATATATGTTAGGGAAAATACAACATAAAATATGCATTCAATTTGTTTAAATATATAAGTAAATTTTTAAAAAGGTATGCACGTCATTAAACAACATAGACCTTCAAAAACAAATCTAAAATATATAGGTACTGCAAAAATGATGGTCGTTGACATTTTCTATTGTACAATAAATGTACTATTCGGTAGGGCCCCAACATTAACACACCCACCCAACCAATCCCAATTTGCATCATATCCATATATACTATGAATCAGATTCACTGAAAATTTCAAGATTGCATGCAAACATATCCAAATTCTATTCTATTGATATACCTGACCATTCTCGCAAAAGCTAAAGCTGATAATTGAACCATATCAAATTGCATAACCTTTCCTGCAGCTTTAAGACTACCTAACAATAAATGTCCCAATGGTCAATATTTAATACTCAATTGTAGGATATCAGTGGCAACTTCAAATATGTTATCGTAAGAAATCCCAAATGGGAGACCCCGTAACAATTTTGGTCTTGAAATGTAGCCATATCCATTTCGTCCCTAAAAAAAATGAACATTAATTTTATTTGTTTTTTTGTCTCTCATTTTGTGGGACTTCATACATTTTTAGCATCATTTTTAGTCTTCAAGTCATATGCATTTATTTAAAGGTCATATAAAATCATGATCCTAAGTGTGACCAACTATTTTTAAACCTAAAAACATATTAAACCAACAATAACAAAATGACATGTTCTCATATTAGTTGGACTAAGGGTCTTCAAAAGGCCCGAAGTCTGAAAGCCCGACCTGCCTGGCCCGGGCCGTTTTTAGGGCGTGCTGGGCTTGGGCTTGATTCTAGAGCCCGACCCACAGGTTCGCCAGCCCGCTCGCGGGACCCGGCCTGTAAGCCCATAGGAGCAATCCAATAAATGAGTCAAATGTAATTTTATATAATTATTATTTAAATTTTAGTTGAATTATACAAATTATTGACATTTATGTAGGTGTCAATCTAGTTAGTTACATATAGTTATTTAGTTTTTCAAGTAATTAATTCATTTAATATTTTTATTGTTGAAAATTCAATAAATATAAATGTTTTTTTCAACATTTTATTTAAAATTTCGTGTTATTTTAATATCATATAAAAATGAACAACTTAAAATTTAAAAATCAAAAGAAAATGTATGTTTAAAATCTGAGCCTGTAGGCCCAAAACCTAGGCCGGGCCCGTTTAGGCCCGGGCTCATGGGTAGGGCCTGGGCCCTTTTTTGCCATGGGCCTGGGCTTTGTTTCAACTGGCCGGCCCGGCCTGTTGCCGACCCATAAGTTGGAGTCAAAATTTTTGTTACTATTTATTTCCCAATATAGAAATGTAAATATCCATATAAAATCATAGGATCTCAATTACAAGGCTGACTAAAAGTTGGGCTAAAAGAAGTTATACGCACTCTTTTTTTAAACCCCAAGTGCACTACACTACTCTCAATTATTGGAGGTAGTCAATTAGGATTTTCATGTATAAAATGTCTATGTTCATGAATTTATAAATCTTGAGTTATTCAATCAGAACATTGGTTCATGAACAAAAAGTTCAGCGTCATTCAATTGAGACATTATTTCGTTGATATAAAGTCCAGTATTATTCAATTAAGATATCATTTCGTGGACAAAAAAATCCAGCATTATTCGATTGATGCATTTTTTCGTGGACAAAAAGTCCAGTGTTATTCGATTGAGACATTTTTTCATCGACAAAAAGTCTAACATTTGATTGAGACATTTTTTTGTGGACAAAAAGTGCAGCGTTATTCGATTCAAACTCCTCATAGTAGACATTTTGTCATGTGTTATTCAATTTAAACATGATTTGTGAAAACTTTCTTAAATGATAGACTTTAAAGAGAGAAATATAAAGGAGAAAATTATTTCAAAATCCCACCCAATGGGTGAGATTCTCATGGACTTTTATTATAACATTGTGAATATCTTCTTTTTTTTTTTTTTCTTTCAACAAAACTCTTTTCTTTTTTTTTATGGATGATGGTTATCTAATGCCTTTCAAATTTTATTTATAGTTTTTTTTATATTTTCTCTATTTATAATTTTTTTAAAAAAATATATAGATGTCTGAAATATTGATATCACCTCATATGTTTGATAAATATATGAGAATTGTGGATTTGCTTGTTTTGCAATCAATCATTTCATTATTGTATATTAAGCATCTCCAATCTTATACCCAAACTTTTACCCAAATTTAAATATGAGTAAAAGTAACCCAAAACTCTCTCCAATCATTTATCCATACTCATACCAAATCAAGCTTTTACTCAAATCTTTATCCAAATCAAGTTGGACTCAAATCTTTATCCAAATTTTGAACATCTCTTTTTTTTCTTTGTCTCCACATTTTCTTTCAATGTGACATTTTTTTTTCTTTCAACTCTACATTTAGTTCAACTATATTAGATACCTTCTCACCCCCTCCCCCCCCCCCCCCCCCCAAATTTTCACTCTCTTGAAACCAAAAGAAAAAAAAAGTTTTATTTCTTAAATCTTCATCTCTTTTTTTTAACTTCTTATTTTTACTCTAATAAAAAAATATTATTTTTAGTTTTTTTTTCAAAAATTAGATGATTATAATTTTTAAATTTGAATATCTTGAAGGGAAGAAAAATTGAGTAGTAAAAAGTTTTTGGGAAAAAAGACTTTGAAAATGTTTATCGGAAATAACTAAAAGAATATGTGAATTTTTTAAAAGATTTGAATAAAACACAGAATGATCGTTGGAGACACATCATATCAAATCAAGTTTTTACTCAAATTCTAAGTGAAATTTGTGTAAAAGTTTGGGTAAGGGTTGGAGATGAGCTTATATAATATATATATACATAGATCATCCACCATTATTTTCTTTTTCAAACTAAAGCATATTGTTCTTGCATTGATATCTACTGTGCATTATACATGTTTATGATGTAATGAATCATTAATTCTGAAGTAACGCACAAGTAGGTCATATGGTTGCATTGTTTCTAAAGGAATACAATATGGAAAAAAAAATTGACTATAGAGGTGAAGATAGAAAACCCACATCCACCTTCATGGGCACAAAAACAAATAAAATAGCATATGAGAAAGCACAAAATATGGAATGACATTACTAATGAGTGACCTTTGGATAAGAATCTATAGAAATAAAAATAACTTTACAAAGCCCCCTATTGGCTCTTAAATGGTATTAATAGTTCTAATTCTCACATTTTTATTAACTGTAAAAAAGCAACCCTGTAAAAACATCTAAAATTATAACTCAAATGTTTAAATGATTTGAAGAGTACATATTATAAATTTAAATAATTTGAAGTCATGAATTAAATTCATTGCCCATTAATAAATCTAAATGATTTTTTTTCGTAACAGTATGCATTTCAGATATGTGAAGATCGAAATTTACTATATTAAATTACATTTTATGTTAGGTGTGAATAATTCGTTTTGAATTTGAATATTTGAATTCTTTATTTGTTATTTTAAAAATATAAAAACAAGTCTATAAAGATCTACGAGATCAATAGAAATTCAGTTATGAAAGTCTACAAAAGTTTGTGAAATTCCATGAGAATCAATATGTGAAAATTTGAAAAATCTGTGAAAGTCCATGAGAGTCAATATGTGAAAGTATGCAAAAGTTTGTAAAAATCTATAAAAGTTCAAGAGAATCAATCTATGAAAGTATGACAAAGTCTATGAAAGTTTTTAAAAGTCTGTGAAAATCTATGAAAGTTTATAAAAGTCAATATGTGAAAGTTCATGAAAGTCTGTGAAAGCCTATAAAGTGTGTGAAAGTTCATCACTTAAATAATGTCCACATAAATCCATCAAAGTCCAAATTGACTACCCCCATTCCACTCTTTTAAAATAGCATATATCATCTAATGAATTGTGTAGATTTTTTCATAGAAAAAAGTTGAAAAAAAATCTAATCGAGTTATGTACTTTCACAATGAGTGTATATGGTTAACAATATATATAGAACTAAAAACGAGAGTAAAAAAAGTGTTAGTATTTGTGGCTTAATAAATCAATGTTTATTTTTTTCAAATGAATTTTGTTTTAAGAGAATCACATTTAACTCTTGCATAGCTTAACAAGTGGGGATTTGTGTTTAAGCAATGAATTAAGGTTGCCTCATTTGTTTATGAGTACGGTTGATGGGAGGTTATAAGTTTTAATTTGTGTATTTGGTTTGCAAGGGCATTTTGGTCAATTCAATGTCTTTGATGAGAAGACATGTTATGAGCCCTTGATATGATGAACCCATCAAAAGGTCCACCCTTGCATCCTTCTTAAGTGTGTATAGAAAAAGAAACACACACACATTTTCAACTCATCAAGAAGAGGAGGAGAAGCAAGGGTGCCTGGGGGTTCCTCTGTTGATGTTTCTTCTCCAGGTTCACTTGAATGAAATCAAAGGGAAGCTCAAGCATTAAATCAAGCTAGAAGAGGTGTTTCCAAAACCAATAAAAAAAATCTGAACCAAAGCCCAAAGGTATGTCTTGTTACATGGATTCTTGTTTTTCTTCCATACCAATGAAGATGAGATCCTGTTTTTTGTTTGTGACTTCAATCATGAAGCATTAGATCTCCAACAAAGAGAACTGTGTGTAATAATTCTCTTTCCATTTTGTTTGTGGGTGCCCATTAGAGAGAGAGAGAGAGAGAGAGAGAGAGAGATGACAACTTCTATACCTTTGCAGTGACTGTATGCTTGTGACTAACAAGGTATATGAAATTGAAATGGGATTGAAAAAATGACTGTGTAATAACATAGTTCTTTCCATTTTGTGTGTGGGTGCTATATATAGAGAGAGAGAGAGAGAGAGAGAGAGAGAGAACCTTCAGAAGGGTTTGTTGTAGTTTGAGCATCCAATCTCCCCGCCAAGCATGAGAGGCTCAAAAGACCACCAAAGACAAGCAGTACATGATGAAGAGGCAGAGATGATGTTCTTGCCTTCAGCATCTCCCTCACCAAAACTCAACCCTAGTTCAAAAAAATTCTGAACTTCAGTTCTCTGAAACTCGTGATCTGTTCTTCTTTTAATTTTGTTGGAGCCGTCAAAACTGAATTCAAAAAAGGTTAGTGTGATGTACGTCGTTGAAATTTCCTGTGGCCCAAATACAGCTTCAAAGGTTCAAAATGAAATTGTATTAAAAAAAACATTAAAAAAAAATCCAAACCGGTACGACATTAGGTTCAGTTCATTATTCATTGAATGATAAATCAAAGAATGGAGTCCGGATCCCATCAGTTTCCATGTACATAAGTCCGGTCAATAACAAATGGGTGGCTGACACTTGTCTAGGAAAAAAAAATCGGTGTGAAAAGGAAGTCCAACAATCAACTAATTACTTTTATCTTTTTTCTTTTATTTTTCCACTCACTGTCATCGGGTGGGGTCAGATCGGATCGAGGTGGTTTCAGACCTGACTTGACCCGTATGATTACCGGGTCTATGTTGGGTCTCGAATCTGATTGGATCGGATCGATCCATTAACAAATTCAAACCAGACAAAGAGAAGTTCTGAAACTTTTTAAGTGCTTACAATAACTTTATTTTTTTTACTTTTTAATAGAGTCTAATGCATTATAAATAGTCTTTTACTATTTTGATTTTTAAATGTTTTATGAGTGAGTATTTGGAATATAGTTTTGATTATTATGCTTCTACGTGAAGTCAAAAGGTTGTAAAAATATTTCAACTGTTTAAAATTTTAAATGATTATTTAATATTTAGTTATAAATGTTTGGTTGAATCATGAGTGTTAGATTGGATCATAAATAAAAAAAATTACATAATATTTGGGTTGAGTCAACCGGGTCCAACGGGTTCATAGGATCAGGTCGGGGTGGACCCAGACCCGACCGGTTTTGATTGTCGGGTTCTTCGGGTCGGGTATTACACCTTTTATCGGGTCAAGTCCGAGTCGACCCGCGACCCGTTGAAAGGTCTACTCACACCTCTCCCAGGCGAATGACTGAGAGGAACGGTGGGACCGTGAAAACTAAAAATGCTGAATTTCTTTTTCCCTTCTGATGTAGGACAGATTATGCAGAGGGGACCACTAAAAGAGATCCATCAAATAAATTAGAAAATCAATGGTCACGATCTTGGAATTGCATGAAATTTTACATGGAGAAAGATAATGAAGAGATCTTCTAAATTTGTTGTTATATAACTAACAATTCTTATTTTTTGAAAATCCAATTATTTAGACCTTCAAATTAGCGATTTTATTATTTTTAGTATTCGTCTTTATGAATTCAAGGATTCTCTGCAGATTTAAGAAACTTATAAGATCCCAACCCTTGTCAGATCTTTTTATCCGTTTTTCACTACGTTATCCTCGCACCCTCTTTTATTTTATTCTTATTTTTTTCTCTTTTCCTTATCTACAAATTAATTAGGCGGTGATGACTAAAGGACTATGGATTGATTAGGTTCAGGGATTGATAAAATCTACATCTCTAACAACATTCAAATATCTGATTTTACATATTTTAAGTAGTATGTCATTGTCTTATTATTGATTGTTTCAGGTGATAGTTTTGACTTGCACATATTCAATATAATGATCATAACATCTTTTTTGTCTGGTTAAAACTTCACATATATCATAAACAATCACATGAAATGCACACTTATAAGTCATAAACAATCAAAACGTACAATATATGAATCGACCTGAAATACTTGTTAATTGAATTGAATGATGAATAAATTAAATTGAAATACTTATTATGAATCAAACTAAAAAAATGAAGGGTGAATAACTTAAATGCCCCTTGATCAACTTCTTAATTTTTTTTCTATCTTTAGACTTTTTTTAATTTTTTTTTACCCTTACAGTCTGGTCCTATTTTTTTTTTTATCTTTTATTAGTGTTACATCATACTTTGATATCTAAAGTGTTTTATTTTTTCAATTTACAGTTAAATTATAAGTAGTTACATAATATGTTCAATTAGTTATAAAAATTATATATATATTTATAAATATATCATTATGTGTATATGAACTTATTTTTTCAACGCTTATCCATACAAATTAAAGATAATCGATTGATTCTCATATTCCACTACGTATATAAATATAAAAATAAAATTATTAATGAAACGGATAAATTTTTTTGTTATTTTCAATCAGAAGTAATCCATGTCGTGCAAGTCATCCACCGTTCACAGTTTTGACTTGTAGACATTCACATGTATGGCTGTCCTATGCAATTGTCAAGTTTTGAATAGGTACTGATGGAACCGATGTTTTTGGGCATTGATGGGATCCGGACCCGTAAGGATGTCACCATGAAAATGTCGTCAATTGCTTTGTGTGGCCGTGGCTTCTCTTTTTTTTTTTTTTATCTGCCACGTGTGTCAGCGAAGGTGACAGCGAAGGCCAAATTCTTGGATATACTATTTTTGGATTTTTTTATGTATATATATAACCGTTGAATAATTAATTTTTTTTTCCCCTCGCATCTCTTACTTTTTTTTTATTTATTTATTAAGTATGGGTGTTTTATCAAAAGAATGAAAGGTTTTTTTATTTTTTAATTTCTATAAATCATATGATTTAGTGATTGATTATTTATTTTTTTATATTTTAATTTTAGTTTCTAAATTTATAAGTTATATTCTTTTTTAATATTTAAGAATAAACTATTCTTAAATTATTTGATTTTTTTTAAATCTTTGAAAAAAATTAAAAAAAAACATATCTTTTAAATCTAAATACTAAAATTAAAATATAAAAAAGTAAAAAATTAATATTTAAATAAATATATTTATGAAGATTAAAAACTAAAAAAATCCAAAAATGAATTGACCAACCAAACCAAAAATATCTTTCAGAAGGAAAACCAAATGTCAAACACAACTACAGTGATGTTGCACCTGACAGAAGAAACCAGGTTGAGAGAGACTTCAATGTGCAAATGAAACGATAAATGTGTGTTATTGACATTTTGGCATGGTGGGCCCTGGGAATAGCCCCGGGCCTATAAAGTGTCCACACAGAATTTTTTTTTTTTTTTTTTTTTTTTTTTTATGAAAAAAGTAGAACCATGCCACCATTGCTTGAAGTTGTTTGAATGTCGTTTAAAGTTGTTGACTTAAAATACAATATGAAAAAGAGGGATCAATTACTAAATAACATAGTTTATATGGATTTAAAAATAAAAATTGCATTTCACATACTAATAGAGTATGGACGGACGTTTAACAAATGGACAAAAAACGAAATAGGCGATTGAAATTAGAGATAAAAAGAAATATGAAGAAAAAATGGTCGATCACTAGATAGCATAGTTTAGAGGGATTTAAAAATAAATATCCCAAAAAAGAAAATTGGGAAAATTTTACACAATTTCTTTTTGAGTCTCAAAGGTAGGGCTGTAACTTGGATGGGTTGGGTTCGGGTTGACCCCAACCCAAACCCAACCTGATTTCCAAACTATTCAATTCTAACCGGACTCAACCCGATTTTCAACCCGAATTGGACCAACCCGATCCAACGCGACTCAACCCGAATTGGACTAACCCGACTCCAACCCGATTTTCAACCCGATTTGAACCAACTCGACCCAATCCGAATTTCTAACATGATGTCTAAATTAAATAAATCAATCCGACTTAACTCATAAGATTAGCTAGGTTTACCTAAAATTTGGACTACCCATATTAGAAGTTACAGAATGAACGGTCTTGATCTTTTTTTTTTTTAACTATTAGTTTACGGGTTCGGGCTGAGTCGGGTTGTGAGTGAGCCAACCGAACCCAATTTGTGAGTCAACTCGAATTAGTCAACCCGAACCCGATTTGGTCAACTCAACCCATGTAAAAATCAGGTTCAACCCGTCGAATTCGGGTTCAGCCCGACCCAAGTTGCAGCCTTACTCAAACATAGTCCGTTCATGTTTTTATTATTTTAAAATCAGAGTGAAGTATGTATCTTTATTAGAAATCTCTAATTATGGTATTTTATAATTAGATAAGTTTAACAATGTCAAAGCCGATAGAAGCAGTTCAAGGTTGCCCTTAAATTTAAGAAAACGATATATCCAGCTATATATCCAACTATTTTCATTTTTTTTCTTCAAGTATATATTTACATTAATTAGTACATTTTTTTTCCTAATCTTCTAAAGAACACTGAAACATCAAAGAAAAATGACATGTTCAGTCTCTCGTACAGTCTCACTCACAATCCACACCGATTTTAAAAAATAAAATTTTTTTATAGAGACTTCTACTAAAGTACGTACTATTATAAGAAATAAAGTATATATTATGATACAATAGTATATTTTTTTTATTATTCGAATTTTTTTTTGTTATGATAGTACAGTATATAATGCACCACTGTAGCATATAAGGTTGTAGATAGGGCTACAAAATAGACTAAGTGTAATAGCGTTCAACTTCAAATTTCCTCGACTTATTGCACAAGTTAGTGATGTCTATAGATTTGGAAACTTCAGATTTCATGGACTGGATGTGTAGATATTCATTCACCAAGCACAAATTTTTTTAAAGAAATGATAGGCATACGTCTTAAATTTTATTCAAATTCAAGTGACAAGCCCAAAGCATAAAGTTGATAGAGGAAGAATCCACCGAGACATATTACAATTCCAATACCATGATCTCATGTTTTCCTCCAATATACAAAATTTTAACTGCCCCTGCACAAGCAATCCGGCACCCAATCTCTAACAAAATTAGTAACCGAATCCTAAAGATTTTCAATATAAATTCTAGTACCCTAAAAAACCAAATGATTTCTAGCTAGCTAGATCGTTCATCAAGCACAATTCTAAGAAAAAAAAGAAGTAATTCCAATGTGGAACAACCGAAGAAGTTTTCAGAGATACTGAGTGGGTCCTATATATTCACTTTGTTAGAATATGAAAAGAATGAATCAATCATATTATTAGGGTTTGTACCCAATATTTATAGTACAAAAAGGGAAACAAGGAAAAGACTAATCTATCCTTAACCCTAGCATATATATATACATTTAACACCCCCCCTCAAACTCATGGTGGATCATACATCGAGAGTTTGCTCAACAAGAAATCATGCCGCTGAAGTGTATGAGACTTTGTGAAAAAGTCTGATAACTGAAGAGAAGAGGAAATATATGGGAGTGATATAGTGCCCGAAATAAAATGATGACGGACGAAGTGACAATCGATCTCGATGTGCTTCGTACGTTCATGAAATACTGGATTGCTAGCAATCTGAATGGCGCTCTTGTTGTCACAATATAGAGGAGTAGACGCAGATAGAATGACGCCCATGTCAGAGAGGAGGCGTCGAAGCCAAACAACCTCAGCAGTAGTAGATGCCATAGCACGATATTCGGCCTCAGCACTCGAATGAGAAACAATGTTTTGTTTCTTGGCCTTCCAAGATATAAGAGAGTCCCTAAGAAAGACACATATACTAGTTGTGGATTTTTGATCTGTGACATCTCCTCTGCCCAATCAGCATCAGTATAAGCGCGAAGTTCAAGAGTAGAAGAAGACGGTAACAGCAGAGCACGAGATATAGTGCCACGTAGATAGCGTATAATCCGAAGAACTGCTGCATAATGAACAGTACGAGGGGCAGCGACAAACTGACTGACAATATGCACAGCATAGGCAATGTCAGGACGAGTGACAGTGAGATAGACGAGGCTTCCAACAAGCTGTCTATAACGAGTAACATCAGATAGTGGTTCTCCATCATCAGGCCGGAGCTTAGCATGAAGCTCAATAGGAGTGGGAGAAATGCGATCATCAGTTAGACAGGCACGGTCGATCAAGTCAGCAGTATACTTGCGTTGGGAGAGAAGATAACCACGCGGAGCAGAAGCAACTTCCAAGCCTAGAAAATAGCGAAGTTTGCCAAGATCTCAAATTGACGCTGAAGATGTTGCTTGACCGACTGTATATGAGATGAATCATCGCCGGTGATGATCATGTCATCAACATAAAGCAGCAGGATAGTACGATGAGAACCAGAGGTGTGAACAAATAAAGCTGGATCAGAGGAACTGGAACAAACCCAGCAGCATAGATAGCATCAGTGAATCGAGCGAACCAAGCACGAGGAGCCTGCTTGAGACCATAGAGAGCGCGGTGAAGATGGCATACATGACCAGATGAATGAGGAAGACCCGGAGGAGGAGTCATGTAAACCTCCTCTGATAAATCACCATGAAGAAAAGCGTTCTTGACATCAAGCTGATAAATGGGCCATTGACGAACAGAAGCAACAGAAATCAAAGTACGAACAGTTGTCATCTTTGCTACAGGAGCAAATGTCTCATCATAATCAATACCATGCTGCTGAGTGAAACCACGGGCAACCAACCGAGCCTTGTGACGCTCAATCGAACCATCAGAGTTGGTCTTGATCTTATAAACCCACTTACAGCTGATAGGAGTCTTCCTGGAGGAAGTGGTACAATTTTCCACGTATGAGTGCGTTGTAATGCACTAAGCTCCTCTGCCATAGCACCTTCCCATTCTGGAATGCCGACAGCCTCACGATATGATTGGGGCTCCCAATGAGTGGAAACAGCTGAAAGAAAACACTGAAAACTAGGAGAAAAAGAATCAGAGGCAACCAAGCTGAGTCGTTGAGGAGGTCGACAAGCGAGGCGGATTGCGACGAGGAGCAACTGGTGTGGAAGCAGAATCGTCTTCTGGCGAAGCAGCATCAGGAACAGGTGTAGGAGTAGACAGAACCGTCCCACGTGAATCATCCGGAAAAGAAGTTGACGAAGACGGCAAGGGTGAAGATGGGACTGACGAGGAAGAGTGGTCAGGTACAGACGGAGTAGATGACTGAGGAGCAAAAGATGAAGATGAGAAATCAGGAATGGAAAAGTCCAAAAATGTGACTTCCTCAACCGTGGATGGGGGAAGAGGAACAGGAGGCGAGCGAAGAGCGTAGTATGGATGACTCTCAAAGAATGTGACATGACAAGATGTCCGAAGACGACGAGCAACAGGATCATAGCATCGATATCCTTTGATCTCATTACTATACCCAAGAAAAACACACATAGTGGAACGAGGAGACAATTTGGTACGCTCAAGAGGAGGAAGTAGGACAAAACACGTGCATCCAAAAACACGAAGACGAGAATAATCAGGAGGACTATGATAAAGACGCTGAAAGGGGAGATGCCAGCAGTGATAGACGAAGGAGTGCGATTGATGAGATACACACTTGTAAGAACAGCCTCACCCCAAAACTGAACAGGAACAGAAGCAGAGAGGAGTAAGGACCGGGTCGTTTCGAGGATATGACGGTGTTTGCGCTCAGCAACCCCGTTCTGCTGATGAGCATAAGGAGTGGAAAGCTGTGGTAGAGTGCCTTGGGAGGATAAAAAATCACGAAAAGCACGAGAACAATATTCCCCCCCACAATCAGAGCGAAACACCTTGATGCGTTTGGAAAACTGAGTTTCAACCATTGTAGCAAAAGATTTATAGATGGGTAACAACTCAGAACGACTATGCATCAAATATATCCAGGTAAAGCGAGAAAAATCATCAATAAAAATAACATAATAACGGTTACCCCCTTTAGAAGGAATAGGGGAGGGACCCCAAACATCAGAGTGAACTAGATCAAAAGGAGAAGCAGAAATGTGTTTACTAGTAGGAAATGGAAGAGCCAAGTGTTTTGCCAACTTGCAGCCCACACATGGTTGAAGCTCAGTTTTTGAAAAGGAACCTAAAACACCGGTACTTATTAGATAACGAAGTCTTGGAGGAGAGAGATGGCCAAGACGGCGGTGCCATACATCAAAGGAGGAAGGAGAAGAAAAATCAAGCGCAGAAGCTGCAGAAGACGAAGGAATATGAAGATGATCCATGTAGTAGAGCCCACCGCGTCTAGAGCCTGTCCCAATCTTTCCCCGTACGACGATCCTGTACAGAACAAGTAGAAGAATCAAAAGTAATGAGACAATCATGATCCGCAATTTGACCAACAGAAAGCAAATTTAATGATAGACCAGGAACATGAAAAACATCAGGAAGTTGAAATCGATGAGAAGGATCAGCAAGAGAACCAGAACTCGACACAGACAGAGGCATCCCATCTGCCGTACGAATAACAGGAGTGGGAAACACGCGAGTAGGACAACTAATAAAGGATGCCTGAGAAGTCATATGATGGGAAGCCCCAGAGTCAAGAATCCATGAGGAGGTAAGGTTACCTGTCGCCGCAGTAGAAGCAGAAAAGGGAGCAGATGAATCACTACCAGTCACTGAGCGAAGCATATCTTGAAGCTGTTGTTGTTGAAGGTGGAGTGCGCAAGACTCTCAGTGATCTGAGAGGGAAGAATATGCCGGCGGATCAGTAGGAAAATCAGATGCAACAGCAGCTGCAGATCGAGGCTGAGAGCGACGTGGAGGAACTGTAGAAGGTGCCCGAGGTGCTTGCGCCCGAGGCGCTAGTGCACGTGATGCTGCAGGATCTAGTGGACGAGGTGCTGGAGGAAGTGCTCCAGGAGCTGAAGTGCGAGGTACATAAACAAGAGGAGCACCATCACGAGCACGCTTACGACATTCAGATTGCACGTGTCCAAATTTATGGCAATAATAGCAAGTGACCCGAGTGTAGCGATTGTCTTGACGATGTGCAACATTGACAGAACTGTGATCAACGATAGGCGGAGTGACAACAGTGCGAAGACGCGTCTCCTCAGCAACTAACTCAAAAAGAACCGTATCAAGAGACGGTTTGGGAGAACGATGAAGAATCTGTGCACGAATAGCCTCGAACTCAGGACGAAGACGAATCAAGAATTGGTATAATCGTTGACGATTACGGTACTCACGATAGCGTGTCAGAAAAATACCCTCTATCTGAGGATCCATAGGTGCGAGTTGATCCCAGTAATCAGATAAAAGAGAATAAAAATCACGAATAGAAAGCTCCCCTTGATAAAAAGTAGAAATGGCCTGATGATGTAGATAGAATTCCTAAGCACCATCGGTATACATATAGAAATTCTTCAGGAAGTCCCAATATTCTTTGGCTGTAATGAACGACTTCAAATGTTTACGAATATTTGGAATAACCGAAGAAGCAATATAAGCTTTCACCCGAGAATCGGCCTCCTTCTATGTTAACAAAGCCTTAGTATACGCCTCAGCTCTGGCCTTGATGGTTGTCTCATCAGAACCCGGTGGAGATGGTTCAAGTACAGGAGCTAGATTAGTGCCAGTAACATGACCCAATAGGCGACGATAATCAAGCTGAAGTTCAAGACTAATAGACCAGACATCATAATTGTTACCATCAAACTTAACATCGATGATCTGAGTGTTATCCGTAGCCATAATAGGCAAAAAGAGAATAACAGAGAAAAAATATATGCCTCGGATGATGAAAATATAGTCACAGATGCGTGTAGAACGAAAAATGGAGCAAAATGAGTACCAATATGACTATATTTGGAGTCCGAATGAACCCGTAGCGGCCGAATAAAGAAAATACCAAAAAAGGCGATGACGGGGCGGTAAACGGGTCGCGGATCCGGGTCGGGCAGCTAGTGCCGGGTCGGGTCAGGCGCTGGAGCCGGGTCGGGTCGGGCAGCTGGAGCTGGGTCGGGCAGCTGGGCCAGGCGCGAGCTGGTGCTGGGCCGGGCGCGCGCGGGCGCGAAGCACGGGATCTCGGGATAAATTCCTGAGTGATCCGGGATGCTGTCCGGGACCAAATCCGGGACAGGATCCCAGGAAATCCGGGCTGATCGGCGCGGATCCGCGCTGATCACGTGATTCCGAGACGACGCGCAGGCAGACGCGGACGGTGCGCGGACGGTGTGCGGGCACGGCGCGGACGGGGCGCGGGCACGGCGCGGACGGGGCGCAGGCAGGGCAAGGTGGCACTGGACGGCGCGGCAGGGTGGTGCAGCAGTGCGAGGCGGTGCGGCAGGGCGGTGCAACAGGGTGGTAGGGCGGAGCAGCCGGGTGGCGCAGCGACGGCACGACGGCGGTGCAGCGGGGCGGCGCAGCGGCGGCACGGGGCGACGCAGCAACGATGCGACGGCGGCACAGCGGTGCAGATGCAGCAGATCTGCGTGGGGCAGCGGCAAAGCGGCGCGGGGGCGATAGGACGTCGACGATCAAAGAAAAAAATTGGATTCAAGCTCTGATACCATGTTAGAATATGAAAAGAATGAATCAATCATATTATTAGGGTTTGTATCCAATATTTATAGTACAAAAAGGGAAACAGGAAAAAAACTAATCTACCCTTAACCCTAGCAAATATATACATTTAACACACTTGTTCCTCCTCCCCTACATATATTGAATATAATTACAAATGCTTTCACACAATGAAAATAACTTTTTAATATTTTATTCCGATTAATTCTAATTATTTTACAATAATTTTTTTTATTTTCAAACTAATCAATGTAACCAAAATTAAAATGAAGTTCATTCTTATCTCTCACCAACGTATACTTGTAGAACTTTTTTTCTCACTAGTTTTCTTTGTAAATGTTCACATCTAGCACCACCAATCCACAATAACAATGCGAGGTTTGGTCATGCATCAAATGCTGAAGATGAAGATGCTCGATATGAAGAACTCAATCTAGAATTCAGATATTAAATGGGAGAATGCAAGTATCAAAATGGGGGGAATCATGGATTTGAAGTGTATAATTTGATCTTTAAAAGAAGATATGAAAAAGTATGGGAGGTTGATGAAGCAGAGGGGCAAATCAAACATCACACACTCAAAGGTTAAATGTACTTTTTAATGGCAACCACTGACGCAATAAAAAATTTCGAGAATTATTTTTTAAAGCATCATGTGATGGAACAACTTGACAAATTGAGTTATATATATCAAAGAATGAAATGTCTTCTTTATAAAGGTTTGATGTTTTATCAAAGAATGAATTGACCAAACAAACCAAAAATATTTTTCAAATGGAAATAAAAAGTCAAATAAAAAACAACAGCGATGTTGAACCTGAAAGAAGAAACCAAGTTGAGAGAGATACTGAATGTAAAAATGGAAAGATAAATGTGTGTTATTGATATACCGGCGTGGTGGGCCGTGGGAATAGCCCCGGGCCTACAGAGTGTTCACATTAATTGGAAAATGTTACACAGTTTCTTTTTCACACTCTAACCTTGTTTTTATTCTTTTAAAATTATGGATTTAATCTAATGAAGTATGTATTTTTTTTTATTAGAAATCTCTAATTATGATAATTTTTAATTAGAAAAGTTTAACAATGTCAAAGCCGGTAGAAGCAAATCAAGGGTTACCCTTAAATTTAAGAAAATAATTAATATATCCACCCCTATTGTGCAATCCCTTCTATAACTCTTTAATAAAATAAATACTATTTAAAAAAATAAAGTACATATTTAAATTAATCAGTACATATCTTTTCCTTAAAACATGAAAAGCATCTAGTAGAATACCGTATTATATACTCCACTGATGGAGTGCAAATGGAGTTACAGCTCCCCCATTAAAAATGAAATATCCACACATGGATTATCATATTCGTAGATGATGATAGTTCAAGATTTTGTTTGGATCAGCCCACTGTGCGATTCTGTTTCGAGTTTGAGACTATGTTGCAAAAACTCCTTTATTGGAATGTCAAATCACTCTGGCTTTATTCATTCTTTTCTTTCATGACTCGACTCGCCTTTCGGGTAAATAAGAAATGTTTGCACTATATCTTATATCGTACATCGGTCGGGCTTCCTAACAAGGAACCAGGAGACATGCTGCATGGCTCATATCACTCTGGCTTTATGTGCCAAGATATGATTTAAAGTTTTAATTAGCATTTAAATTTATTTATTTATATTTTTTTTATACATTTTTTGGAATATCAAATAACAAACATAAATTATGTAATATTTATAATTAATATTTAATCTTAATATTAATTGCAACTGGGGCGGATTTTGTTAAGTAAATATATTTTCCGTTTCACACCCTTCGAGTTTTATTTTATCTGTTCCAAATCTGTCATAAACCCGAACCCGACCTGATCCAACCGGGTCAAGTCGGGTCGGGTACCCTATTAAGACAATCCCACTACTATCCCTAAGGAAGAAGACAAATGAGCACAACTGTTTTTTCTAATTTGGCGAGATATTTCGCATTAGAGAATTTATTTTGGGAAATGCTGCACGGAGGAAAATTGCGCAATTCCCCACGTGGCCATGTGGTCCTTTTAAGACAGGCCATCTGGGATCTTCTATTGGGTCGAGCACACACTGTGGCAGTTGTTCTAGATGAAGTGGGCTCTATATGTGGACGTACTTGGGCTGTCGACCAGCCAAGTATGCTCACTAGTGGGCCCTCATATCATTGTTCTCGGGGGATCAGACCTCAAACTAGTCTAAGAATTCTTTTCCTGCGACCTTTCTACTCTATCACCTCTCATCAGAGGGCTGTAAGAGTGCCTCCCCTCGTGGGATCTAGTCTTGCTCGTGCTTTTTTTTGAGAAATGATTGCCCATCAACCCCCACTTATTTGGAACATGTGTCCCCTCTGTGATTTTTCCTTCACAATTTGTAATTTATTTTTAAATTTTTTTTTTGTAATGGATTAACATAAAAATTGATTTTTAGATTCCAAACATAACCAGGATGGAATGATATGGCTTGGAATGGAGGAACAATATTCCTTGATAAAATTGTTTACAAATGTCGAGTTTTTTTTATTCGGGATTGTTACTCCCCCATCTCATTCACCCCATCATTTTAAAAAATTCATTTTTTTGGGTGGGGATCGGAGGAGAATAAATGAAGGAGGGTGGCAGTGAGCACTGGCCGGGGAGGGTAACGACGGTGGGCAGAGGATGCTGTTAGAATATGAAAAGAATGAATCAATCATATTATTAGGGTTTGTATCCAATATTTATAGTACAAAAAGGGAAACAAAGAAAAGACTAATCTACCCTTAACCCTAGCATATATATACATTTAACACCCCCCCTCAAACTCATGGTGGATCATACACCGAGAGTTTGCTCAACAAGAAATCATGCCGCTGAAGTGTATGAGACTTTGTGAAAAAGTCTGATAACTGAAAAAAAGAGGAAATATATGGGAGTGATATAGTGCCCGCAATAAAATAATGACGGACGAAGTGACAATCGATCTCGATGTGCTTCGTACGTTCATGAAATACTGGATTGCTAGCAATCTGAATGGCGCTCTTGTTGTCACAATATAGGGGAGTAGACGCAGATAGAATGACGCCCATGTCAGAGAGGAGGCGTCGAAGCCAAACAACCTCAGCAGTAGTAGATGCCATAGCACGATATTCAGCCTCAGCACTCGAACGAGAAACAATGTCTTGTTTCTTGGCCTTCCAAGATATAAGAGAGTCCCCAAGAAAGACACATATACCAGTTGTGGATTTTTGATCTGTGACATCTCCTGCCCAATCAGCATCAGTATAAGCGCGAAGTTCAAGAGTAGAAGAAGACGGTAACAGCAGAGCACGAGATATAGTGCCACGTAGATAGCGTATAATCCGAAGAACTGCGGCATAATGAACAGTACGAGGGGCAGCGACAAACTGACTGACAATATGCACAGCATAGGCAATGTCAGGACGAGTGACAGTGAGATAGACGAGGCTTCCAACAAGCTGTCTATAACGAGGAACATCAGAAAGTGATTCTCCATCGTCAGGCCGGAGCTTAGCATGAAGCTCAATAGGAGTGGGAGAAATACGATCATCAGTTAGACAGGCACGGTCGATCAAGTCAGCAGTATACTTGCGTTGGGAGAAGATAACCACGAGGAGCAGAAGCAACTTCCAAGCCTAGAAAATAGCGAAGTTTGCCAAGATCTTTCATCTCAAATTGACGCTGAAGATGTTGCTTGACCGACTGTATATGAGACGAATCATCGCCGGTGATGATCATGTCATCAACATAAAGCAGCAGGATAGTACGATGAGGACCAGAGGTGTGAACAAATAAAGCTGGATCAGAGGAACTGGAACAAACCCAGCAGCACAGATAGCATCAGTGAATCGAGCGAACCAAGCACGAGGAGCCTGCTTGAGACCATAGAGAGCGCGGTGAAGATGGCATACATGACCAGATGAATGAGGAAGACCCGGAGGAGGAGTCATGTAAACCTCCTCTGATAAATCACCATGAAGAAAAGCGTTCTTGACATCAAGCTGATAAATGGGCCATTGACGAACAGAAGCAACAGAAATCAAAGTACGAACAGTTGTCATCTTTGCTACAGGAGCAAATGTCTCATCATAATCAATACCATGCTGCTGAGTGAAACCACGGGCAACCAACCGAGCCTTGTGACGCTCAATCGAACCATCAGAGTTGGTCTTGATCTTATAAACCCACTTACAGCTGATAGGAGTCTTCCCTGGAGGAAGTGGTACAATTTTCCACGTATGAGTGCGTTGTAATGCACTAAGCTCCTCTGCCATAGCACCTTCCCATTCTGGAATGCCGACAGCCTCACGATATGATTGGGGCTCCCAATGAGTGGAAACAGCTGAAAGAAAACACTGAAAACTAGGAGAAAAAGAATCAGAGGCAACCAAGCTGAGTCGTTGAGGAGGTCGACGAGCGCGAGGCGGATTGCGACGAGGAGCAACTGGTGCGGAAGCAGAATCGTCTTCTGGCGAAGCAGCATCAGGAACAGGTGTAGGAGTAGACAGAACCGTCCCACGTGAATCATCCGAAAAAGAAGTTGACGAAGACGGCAAGGGTGAAGATGGGACTGACGAGGAAGAGTGGTCAGGTACAGACGGAGTAGATGACTGAGGAGCAAAAGATGAAGATGAGAAATCAGGAATGGAAAAGTCCAAAAATGTGACTTCCTCAACCGTGGATGGGGGAAGAGGAACAGGAGGCGAGCGAAGAGCGTAGTATGGATGACTCTCAAAGAATGTGACATGACAAGATGTCCGAAGACGACGAGCAACAGGATCATAGCATCGATATCCTTTGATCTCATTACTATACCCAAGAAAAACACACATAGTGGAACGAGGAGACAATTTGGTACGCTCAAGAGGAGGAAGTAGGACAAAACACGTGCATCCAAAAACACGAAGACGAGAATAATCAGGAGGACTATGATAAAGACGCTGAAAGGGGGAGATGCCAGCAGTGATAGACGAAGGAGTGCGATTGATGAGATACACACTTGTAAGAACAGCCTCACCCCAAAACTGAACAGGAACAGAAGCAGAGAGGAGTAAGGACCGGGTCGTTTCGAGGATATGACGGTGTTTGCGCTCAGCAACCCCGTTCTGCTGATGAGCATAAGGAGTGGAAAGTTGTCGTAGAGTGCCTTGGGAGGATAAAAAATCACGAAAAGCACGAGAACAATATTCCCCCCCACAATCAGAGCGAAACACCTTGATGCGTTTGGAAAACTGAGTTTCAACCATTGTAGCAAAAGATTTATAGATGGGTAACAACTCAGAACGACTATGCATCAAATATATCCAGGTAAAGCGAGAAAAATCATCAATAAAAATAACATAATAACGGTTACCCCCTTTAGAAGGAATAGGGGAGGGACCCCAAACATCAGAGTGAACTAGATCAAAAGGAGAAGCAGAAATGTGTTTACTAGTAGGAAATGGAAGAGCCAAGTGTTTTGCCAACTTGCAGCCCACACATGGTTGAAGCTCAGTTTTTGAAAAGGAACCTAAAACACCGGTACTTATTAGATAACGAAGTCTTGGAGGAGAGAGATGGCCAAGACGGCGGTGCCATACATCAAAGGAGGAAGGAGAAGAAGAAATCAAGCGAGCAGAAGCTGCAGAAGACGAAGGAATATGAAGATGATCCATGTAGTAGAGCCCACCGCGTCTAGAGCCTGTCCCAATCTGCTTCCCCGTACGACGATCCTGTACAGAACAAGTAGAAGAATCAAAAGTAATGAGACAATCATGATCCGCAATTTGACCAACAGAAAGCAAATTTAGTGATAGACCAGGAACATGAAAAACATCAGGAAGTTGAAATCGATGAGAAGGATCAGCAAGAGAACCAGAACTCGACACAGACAGAGGAGTCCCATCTGCCGTACGAATAACAGGAGTGGGAAACACGCGAGTAGGACAACTAATAAAGGATGCCTGAGAAGTCATATGATGGGAAGCCCCAGAGTCAAGAATCCATGAGGAGGTAAGGTTACCTGTCGCCGCAGTAGAAGCAGAAAAGGGAGCAGATGAATCACTACCAGTCACTGAGCGAAGCATATCTTGAAGCTGTTGTTGTTGAAGGTGGAGCTGCGCAAGACTCTCAGTGATCTGAGAGGAAGAATATGCCGGCGGATCAGTAGAAAAATCAGATGCAATAGCAGCTGCAGGTCGAGGCTGAGAGCGACGTGGAGGAACTGTAGAAGGTGCCCGAGGTGCTTGCGCCCGAGGCGCTAGTGCACGTGATGCTGCAGGATCTAGTGGACGAGGTGCTGGAGGAAGTGCTCCAGGAGCTGAAGTGCGAGGTACATAAACAAGAGGAGCACCATCACGAGCACGCTTACGACATTCAGATTGCACGTGTCCAAATTTATGGCAATAATAGCAAGTGACCCGAGTGTAGCGATTGTCTTGACGATGTGCAACATTGACAGAACTGTGATCAACGATAGGCGGAGTGACAACAGTGCGAAGACGCGTCTCCTCAGCAACTAACTCAAAAAGAACCGTATCAAGAGACGGTTTGGGAGAACGATGAAGAATCTGTGCACGAATAGCCTCGAACTCAGGACGAAGACGCATCAAGAATTGGTACAATCGTTGACGATTACGGTACTCACGATAGCGTGTCAGAAAAATACCCTCCATCTGAGGATCCATAGGTGCGAGTTGATCCCAGTAATCAGACAAAAGAGAATAAAAATCACGAATAGAAAGCTCCCCTTGATAAGAAGTAGAAATGGCCTGATGTAGATAGAATTCCTGAGCACCATCGGTCTGCGTATAGAAATTCTTCAGAAAGTCCCAATATTCCTTGGCTGTAATGAACGGCTTCAAATGTTTACGGATATTTGGAATAACCGAAGAAGCAATATAAGCTTTCACCCGAGAATCGGCCTCCTTCCATGTCAACAAAGCCTTAGTATACGCCTCAGCTCTGGCCTTGATGGTTGTCTCATCAGAACCCGGTGGAGATGGTTCAAGTACAGGAGCTAGATTAGTGCCAGTAACATGACCCAATAGGCGACGATAATCAAGCTGAAGTTCAAGACTAATAGACCAGACATCATAATTGTTACCATCAAACTTAACATCGATGATCTGAGTGTTATCCGTAGCCATAATAGGCAAAAAGAGAATAACAGAGAAAAAATATATGCCTCGGATGATGAAAATATAGTCACAGATGCGTGCAGAACGAAAAATGGAGCAAAATGAGTACCAATATGACTATATTTGGAGTCCGAATGAACCCGTAGCGGCCGAATAAAGAAAATACCGAAAAAGGCGATGACGGGGCGGTAAACGGGTCGCGGATCCGGGTCGGGCGCGAGTCGGGTCGGGTCAGGCGCTGGAGCCGGGTCGGGTCGGGCAGCTGGAGCTGGGTCGGGCAGCTGGGCCAGGCGCGCGCGGGAGCGAGGCACGGGATCTCGGGACAAATTCCCGGGAGATCCGGGATGTGTCGGGACCGAATCCGGGACAGGATCCCAGGAAATCCGGGCTGATCGGCGCGGATCCGCGCTGATCACGCGATTCTGAGACGACGCGCAGGCAGACGCGGTGCGGGCACGGCGGACGGGGCGCGAGCATGGCGCGGACAGGGCGCGGGCACAGCGCGGATGGGGCACGGGCAGGGCAGGGTGGCGCTGGACGGCGCGGCAGGGTGGCGCAGGAGTGCGAGGCGGTGCGGCAGGGCGGTGCAAGGCGGCGCAGCAGAGTGGCACAGCAGCGACAGGGCTGCGCGAGGCGGCGCGAGAGGGCGGCGCAGCGGCAGCACAACGGTGGCGCGACAACGGCGCAGCGGCAGGGCTGCGCGAGAGGGCGGCGCAGCGGCGTCACGACGGCGGCGCAGCGGCGGCGCGACAATGGCGCACGGAGGCACGGGGCAGCGCAGCGGCGGCACGACGACGGCGCACCGGCGGCGCGGGGCAGCGGGACGTCGACGATCAAAGAAAAAAATTGGATTCAAGCTCTGATACCATGTTAGAATATAAAAAGAATGAATCAATCATATTATTAGGGTTTGTATCTAATATTTATAGTACAAAAAGGGAAATAAGGAAAAGACTAATCTACCCTTAACCCTAGCATATATATACATTTAACAGATGCCAGGTATCAAGGGGAGAAAGAGAAAAGAAGAAGAAGAAGAAGATGGGTGGTGGGCGGCCACCGCCACTCTGTCATGATGCCCATCACTGCCCTCCCCCTTCGTGGCCTCTCTTTCCTTCTCTATTTCTCTCTCTTTATATCTTTCTTTCTCTCCCCTCGTTCTCCCGTCGATCTCCTCTACCAACTGTCGCCTCCTACGTCCACCGTGCCCTTTTTGACCCCTTCCTTTCTTTTTACTCTCTTCCATTCTTTATCTCACTCTTGCTCACTTTTTTCCTGTCATTCACCCCATCCTAAATTTTTTAGGGATGGTAGGACTAAACACCCCTGTCGATTTGGATTTCGACTAGGGTGTGGTGTCATCAATCCGGTTCTTTCAGACTTGGTTCCAATCCATGTGTGAAGTACTAAATCATCATCTGAAGGATCGTCCAAGTTCACTCGACTGCTACTTGCTTTTCCTCAAAAGCAAGAAAAGAGAATTGATCGCCTCACAGGAGTTGTGGGAACGACTTCCTAAGAATCACAACCGGCCGTGCCTTAAGGTGAAACGAAGTTCAGTTGGTCTTGTAAAACTCCAAAGAAAGGAAGAAAGGAAGAAAATAGTAGCTAGGTTGATAGAAGTGATGGAGAAAAACAAGGTTTATGAAAATCATGGTCAGGACCAGACAAATACTCAAATCGAAGAAAAAGCCAGTGGTTCTATGGATTTCAGATAATTTACAAGGGGTTATTTGAATTTTACCTAAATTTATATATCATTAGAAATTTTCTTAATGAAAAAATGTGCCCTTTGTTGTCTTTTCTTAACCAAAATTAAACTTAACTATAACTAATTTTTATTAAGAAGTAAAAATGACAAAAATAACTTTAACATAACATTTTCATAGTGTAAAATTTGTTATTATTTCCAAATCAACCATGAGTCATTTTCCCTCTCGCCCCTTCTCAAACTCACACTTTCTGTTCTTCTTTTGTAACCAAGATCTATATTTTTTTTCTTTATAATTTGTCCTTTTGAAGTATATATATGATTAGTTTTTCTCAAACTAATTTTATTTTATACCTACTAATGTAAATATTAATGATTAATATATCTTGGCTAATAATAAGATTATATTTTATTTCTTTTAGATGAAATTTATCATTTTATGTTAAAATTAATATTTTTTATTTTTATAAATACTGTATTTGGGTAATGTGAATTATGCAAAAAAAGGTACTTTGGTCATTTCTCCAAGAATTTTAACTATGATAATAAATATGCATAATTTCTAAATAATCTAATGATATAAAAATAAATAAATTATTTGGAGTTGCATAAAAATAAATAGCATATTTTTGAATGATATACATATTAAAAAAAACCCTATAATAAATTATCCATTGCTCAAATTTAATATGCTCGATCATCCCTTTTTTTTTTATCACAAGTATATTTAAAACCATTGTTTGTGATTATAGCCTATTGTTTTGTGTTTCGGGTTTAGGTAGCATTTGAATAAAACTAAACATTACTTTCATGCTACATAAGATGCAAACTTGAATGGAAAGAACAAGTTTTGCAATCCTATAACTTCACAGCACAATAACCCAATTAAATATGCTAACAAATACCTACCAAGAAAATGAAGCCTGGTCCTGAACATGCCTGCCTTCTTTTCTCCAAGACAATAAACACTGACTCTTGACAATTTTAAAGTTTGTCTGTTACATATGGTAACGCTCTATGTTTATCTTGATATTTGTGTTCACGTATAAGTAAAGATTATCTTTTTTCACTAAACAATATAAAAATATACTAATGGTATGGAAACTCACCTCCTATGCACTCTTATCCCATCCATGGATGATGGATTTTTTAGGATTATCGGGCTTCTTAGCTAGCTCGGTCCACCACCACCTTAATAGGCCATACATCACATAATCTTCGAAAGAACACTCAAAGATCAAAGGAAAGAGCACTGATACACACAGTCCATTTTGTAGCCCTATATGCTATGATAACATAGTATATACTGGACTATTATAGTATATATTGTACTATCATATTATATACTGCAGACCATTTTTTTTATTTTTTCACCATGAAAAAAAATATACTAATGTATCTCAGTATAGTCCTGCTACTAGGGCTCCAAGATTTAGGCCTCATTCAGAGTCCCCATTATGTGTCATTTCCTCATTGGTTACATGTTTCACTTTTACAAGAGCTTAAAAAGATAAATTACATTACTACCCTTGATTTAAAACCTACACATTTCAAATTGTGTAACTCTTTCCGATTTTTTTGAAAATTAAAAGCCAATACACCAACCGTTACTAAGGTTCTAGGAAATTCTATTTATATCCTCCTAAACAATATACAACTTTAAAAATTCATTCCAGCCGGCCTGCTCATTTCCCGCGACCGGTGTCACCAACCATGGATTCCTCTCGTCGCCCTTTATCATATGAGAGATGATTCGATTACCTTTCGAACCCTCCTCCGACCTTCAACTCCTCCAACCTCCACCTCAATGAATTCTTCTCACCTACCTCCACAAAAAGGACCTAGAAATTACTCGGAACAAATCACAGACCTAAAGTAGTAGACATTGTGAATACTCCGAATTAATTAATTATTATTATTATTTTTTATTTTTTATAAAAAAAATCATACTCTCCCATTGAAGTACATGTTGTTATATGAAATGTTATACTCAAGTCCCCTTTCCAGTCTCAAGCACAGTCCGTCATGTTTTCATTTTCTTAAAAATCATACACTTCATTTAATAAGGTATATACTTTTATAAAATGTGAAGTATACTATAAACTCTAATTAATTGAATGATATCATTTGTAGAAATATGAACAGTTTCCAACGAGGTATATCCCTGTTAGAGTGAGTGGAAGGAGCTAATGAGTACATGAGACGTATTTGGGATAGTAAAAAGGATTGAGTTAACAACGTTCGATGAACTTCTACTGTTTCTGCTTTTGGTCGTTTCTCTTGCATGTATATACTAAATGAAAGGCTGCAATTCTTGAATGTGTACCTCTGGGCACCAATGTGGTTTTCAATTGGATTGATGTGATTAAATTAATTACCGGATCCCATTTATCACAGTTTTGGCGGGGAAATTAATTCAACATTGATCTTGCTTACTATGATTGATTGATGATTTGATTTCAAGAATTGTTTTACCAGCATAGCAAAATCTTTCCATGTACTTCATGGTGGAGAAAGTCATACATGTTCGTCAACAAAATCTTTTGAAAGAGTGCTTTATATCATGTGCCCATGTCAAGAAAACAACATAGTTTGGCAAAGAAAGCTTTTCGTTTTATTCTCATTAAAAATGGTCCATTTTCAACAGTAGAAACTAATGATGTAATATTCACACAGACTCTCATTTTTCAAATATACAGAACTAAACAAAGATAACAGAAGTAGCCCACATCAGTGGATCCTTCTCACCTACCTTCACTTGTTTTCTCCTCCAATATTTGTCTAGTTGGGCTAACAGGCGAAAAGCTTGAGCCACTCACATAGCTCATGCCGGGTGTCAGACCAAAACTAGTACTAGTTGTTGTTGTGGATGTTGTCGCATCCGCAGTGCCTCCTCCCCTGCCAACATCCATGAAGCTTGAGAAGTCATTGAGGCGCCAGTCAGTTAAGTAACCAGGGCGAGTCATCACATTGCCCACTTCAAGGTCCCTGGAGAGCATCCCCACCACCCTTGACATGGATGATCGCAGCGAAGGTGAAGCCTGAGTGCATAGTAGAGCTACTACCATCACCGGAATGGCTTCTTCTTCATCGAATTCTGACAATGTCTTGTCCACTATTTCTAAATCTTGGTTTCTCTCGTGCAGTTGCCATGCCTATTGACAAAAGAGCATATCAATTGTTGTGTGTTATGTTTCCCTGTACTATAATTTCAGAATTTTCATCCTTAAGAAAACAAATATAATATTTGTGGAATAAAGAATTTTGAGTGAATGAAGACATACCCATTGAAGGAGATAAACCTTATCTTTGTCCAAGCTGAGATCACAATTCTGCCTCCCACTTATAATCTCCAATGCAACGACTCCGAATCCAAACACATCAACCTTCTTTGTTAGGTGGCCCCAGAGCGTGTACTCAGGTGCGAGATAACCACTTCAAAATTATCCACGAAACAGGATATTTTGTTATTATTGTACGATTTATAAACTTCAAATTTTTTGTTAGCAAGTTATAAAATGAAATAGATATAGTGGTCAGCAATGCTTACTATGTCCCTGTAACTCTAGTGCTCAAATGAGTCTTCTTGTCATCGTAGAGCTTGGCCAGGCCGAACTCTGATATCTTGGGGTTTAAATCCGCATCGAGCAATATATTGTTGGCCATGACGTCCCGATGTACAATCCGGACTCTAGATTCCTCATGAAGGTATGCTAGGCCTCTAGCAGTACCCAAGCATATGTTGGAAAAGTGAGCTATTATCAAATACAAAACAAAAAGAATATGAAGACAGGAATTAGAAGAGCCTGCTATGGAGTCACGTGGCAACGTTGTCTTCAAAACAGAATATGCCCCCTTAATCGCATAAGGTTCTCGACAATGTGTCCCCAAGATATAACCACCCAGCTCTCGCTGTTCTCTTCTTGGTGCAAGCAGGAAGAGAAGTCGAACCGGTCGCAGACTTGATCGCCCAAAAGAACAAGAAAAAATAATAACTCTGTATGTGTGGAGGTTCTAGTGGAACACTTAAATTTTTCACATATTTATTAAATCTTTGCGAATGTGGCTTTTTTATAGGCACAGAGATTTGACCGTTGGAGGTGTAACATTATTACGTTAACAATAATTACACGCGTCATTTATGGTAAGCGTTTCGGTTACTATATTTATTTTCAACGTTTAAAATTCAAATGTTGCTAGCCGTTACAAAAAACAAAACATTTATTCCCATTAAATTTTTAATCTTTATTTAGAAACTAATTAATACATCTTTTTTTAAGTAAATGTATTAATTTTCCAACAATCCTCCACAAGATTAAATAATTTTATTATAAAGAAAATAAAAAATAAAATTGGGCGATACAATACTGTGCATTCAGTGAGGTAGCTGAGGGCTTTGAACCTCACTTAGTGTTAACCAACTTCCATTTGAAGGGACGTAGTGAACTAGGTCTTGAACTAGACCCTTTTGATCAAACAAATCTGAGTTTTCAGTAAGAACAATGCTTAAGCATGTAACGTTAATGTAATTGAAGGATTACCTTATAAACTTGGCCAAATCCTCCCTCTCCCAGTTTATTAGAATCATTGAAATCTTCAGTAGCTGTGCTTAGCTCAGCATAACTGAAAGTGTTGGGCCTAGCACCAGTTCCTAGAAGCTCTGAAAATCCAGCAATAGTACTAGTTAAATTACTGATGCTGAAATGGAATCATTAGCCTTTTGAATGTTACAAGTACCTTCATCTTCAGCCATTCGTAACCTTCTCTGTTTCCTTCTCCACATGAAAACTCCAAATAGAAGCATCAGGGCCAAAATTCCAATAGGAACTATAATACCAACAACTAAACCGGTCTTTGCCTTTTTCGCCGAAGAAGTCGTTGGTGGAACATTAGAAACAGTGCCTTTAAAATCTGAAACTCAAGAAATAGAAAGAAGGAACAAATGAGTACAATGTTAAAACAAAACTCCAAAAGGAAGTTGTTATAAAATATATTACCTTTGGGAGATGCACTGATGGCTGAAATCATTGGCCCATGTAGTCCTTGATAAGGTATACAACAAGTACCCTTTCCTGCCCAGAAGAGATGAATCTCAAGGAAGTTGTTTGGCACGGAAGCGATGAATTCCTTCTTGATAGCTTTAAAAGACCCCCCAGCTTCTTTTCTGATATCAAAATCTTTTTGTACAAGGTTTCCCTGAATAGTAGTGTTACATGAATATGACTAGAAATATTTGGAATTCTATTATACAATAATTAGTGATAGATTGTATGGTAACAAAATTCGTTGTCACAAAATGCTTGAATGCTTACTTGGATATAGATATCAAAAACTCGCTTTCCAAGACTCGTTCATTTGGGAGGATACTCAAATAAAGTCTCTGCAAATTGTAGACTTACTGTGTAGTTCCCATTTTGAAGTCCGAGACCATAGTATCTTAGTGAAGATGGTGATTGTCTCGCACTCTGGAATAGCTCAGAGTCCAATGTATTGGTGAATTGGGAAAGACTGCTCACTACATATGTTTGATTTGGGCTATTTATATAGTTCCCAATATTGCTAACCGCCCACCTTTGTGTGTCAGTAACATAATATGATGCAGCACCAAGGTTCTCAGTCTCTTTGTCAAAAGAAGTCTGATCAGAGGTTGTCATGGCTTTACCACCACAATTGATTGCGAAAGTATAATCTGATGAAAAAGATTTTCAGAACATCAGAGAGTTACAACACTACTAATTGAAATACTTAATAGAACTATCCAATATTATGTGAAGTAAGTTAGATGTACATCGCGCAGATGATAAAACTTACAACAGAGTTAATTGTTGATATTCATCCATGTTGGATGGTAAACCACCTGAAATCTTGTTATTTCTCAAAATTCTGCAAGATAGTACATCAACCATTCAGAATTTTAAATATATCTTCCATTTCATTCTACATGAATGTTCAGTTACGTATACATAATTTGCTTTCTATGATAAAAACTCAAAATACTAGAATTTGGGGTGAAGAAGTGAAGGAGGAGACAATAATCTTACAAGGAGCTTAAGGACTTCATATTCTTGATAAAATCAAACGACGAGGAACTTCCATTGGTCAAGTCGCTTATTCACCTGTTAATTCATAAATACTTTGGAGTAAAAAAGGAAGAACAAGCTCTGTGAATGTTCCTATCCATTTAGACATCCAAAATTTTTCACCCAATGCAAAAGTGAGAAAGAAGAACTCACAAAGTGGACAACTTCGTAAGACGAGAGAAACTTGAAGGAATTGGGCCCTGGAAAGAGTTCCCTTGAAACTGCCTATAGAAGAATATGCGGAGTTAGAAGTTTTTTAAAATTTCAATCAGTTATAATTACATGCTTTGTAACAATATGGATCACACCTAAAAAATAAAAACAATGTGAATCACCACATCATCATAGCAATATTGTGTCAATTTTTTATTGCTTCCCCATTTCTTGGTAGTCTATAATGTTGCTGGAGTACTGATAGAAGCTTGTGGATTATCTTAAGGATGAACAAAACAAAAACAAAACTTGATATAGGAGAGAATGGTGAATCATCAACTATATAGATTAGCTACAATAGAGTTGTTTGTATTTGAGGTTGGTTATTCTCATCTTCTCGCCCAAAATGAGGAATGAGAAATTTTTTACAACAAGTTATGAGAAGCGCTGAAGCATGAAATGTTGAATATCCTAAAAAGAAAATAAATATAAAGATATAGAAGAGAGGAAGAGAGACAACAAAGCACAAAAGAGAGAGACAGCATCTCGAAATATTGTTTATATTCACTTCGTGAAGAGATTTGATATAATAATTTTGGAAGTCGAGCAGTTGTTTGTTAATCACGTTATCTAAAGCCGCCTTACTAGAGTGATCAAGAGGATTTGCATCGCTTACTACTTCTTTAATGAATATATGGTCACATATTATTATTTCTATAAATTTTGTATATTTTGTCTATGTTAATGTAAGTGTGTCGATCTCCATGAGCTACATGTCGTTGTTCTAATCCAATTTCGATGATTCAGGTCAGCTTCATGAAAATTATCAGGTCGTAACTGTTGAGGGCAAATTGAGATCCATTTTCTTTTGGCAGTTATTTCTTTTTTCAATAAAAGATTTAATGTATAAAAGCAGAGAAGCTTTGAATCTATTGAATCACACACTAAAAAGATATAATCAATTTGAACTTACAAATCGGTCATTCTAGTCCAACTGCCAATGAAGTCTGGTAATTTTCCAGTGAAGTTGTTGTCCATAGCCCACCTGAAAATTTTTAAATAATGAGAAGGAGACACCTTATGTAAATATAGTGAACGATATGAAAACGGATTATTCCATTCAATAAATTGTAAATTCAGAGAGAAAATCTCATTCATAAACATGTCTTTACTTTTCAAATCAACATCTGTAAGAAACTAAGTGTAACCTTTAAATTTGGTTCAAACTACAGCCTCTGTATCAATGCACAATAGTACTTTATATATCAATCACACCTTGCTATAAACATTACCAGTGCTCTCCTATACTTACAGTATTTTGAACTTCGTTAAGTTGGCGAAGCTCGACGGAATCTCACCACTTAATGCTCCACAACTGTTGATGTACCTGTTTTGATTTGGAATTGTGATATGCAGAGGAACCATGAAATTTTCATACACAATAAAAAATTAATGAGATACCTAAAACAAAATACAGAATCACTTAGGGGAACTGAAACCTTTGTAAGATTTAGTTTTTGTGAATTAATTTCTCAGAAGTAAAATTTTAAACTTAATTTTCATACTTGTCTGCCTAAGTTTATGTCAGATGGATAGGATATTAATCATAATAGAAAATGATAGGTTAATTCAAATTTTATCAAGGTTACCCTACTTAATCCCTCCCATGAAGCATACAAAATTGTATGCATTAAATTTATTCAAATACATAATTCAGTTTTTGCGAACGTATGTACGTACTTCAAAAAAAACAGAGAACAAAAAACAGAAAATAATAAAAAAAATAATCTAAAAACATTTAGGTACTGCAAAATGGTTTTATGTGACATTTTCTATTGAATGATAAATGTTCTACCGGGTAGGGCCCCAGTATTAACCCACCCACCAACCCAATCCTAATTTGTATCCATACTGTGAATCAGATTCACTGAAGATTTCAAGATTGCATGCAAACAATTCCGAATTCTATTGATATACCTAACCATTCTCGCGAAGGCTGATAATTGAACCAGATAAAAATGCATAACCTTTCCATCTTTAAGACCACCTAACAATAATTGTCCCAAATGGGCAATTTTAAATACTCAATTGAGGAAGATCAGTGGCAACTTCAAATATATATGCTATTATTGCAAGAAATCCCAAATGGGGGACCAGTAATAATTTTGGTCTTGAAATGTAGCCAGATCCATCCCTACAAAATGAATATCCATTTTTTTTTTGCCTCTCATTTTGTGAGACTTTGATATATCCAGCCATTTTTAGCATCACTTTTTAGTCTTTGAGTCATGTATTTAGTTAGAGGTCATACCGATAGAGTCATGATCCTGTGTGTGACCAATTTACTTTTTAACCGAACACATTTTAAATCAACAATAACAAAACGACGTGTTTTCATATTGGATTGAGTCAAAAAATTTGTTACTAAATCTTTCCCAATATAGAAATGTAAATATCCTTATAAATTCATAGGACCTCAAATAAAAGGGTACGTAGGACCAAAAGTTGCTCTAAAAAATAGTTGGATACAGCAATTTTTTATTTAAAAATGTTACACACACTTTTTTTTTTCAACCCCAAGTGCACTACTCTCATTTTCATTTTTCTTTAAATAACATATATCATCTTATGAATTGTGTAGATTCTTTCATAAAAAATTCTTGAAAAAAAGTCTAAAGAGTTTTATGCTTTCACAATGAGTATATATATGGCTAATAACGAATATGAAACTAGCTAGAAACGAGGTTGGAAAAAGCACCGTAACAATGCTCTTTCCATTTTGTGTGTGGGTGCCATTAGAGAGAGAGAGAGAGAGAGAGAGAGAGAGTGAGTGCATGTAGGTGACTAACAAAGTATATGAAACTAAAACGAGGTTAAAAAAGACTGTATGTAACAACGCGAGAAAGAGAGAACTGACCTTCAGAAGGTTTTGTTGTAGTTTGAGCATCCAATCTCCCCACCAAGCATGAAAGGCTTACAATACCACCAAAGACAAGCAAGACATTGTCACGCCCCAGGGCGGCCGTCCCCGAGACGTGGCAAGTATATATAATATCAGCAGTCTATACAGGAGATCAATAACATACTCTAAACAACATCAAAATGACAACACAGACAGAAAGGTGGCTGACATAATATATACAAATAGCGGAAGCTAAAAGACTGAGTCTGTAATTCAAAGACATATTACAGACCCGATACATAATCAACTGTCATGTGAGAGCCAATATATACAATGACATCCAAATATAATACAAACGTGTGCCCAAGCACATAATACAATACATACAATAAAAAGGGATGCTGATGGCCTCTCACTCGCAGAACGTGGCGCTGCTCCGCTACTGCTGATGTGCCTCGGGGAGCTCCTCCTTCAGATCCGACTCAGATATAACTGGAGAAAAATATATGCGAGGGGTGAGCCACACGCTCAGTGAATAGCACAACCCATGCATCACAATTCATATTAACCTTAAATGATTTATAATCCCTAAGTGGGAATAACTACACAATCCAGTGGGTCGTTACATCGCCGACCCACCACACCCTCACCCTCACCCTACAGGGGTGACATGGTCTCTTGGGACAGACTAGACTGCTAATCACCCTTGGCCCACCGATAGTCTCTCCACTCCGTAGCTTGCCTGGTATACTCCCACGATCAGCACAGTCCGACGCATCGGAGGTACCTACAGATGGGAGCCCTCTGTCAGGACAGCCTGTCTAACGCTGGGGAGTCTCTACACGGATCCAACGAAGGGAAGAGAAACAGCCTACCCACACGGATACGATCCTCTTGGATCCGTCGTCAACGCTTCCTAACCTTTCTAATGTCATGAATTCTCGCGAATTCCTCCAGGGCGCATAACTAAGATGCGGCGAAGCATATATTATAACCACAAGGTTATAATATCCTCTAAGGCATGCTAATTACCATAAACTCGCATTTGATTTAAATAAATTAAACTAAATGGGACACATGCGTAGGTCGAGGCTTTCCTAGCATGAAAACATGGTATCGCGATGCATGGGCCTTTATACATATCATAAGGGTGCATATCCCTAACATACAAGGTCTAGGGTGGCATGGATACTACATAATAATCATGCATGCATAGTTACACTTAATACTAGTTAATATGCAACTATGGTGCCCCAGGTGAGGGCAATACACGCCTAAGTATATAGAACGCCTCCCTACTGGGTTGGATTGTCGCACTCACCAACACGTGGGTCGTCGCGTGACCGCCCGTCAAGATCTGCAAGACATGGGTAATCAAAATGGTGAGTAATCTATACAAATACGGAAGAAATACGCTAGAAATACCCAATACTCGGACAAGCATACATACGGGCCCGCACGCACGCGTGTCCGAGTGCCCCGACACACTCCCGCACCCACGACAGCCATGCGCATGGCCACGCGCACGCACACGCACGCCCGCCCGGGCCCTGGGCGCACAGCCGTGCCCCAGCCCGCGCGCCCAGGCACCCTGCCGCTCGCGCGCGCACCAGCGTCAACCCGCGCGTACTGCGCCCCTACGTTGCGCTCCGCGCGCACGCCCTCGCGCCTGCGCATACGCACGCGCGCCAGCCAGCGCACCCGACTGCGCGCGCCTGCACTGCCTGCGCGCGCAGACTCGCGCGCACGCGCGCGGATGACCCCGCACGCGCGCCCGAGCCAAACCCACTCCCTTCCTCAGCCCTCCCACACCCCTAACACACATGCATACCATGCACACTCCATATGCACACCCTAACATGCATCTAAACAAGGAAATGGGAGGAGAAGGACTCACCCAAGGGAGGAAGAACCAAAGGGGGAACTCGGGTGCCCTTCGCGCACCGAATCGCCACCACCCAGACCACCACCACCAAGATCTCTTCTCAGCCCAAGAATGGCTGAAAACAGAGGACAAAAGGTGCCATGAGAGGAGGTCAAACAAAGGGAAACACAAATCCAAGACCATGGAAAGGTAGATCGGGTCCTCACCTTCCTTTTCTCCTTCAATGGCTTTTCTTTTTAACCACCTCTACTAGATCAAATGGAGGATTTAAAGAGAGGGGATGAGGGTTTGTGAGTGAGTGAGAGAGAGAAGAAGATGAATAGGAAGGGGTGCATGCCTAAGTGAGGCCACACACACACACAGCTCACTCACACACTCACCACCAAGGGCACTTAGGTCATTTTAGGTGAGCTTTGACTTGGGTCAACTCATCCACACAAACAAACAAAAACTTTTGACCAAGTCAAGGGTCAAACTTGACTTGGTCAAAGTCATCTTTGACTTGGTCAAGTCTCCCTATGACTTCCCGCTTGGTCAAAACCCGGATACGATTCGGAACTGCAAAATTCTAAAACGTTACCGGAATTCGATGAAATTTTTGTGAGTGGCTTGAAATGGCACCAGGACACATAATATGTAGTTAGATTTTCAATCGGAGTTCTCAAGCTCATGATGATAGCCAAAAGTTTGAAATTTTAGCGGTTCCGATCGAAAAAAAGAAAAAGTTGAAAAACTGCCAGAATGCTCCAATGGTGACCAGAAGGCTAAAAGTGACACATATATAACAGCATGATGAAGTGGCAGAGATGATGTTCTTGTTAGAGGTTTTTTAAAATATATTTTCATGTGTCTTGTAAGTTGTGTTTTTGTTTGTAACTTTATGTGTTGGGTTTTTAGTCCCACATCGATTAAAGAGGAAATTGTTTGATACTATATAAAGTGTGGTGTGTATAAAGTAATGTTTACTTTAGGAATGGTAAGGTGTTATACACACGATGCTTTAGCCTTCTGGTCAAATGTGGCGCTTTGTTGGCGCACTTGGCTTAAGGAGAACCTAATACAGAGGTCTTGGTTTACTTGGGTTCTTCTTTTGCATTCTGTCCATCATCGTTGGTGCAAACTCTAGTGATATATCACTTTGAGTTATTCTACAGACGAATTTGCAGTAACCCTTTGCACACTATCAGTACCCCTCCGACTGCATCGGTGGTACCTACAGATGGGGGCCCTCTGTCAGGACAGCTACAACCCGGCCTCTTCAACTCGAACAACCCTGGGAGTGAACATTCCATGTTCGCAAAGCGAACCCCATGGAAACAACTCCCACTCTGGAGGAGAAGAATGTGAGGGGGGGGGGGGGCACACACTCAGTGAATGGCACCAACTATACATCACAATTCATGTCAACCTTATATAATTTATAGCCCCTAACACGGGAGAAACCACACAATCCAGTGGGTCGTAACATCGCCGACCCACCCCACCCTCACCCTCACCCTTTAGGGGGTGACATGGGCCTTTTGGGACTGACTAGACTGCTATTCACCCTTGGTCCACCGGTAGCCTCTCCCCGCTCCGTAGCTCGCCTGGTCTACTCCCACGATCAGCACAGTCCGATGCATCGGAGGTACCTACAGATGGGAGCCCTCTGTCAGGACAGCCTGTCTAACGCCGGGGCTGTCACTACACGGATCCAACGAAGGGAAGAGAACAGCCTACTCACACGCATGCGATCCTCTTGGATCCGTCGACAACGCTTCCTAACATTTCTAATGTCATGAATTCTCAAGAATTCCTCCAGGGCGCATAACTAAGATGCGGGGAGACATATATTATAACCACAAGGTTATAATATTCTCTAAGGCATGCTTACAACAATATAATCACATAATCCCATCTTGATTTAAATAAATTAAACTAAATGGGAACATGCATAGGTTCAGGGCAAGGTGTCTAGGCATGCATAGGCCGCTATACATGATATAAGGGTGCATATCCCTAGCATACAAAGTCTAAGGTGGCATGGATACATCATATTGATCATGCATAGATCAAGGCTTTTAAGTACAGGACATGGTGTCCACGGGCCTCTATACATGATGTATGGGTGTATATACCTAGCATGCAAAACATCTACATATTAGTTAGGGGGCCCCATCGATGCGCGACGCGCGTCTACGCAGGTCGAGCGCATCCCTAGAGAGGGGGGGGGGGATTGGAATCAAACCACTCACCTTACGACCCGGGACCTCGCGCATCCCATCCGACGAGATCTGCAAGGTAGGGGCATCCAACTGGTGAGAAACAACACAATTTACACATAGAAAACATTAGAAATACCCAATACTCGGACAAGCATGCATACGGGCTCGCACGCATGCGAGCACGCACGTACGCACGCGAGTCCGAGTGCCCCGACACCTACCCGAACACTTGGGCAGCCACACGCATGGCCCCCCGCACGCGCACGCACGCACACACCCCGGCACCCTCGGCGCACTGCCGCGTGCCTGCCCGCGCGCCCAGACGCGCTGCCGCGCGCGCGCGCGCACGCACTGCACGTCCAGCCCGCGCCCTCGCGCAGCACCCCGCGCATGCCCCAGCACGCGCACACACGCACTAGTCCCCAGCCCCGCGCCTAGGCGCACGCCCGCGCGCACTCCCGCGCGCACCCCTGCGCGCACCCCCTCTCGCACCAGCACCGCGCGCACTCCAGCGCACCCGCGCACTCGCGCGCACGTGCCCGCCCGACCCGAAACGGGCTCCCAGCCTACCCTAACCTTATTTTAATCCTCCCCAACCTTTCACACACCCCCTAACACATCTACCCAACATGCATGACCCTCCCAACCAACCCTAAGCCATAAAAATCAAGAAAAGGAGGGGAAAGGCTCACCTTGGAGGGGGAACGAAAGGGGGAGGTTCGGGGGCCCTCGACGCACCCGCGACCACCTCAACCGCCACCACCACTACCACCACCTCCTCAGCCTCTCCTCAGCCTCCTCTTCAGCTGAAAATCAGGGGGGAAGGATCATGGAAAGGAAGCTTGAGAGAGGGGAGACAAGCAACCACAACACAAAAACTCACCATCACTTCCTCCTCCACCATCTCCTTCTCTTTGAAGCATTTTTACAAACACTTGGGGGGTGTGTTTGAAAGACAGAAGGAGAGCAAATGTGAAGTCGTGGGAGTGAGAAGGGAGAGAGGGAGAGAGAAGATATTTATCACAAATATCTAAGGGGGAATGGAAAGACTAAGTCGCCCTTTGACCAGAAATTCTGCGCATGCTTCACTGGAACAGCCATAACTTCCTCGATATAGCTCCGAATTGCACAATTCCAAGTCCGTTGGAAAGCCAAGAAGATTATCTACAACTTTTATGTTCATGCCAAGATCAAATAATCTCTCCAGCTATTCTGAAATTAGAGCTAAACATAGTACAGGGCTGCTGCCAGAATTTCCATCCCCGGGGTATACTTGGAAAAATACCCATAACTTTTACTACAAGAATCCAGTTGATCTAATTCCACTTCTGTACGAAAGCTAACTCAAAACTGGACATCTCATAATAAAATCATATTTAAACCTCTTCATCTTAGATTTTAACAAAATCAAATCCAAATACCAAATTGGAATACATAACTTAGAAAAAAAAATTATGTAGCCCAAATTTTCAAACAGAGCGCTCCAAATGACACAGGCACAACACATACGTTTGCAAAAACTGAGTTATGTATTTGAACAAATTTAATGAATACAATTTTGTATTTTTCCTGACCTATATATAAACTTAATTAGGTAAAATATATACTAGACTAGGAACGCGTGAATAACTAAAAGAATGACCGAGTGTACTAGCATCCTTGTAAAATAATTAATGTCAGCATTATTTTTTACAATTCTCACTTACTTTGATCTTTTTCCATAGAGTGAATTTATGTGCTTCATAGGAGGGATTAAGTAGGGTAACCTTGATAAATTTTTAATTAACCTATCATTTTCTATTTTGATTAAGATCCTATCCATCTGACATAAACATAGGCAGACAGATGCACAGGGGGTATTAAAATTAAGTTTAAAATTTTACATCTGAGAAAGTAATTCACAAAAAATAAATCTTACAAAGGTTTTAGTTCCCCTAAGTTTTGTATGGGACATATGCACCTTTGCTAATAGTTTCATTATTCCATTGATCCAAATTTTCCACCACAAATCCTAAATCTACTGATAATGAGATCATGAGAAGTATCATTGAAGATGTTCATTTGATCCAATTAATTGACATACAACATTTTTATGAAATTGACTGATGTTTCCACTGTGTGTGTGACATGTACAGCAAGAGCCTTGAACACCATATTCCAGAGATTTGGCATCCATGCCACCCATTCATGGAACACAACGGGCGATCCATGCAATTGCTTAGCAATTGATGCTACGGATATCGATGATCCTAGGCTTAATCCGGGGATCAAATGTGACTGCACCAACTAGACAAATTGTCATATTATACGACTGTAAGCATAAAAAGACTGTACAACATGCATACTTGCACGCACGCGCTTCAGTTCCTTTGTGATGCATTCTATAGTTCACTTTTCAACTTATGTTTCCAGGAAAATATATGCATTAAATGTCGTAGGTCCATTTCCAAACGAGATCGCCACGTTCACGAATCTCAACTTCTTGTAAACATCTTTCACTGTCCATTCGTTTCTCTGGCATTTGTTGTGTTGGCTTAATTGGCTGCACAAGCATATATACTAATTCATATCTCTCATTACTTTAGGAAATTAGACCAGAACTACTTGACACGAACCGTGCCGAAGTTCCTTAGAAACCTCACAAATTTAATTGTCTTGTAAGTCACATATGTCTGTATTAGTCCCTTGGTATACAAGTTTGATTTGTTGAATTTTCTTTCCTTATTCAGGAGCATTGCACATAATTCTTTTACGGGGCCGGTACCAAAAGAAATTGGACCAAATTTAAAAGTTACACTCAGTCAGAGGAGCATCAGAGGAGCATGACACGATCACTTGCTTGACATGTTCCCTTTCCATCACGTTCACCCCTCATGAGCTTGCCGAGCCTAGCATGTGCACATGCCCCCTTGTGATCAAAGTAGCCATTGCCGGTAAAATTCTCTGAAATGTCCTCGTGGAAACAGGCGCTGGAGTAGACATCATGACCCAGAAGAGGACCCTGAGGAGGAGGAGCAAGAAGAAGACCCTGAGGAGGAGGAGCCAGAAGAAGACCCTAAGGAGGAAGAGCCAGAAGAAGACCCTGAGGAGGAGGAACCAGAAGAGGACCCTGAGGAGGAAGAGCCAGAAGAGGACCCTGAGGAGGAAGAGCCAGAAGAGGACCCTGAGGAGGAAGAGCCAGAAGAAGACCCTGAGGAGGAAGAGCCAGAAGAGGACCCTGAGGAGGAGGAGCCAGAAGAAGACCCTGAGGAGGAAGTGCGTGAAGACGAGCTCATGGAAGAGCCGGAAGAACTGGCATTTGGTGAAGATGCCCTTGAGCAAGAACCATCTGAGCAGTCCACATTGGCAAGCACAATTCAAGAACCAGAAGCATCAACCGGAACTGTTGACGGCCCGGTGGGACCGCCACCTATTGTGTTCCTCGAGAGTGAGCTCGCCCCACCAGCAATGCGTAATCGCCCTCTTCGTATCATGGTGGAGATAGCAGGGATCCCCTTCAGATATACATATATTGACACCGGGGCAGGAGGAAACATCATGGCATATGGAGTTTATTGCTCATTTGAAGATGTGGAGGACCGTCCTGAACTTGAGCCCTCTAATGAGTTCATAGAAGCATACGATGGCACCAGACGACCGGTGGTCGGAACAGTTACGATTCCTTTGATGGTAGGCCCATTGCACACTGAGGTATATTTTCATGTCGTAAAGCTCGAGGGGGGTGTCCACAACATAATTCTCGGGAGGGCGTGGCTCAATAATGCCAGAGCAGTTCCATCCACTCGTCATCAATGCCTTCGGTTTCCACTATGGGGAAAGATTGTCTCCGTATGGGGGGAAAACATCCTTTGGGGAGGACCGAATGAACCAAATTGGAGTGTTAATGCGTTAACCGTTGGCTCAGAAGGAGAGATAGAAAGGGTGATGAAAGAAGAAGAAGAAATACGAGAGGAGGAGCTTGAAGAAGACCCCTTGGATTTTGAGCCATCTGACTCCCCAACATCAACAGAAGACTCATCAGAGGAGCATGACACGATCACTTGCTTGACATGTTCCCCTTCCATCACATTCACCCCTCATGAGCTTGCCGAGCCTAGCATACGTACATGCCCCCTTGTGATCAAAGTAGCCATTGCCGATAAAATTCTCTGAAATGTCCTCGTGGACACAGGCGCTGGAGTAGACATCATGACCCATTCCACCTACTGCAAGCTTCGGCGTGGGCTCCCCAAGCTCCAACCATCAGAAACCCTTCTCCACACATATGACAGCTCAAGCCAATCTTCATGCGGGAGGATCTCTTGTGTTCTAAAGGTGGGGCCAGTATGTACCTCTGTAGACTGTGAGGTTATGAAGATCGAGTCGCTTCATTCCATGATCCTTGGGAGGCCTTGGCTTGACAATGTCGAAGGTGTCTCTTCTACGCGTCATCAATGCTTGCGTTTTCCAAGCAATGGGGAAATCATCTCGGTATGGGGGGAGGCACGCCGCCATGACTGGTCAAGGTTCTTCAATTGTCAAATGTGCGAGCTAAATACTGGGCCAAAGAACTGTGCATATCAGCCTCAGGACGATCCTCCACCCCAGATCATACCAGGTGGCGTCATCCGTCTAGCTCCTAGAAGTCCGTTTCCCTCCACGAACTCACCACCAATCTGGAGTCCCATCCGAGCCATCAGCCTCATCCCCATCCGGCCAATTTTGTCCTCCTGGCATCATTGTCCTGGCAGTTCTCCACACCACCAGGACAAGACGCATCTTCAACAATATGCCCTCTCAAGTTCTCCGACAGACCAATCTAGAAGCGGAAGTGGAAGAAGGGAGAGCTGGTGATAAGGTGGACCTGCTTGAACAATTGCGCAAAATCCCAGCCAAGATCTCGATATTGGAGCTAATCGAAACTTCAGAACACCATCAGGAGGCGATAAGGGCTTTCCTGGAAAAGGTCAAGGTGGATCGCCACATTTCTGCCTTTAATGTGCCAGCTGCGCTAGTTTCTGAAGGATTGGGCCCTGTGATCTCATTCTGGCCCAAGGAAGTCATTGATGATCCCCTCACCAACATTTCAGCACTTTGCGTCACCGCCTTGGTGGAGAAAACGTTGGTTAATCGAATCCTTGTTGATACTGGTGCGGGGGTCAACCTCATGTCCCTCCAGACGTTCCAGCACGTCAATGGTGATATCACTTCACTGGCGGAGTCCGATACGTGAATTTTTGCCTATGACAGGAGTGCTCGACAAGTGGTGGGCTTCCGTTCATTTAGCTTGGAGATCGGTCCCCTCAAGACCACGTTTGAAGCCTATGTTCTGGAGATGGACTCTGATTACAACATGATCTTGGGAAGAAAATGGTTGGCGACAATCCGAGGTGTTTCCTCCCCGCTCCACCAATGCCTCAAATTTCCTGTTGGAGAACAGATCATCAAAATAGGTGGGGACGCGGTCAGAGGCATCCGGTATGAAGCAGAAGAAGCAGAGGCTATCACAACAGTGAAAAGCCCTTCCAGGAGAGAAGGCAAGCAGCCAGTCGTGCACATATCAGAGTTTCCACCCGATTGGGCGTGTAATGGGGCACTACAAGTAAGCACTTTGGGCAAAGGTAAAGCACACGCATCAACTGACAGTAATCCAGGATGGCGGCTCATGGAACAGATGGGTTATCATCGAGGCCAAGGTCTGGGGCGGTACAATCAAGGCACCACAGACATCATTCACAACTTCATATGGCCGGACTACATGGGCATCAGATCACTCACAGTTTATGATGTCTATGATTGGAGACCATTCTATGGCATTATGGATTGGAGCTTGGAAGAACATTTTGTCCGTAGCACTGGATCAGAACAGCCCGCACCCAGTCAACTGACTCCCATTGAGGGCCAATCAAGACCCTCCTCTTCAATTCAACCAGAGGAAGACATTGATTCTTTGATTGAGATTCTTGACCAAATATTTTCTGAATCACATGAACAATTGCCCAGCGATTCTCATAAATTGCCAGAATACTATGTTGAAGACCCGGATTCTGCTGATGTGATGCCCCATTCATGCAGTTGGGAGTTTTGGGGAGCGAGACTCTCTAGGGTGATCGGATTGAACTCAGCCCTCAACCTTGCGAAAGGATGATCCTATTTTCTCTATTCTTGAGGGCGCCATTCAGGTAAGTACTCTCTTCCCATATCTAAGGTTCATTTCTTTCCTGTCTTTCGTTGTATATAGATCTTGCGCACTCTGATCTTGCATATTAAAAAAAAAAAGGTTAATTTTTGCTTGTACATGAAATTTCCTTGAATTATTTCTTGCTTTGCTTGCTAAAAAAAAAACACTCAATTTTAAGGGAGGGGTGGGATCTAAAAATGGACAATGTAAAACAACCTAAGACATTAGGTTCCCTGTTTGAGATAAAGGATGACGCTTTGGTGGTTTGGCACCCCTCGCTTTTTAATTCTGATCTTCTGGACAAACTACGGAGTTTGGTCGACCCTCCTAAGGGGTCAATGCCCCATGTGTCTCAAGGACCTGGCAAAGCTTCACGATTTCAAATCCCTACTTGGATTATCGATGACATTGGGGAACATATTCACGTAATCCATGGAATAGAACGATCCGAGTCAATAGCTGTCATCGAAGAACCTGATTTGGAGGACCTTGGAGATTTCGATGATGGCTTGGGGGTATTTGAGATTTGTGACAATGATGAAGAAGCAGAGCAAGAAATGGAGATGTCAAAGGGGTTTGCAAAAAGCCTTCAGCACTTTGATGAGCAGGCAGTAAGTGAGGAAGAAAAGATGGAGGAGTTGAATCTCGGGACCGCCACTGATCCTAAGATCATCTTGATCAGTGCGGAACTGAATCCGAGCGAGCGAGAAAGTTTGGAGAAGGTGTTGAGGAGCTATTGTCACGCCCCACGGCAGCCATCCCCGAGACGTGGCAATAATGAAGTATCAGCTATCAATACCTGAGGTCAATAAAGACTCCAACAACAACACACAAGGTGGCAAAGCAAGGATAATGATAACTGACTGAAAAGCGGAAGCATAATATATAAACAATGTCTGTAAACCAAAACATTATTACAGACTCGAATACACAATCACTGTCATGTGAGAGCCAAGTCTAGACCAAAGAAAATACAACCTGTGCCACATGCACGATTTACAATACATACAATGACTCTAGGACTGCTGATAGCCTCGCACTCGCCACCCGCCGGAAGAACGCTCCATGCCCATAAGACCACGCCACAGGAAAGCTCCAGCTCCACGCCCAACACTGCCCCTGAAAAGAAACAGTATGCGAGGGGTGAGCTACAAGCTCAGTGAGTGGCTAGAAACCAATCACCATACAACAGTTCAATACTCAAACAATTTCCTCTCAAGGAAAACATGGGTGGAAACCCATGGATAACAGGGTCACGCGGCGGCGCGACCAACCTCACCCTCACCCTCACTCCCGGAGGGAGACTCTTGGGACTTTTGGGGAGAGACCATACCGTTGGTCGAGGAGACCCGGGATTACTGGTCTACGCAACTCTACTGGATCATCTACATCGAGATAACTGCCCAACGATGTCTTTGAACATCGATACGCAACCGGACCCAACAACTATGGGAATGGACGAACCACGAATGGGTCACGCGGCGATGTGTCTTCACCTCATCCTCACCCTCACTCCCGGAGGGAGACTCTTGGGACTTTTGGAAGAGACTTAGACTGCTCTACACCCTTGGTCCACCGGTAGCCCTTTCCCCGGTTAGCCTCTACCTGGTATACTCCCACGATCAGTACGCTTCCGAACGCATCGGTGGTACCTACGGATGGGAGCCCTCTGTCAGGATAGCTTTTCCAACACCGGGAAGTTCCTACATCGGATCCAACGAAGGGGAGAACGATTCCACGCTCGCAATATCATTCGTTAGCCCTCTCCCGGGTAGCCTCTACCTGGTACACTCCCACAATCAGTACGCTCCCGAACGCATCGGTGGTACCTACGGATGGGAGCCCTCTGTCAGGACAGCTACAACCCGGGCCTCTTCAACACAGACGACATTGGGAGTAAACATTCCATGTTCACAAAGCGAACCCAATGGAAAAACACTACACTCGATAATCACATATCGATGATAGCGAACACTATTGTACTCCCACACGGTTGCGTCGCTCAGACACAGGGGGGTGTCACGCCCCGACTACCGGCTTAACAATCCGATAAGATAATGAATTCTCCTGAATTCCAAACGAGTGCATCGCTTGGATGCACGGGGCGATTACATCGCTAGCGCTCTAACTAATAAGGTACAACCCGACAGCGGGTCATACCCACGCCTATCCCAGATAGGCCTATCAATTTTTTAACATGCGCATATAAATATATCCAGGAAAATTTTATATCTAGGTATGTGCATGAACCATATGCACAATCACTGATAATTATAGGGACACTCCCTAACATGGATTTAAATCATACAACATGCATACATGGTCATTAATCACATAGGCACACAAGGCCTAACTTAACATACGTTGGATATCACCAACTTAAAAGAAAGGGTCAAGCAGAATCTCGCGCACTAACAGGTGCATGCCAATATTCCAAACGAACCTGAGTCGAGTAGGAAATCGCATCTACTTACTCAGTTCGTTCAGAGGGAGAGGGCGGGAGAGATCATCATCTCATGAAGTTGGTCATATCTTTGCCCCATTAGCATGGGCGCAACAACTACACCACGCCCTCGAGTCTTATCGCAAGGGAATATTAGGCAGGTGCCCGTTATTAACCCAGACTTATTCATGTTGGATATTCCAATTAATATGGTTGGAGTATTTTTACAATACTACCTAAGGCATGCCTTATTCTATACATCCATACACATTTCAAAATACATGCCCATACTAGAGGGGCTCATGCAACACAATCATTCATACATGAATACAATATATGCATATAAGCCTAGCATGCAAGATACCTACATATTATAGCTTAAGCATGGCCATACTACTTATCTACACAAGTTGTATAGCTAAGATGCCCCATCGATGCGCGACGCGCTTCTACGCGCGTCGAGCGCATCCCGAGAGGGGGGTGGGGGGATTGGATCAAACCACTCACCATTTCCTTGGACCATGCGCATCTCATTCGACAAGATCTGCATGGTAAGGGCATCAAATTTGGTGAGTAACATCACAATTTGACACTTAGAAATTACTAGAAATACCAAAGACTTAGACATGCACGCATACGGGCTCACACGCATGCGAGCACGCGCGTATGCACGCATGCCCGAGTGCCCCAGCACCTACCCGAGACCCTGGGCAGCCCCACGCATGCCCCAGCACGCGCACGCACGCCCACGCACGCATGCGCGCGCACTGGCACCCTGCCGCATGCCCAGGCGCATGCCCAAACTCACTGTCCCGCGTGTGCGCATGCTCGTCCGTGCCCGCGCGCACGCCCTGCACCCACTGCGCGCTGCCAGCACCCGCGCGCACCCGTGCGCACGTGCACGCGCCCGCCTGCGCGCTTGCCTGCACCTGCCAGCGCCCCTCTACGCGCGCGCCTACGCGTGCAAGCGCGCGGACAGACCCCTGCGCGCGCCCAACACTCTCCCACCCTTTTTTAACCCCCTTTAACCCCTCCCCCACACTTCTCACTCACCCTAAACCAATTATCTAGCATGCATGACCTCCCAACAACCCCTTAAGCCATGAAAAACCAAGAAAAGAAGGGGAAGAGCTCACCTTGGGAGGGGGAATGAAAGGGGGAGATTCGGGGGCCTTCGATGCACCCGCGACCATCTCAATCACCACTACCACCACCTCCTCAGCCCTCCTCAGCCTTCTTTGGCTGCAAAACAGGGGGGGGGGGAGTTCATGAAAAGGGAGCTAGAGAGAGGAGGATCAACAACAACAACAACACTTACACAAACTTGCTCTTCCTCCTTCACCTTCTCCTTCTCTTCTCTTTGAGGTTTTAATACAAACACATGGGGGGGGGGGGTTGAAAGAGAGGAAGAGAGACCCCCAAAAAAAATCCACGTGAGAGTGAGGGGGGAAGAGAGAGAGAGGGAGATATTTTCACTTGGGCAATAAATAGCCAAAAGAGGGATTCAAATGTCCAATTTGTCCCTGACCAGAAATTCTGTACATGCTTCACTAGAACAGCCATAACTTCCTCAATATAGCTCTGAATTGCACAATTCAAAGTCCACTGGAAAGCCAAGAAGATTATCTACAACTTTCATGTTTATGCCAAGATCAAATAATCCCTCCAGCTATTTTGAAATGAGGGCTAAACATTGAACAGGGCTGCTGCCAGAATTTTTCATCCCTGAGGTATGCTTGAAAAAATACCAATAACATTTACTACATGAATCTAGTTAATCTAATTCCACTTTTGTACGAAAGCTAACTCAAAACTGAGCATCTCATAATAAAATCATATTTAAACCTCTTCATCTTGGATTTTAACAAAATTAAATCCAAATACCAAATCAGAAATACATAACTTCTAGGAGAAAAATTATGTAGCCAAATTTTCAATCAGAGCGCTCCAACTCCTACAGGTGGCTAAAAGCCAAAATTTTAGCGACTCCGATCGAAAAATAAGGCTCCAAATGACACAGGCATAACATTCTTCCCCCCTTAGAAAATTTAGTCCTCGAAATTTAAGGAAACCCAAAGGGAAGACCGAATATAGCAAGTATCATGCATAGACCTTTTGCTCCCAAGTGGTCCATGCACCAGACTGGCGCTACCGACACACTGTAATCAAAGAAACGGTCTTAGCGTGGAGCCTCTTCTCATGATGGTCCTTGATCTCGATCCACTGCTCCACGAACGATAAATCCAGCCTGAGGATGAGGAGGTCGAACGGAATGACAGGAGCAGGATCGTGGACATAACGCCTCAGCCCTGAGACAAGGACGACGTCATGGGCATGAGCCAGCTGTGGAGGAAAGGCTACATGACAAGCCACCTCCCCAATCCACTCAAAGATGAGAGAACCGTTCTGATGAAGGGCCAACTCAGCTTGCCCCGAACGTCAAAACATAGGATGCCCTTAAACTGGGACACCTTCAGGAAAACATGGTCGCCAAACCCGAAGGTAAGCCCCTGGCGACAATGACCTGCATAGCCCTTCTGTCGATTCTGGGAGGTGCGGCTGCGCACACGAACCAACCGGCCACCGCAAGGTCAAACAACTAACTTATGGCCCCTCCAACTGGCGCTCCTCAACCGTCCCAACACAAGGGAGTTATAAAACTGCGCATGTAGAGTGCCTTTCACAAATCCATCTGGATGCTCGAATGCTTGCAGGCATACCCCAACAAATGGGTGGTGCCTCACCCAACTGCCCTCATCATCGAGCACGCAGGCACTTAGCATGTCCTCCAAGGTCTGAATCGTCCTCTTTGTCTGGCTGTCCATCGGCGATGAAACGCTATACTTAAATGGAGGCTCGCGCCAAAGCCTGCCAAGGCTGCGCCACAACCTCAAAGTAACCCTCGTGTCTCAACCGAAAATAGCGCCGACCGGAGTGCCATGAAGACGAACAATCGCGAAGGTGGAAACCCACGTCAAGGCGTCCAGAGACTCAATCAGTCAGATTAGGGAGGGAAGCGCGGACTTAGTAAGTCAGTCAATGATCACCCAGACGGTGTCATGACCCGAATGTGACATTAGCGAGTCCGCAACAATCCCTGATAACCCACTCCCACGTCCACTGAGGAATCTCCATGGACTGACGCTTTCCAACGCGATGATGATTCTTGAACTTTGCCTGAGGGCATGCCAACCTGGGGAAACAAGGTCACCCATATCGCCTTTTCATCGCACCACTAGCAATCTCAATGAAGACTACCCCAAAGTAGTCCACGGAAGCCCAATAAAACTTTTGAGATCCACGAAGGCATCCGGTGCATTCGTCAACCCCGACAGCAGTACTTAAAACTCGTAGTGCCTGAAACGGTCACGAAAGGCCATCTACAGGATGTCCAACTCCCGGATCTCCAACTTGTGGTACCCTTGTGCGAAGATCGATCTAACAGCAGACACCCGCTCCCAGAGCTGGTCAAATAGATCATCAATTCACAGCAAGGGGTACCTGATCTTCAACCCTCACAGAAAGATCAAAAAAACACCTTGAACAATTAAGTCCAGATTCTGCTCCTCGAGCATGGCTGGCGCTCATGATGACACTTAAACGCTTGGTAAGCCGCTCAACCGCACTTAATCCACAAGACACGCAATAAGGGGGGTCGTCGAACCTCAACAATGCCTATGCGACGTCATCTATCTGATAAGGCGGTTGAGTCCCATCACGAACGCTAGCATCGCGTCTCCTTATTTGCGACCAAGGTGGGGCAAAACGCGACAGTATCCACAACTGTGCTTCACATGCCGCCAGAGGTAGGTCGCTCAACTATAATCATTGGAACTCCAGCATCCTGCACTCCATGGGCAGATTCATCACGAGGAGTCCACGCTCTCGACATCATCCAGTAGCACTCTCCCGGTGTGGCCTCTACCTGGTAGCCTCCCAAGCCCACTATCTCTGCCATATGGGCGCACCAACAAGCATAGTATCTGGGAGCACCTCACAGGGCTCTGGCCTCAATCGGGCAGCTACAACGCACAATGATATATCGAAGCGAGTCCCGATGCCACTATGGAACCCAGTCCACTAGCGATCGCCCACTAAGCTGCAATGGGACGCACCCAATCCCAATCATTTGCATCACCACTAGCTACAGCACCTTCTAAGTGAGAGGAAAAATTAATCATCAATTAGATGCTTCTAAGGTATTCCTTGACTGGGAAAAGAACCTTGGCAGGGCACCATGAGGTCCCGATATAGGATATCCTGACAACCAAACAAGGAACACGGAGTACCCTAGCCCGGGTCTCAACGCTGACCCTGCAAGGCCCCTTATCCTGAGTAGGAAGACTAGAAGAAGACATCACCCCTTAATGAGCAATATGCCATATCCTCAAAACTTGAAACTGGCGCCGTACGCGAACTCCATGGTTACCAGCAATAGCGACGCACGGGAAAGAAACTCCATTATCCAGACGCAATCCATACCTTAGAAATTGTGACCAATTCATCACTATCATATTACTAGCTGGAATCTCCTACCCAAGCCTTAATCCCTCCACAAGGGATCCAACAACTGACCCTATTCAATCGACCCATTCGACAACTTAAGGGTGGGTCCATGGGGGTCACGTCCACGTCAACGGATGCGAGGAGGCATGTCAGCAACCTAAGATAACTTCTAAAACAAGAGTACTCGAAAAATAATCCTACGACTCATCACCTATACGACTCGACTTAGGCTCTAACAGGACCAGGCTTTGATACCAACTTTTGTCACGCCCCAGGGCGGCCGTCCCCGAGACGTGGCAATATATATAATATCAGCTATCAATACCTGAGGTCAACAAAGACTCCAACAACAACACACAAGGTGGTAAAGCAAAGATAATGATAACTGACTGAAAAGCGGAAGCATAATATATCAACAATGTCTGTAAACCAAAACCATTATTACAGATCTGAATACATAATCACTGTCCTGTGAGAGCCAAGTCTAGACCAAAGAAAATATAACCTGTGCTACATGCACTATTTACAATACATACAATGACTCTAGGACTGCTGACAGCCTCGCACTCGCCACCCGCTGGAAGAACGCTCTTCGCCCGTAAGACCACGCCACAGGAAAGCTCCAACTCCACGCCCAACACTGCCCCTGAAAAGAAACAGTATGCGAGGGGTGAGCTACAAGCTCAGTGAGTGGCTGGAAACCAATCACCATACATCAGTTCAATACTAAGGCAATTTCCCTTCAAGGTAAACATTGGTGGAAACCCATGGATAACAGGGTCACGCGGCGGCGCGACCAACCTCGCCCTCACCCTCACTGCTGGAGGGAGACTCTTTGGACTTTCAGGGAGAGACCATACCATTGGTCGAGAAGACCCGGGATTACAGGTACACACAACACTTGTTATGTATGTGTAACTTTTAGCCTGATGGTAACCAATGTAGCATTCTGGCAGTTTTTCAGCTTTTCATTTTTCGATCAGAACCGCTAAAATTTTAGACTTTTGGCTATCACCCTGAGTTTGAGGGCTCCGATTGAAAATCTAACTGCATATTATGTGTCCTGGTGCCATTTCAAGCCTCTCTTGAAAGTTTCATCAAATTCCGGTAACGTTTTAGAATTTCGCAGTTCCGAGGCGTATCCGGGTTTTGACCGGGCGAGAAGTCATTGAGAGACTTTGACTTGGTCAAGGTGGTGCCCATGACTTGGTCAAATGTTTTTGTCTTTTTGTGTGTTTGGGTTGACTGGGGTCAAACCTCACCTAAGTTAACCTAAACCTAGCCTAAACCTATTTAATTAGGGCTAAGTGGTGAGTGTGTGAGGTGTGTGTGTGTGTGTTGACTTATAAGTCAAGCTAGAATATCTCCTCCACTATTCATCTTCTTCTCCAAATTTCCCTCTTTCTCCCCTCTCCTTATTTCTTTGGTTTGACCTAGCTAGAGGTGTTGGATCAAGAAGCCCTAGAAGGAGAAAGGATAGGTAAGGACCCGATCTATCCATCCATGGTCTTGGATCTTCATTTCCCTTTGTTTTTCCTCCTCTAATGGACCCTCTTCTCCTCTGTTTTCAGCCCCTCTTTGGCTGAGTGGAGACCTTGGTGGTGGTGGTCTTGGAGGTGGTGTTTCGGTGCGCGAAGAGCACCCGTTCTTCCTCCCCTTCTCTTCCTCTCCTAGGGTAAGCTTCCTTTCCTTCCATTCTTGTTTAGATGCATGTTTAGGAGGTGTTTTTGGGTGTGCATGGCTGTTGGTGGCGGTTTGTGGCGGTCGATGGCGGTTGGTGGCCGTTAGGATGGTGGTAGGGTGGCTCGGGTAGGCTGGCATCGCTGGCAGGCAGGGCAGGCTGTGCGCGCAGGCAGGCAGGGCAGGCCGGGCAGGCCGAGCAGGCTGGCTGGCGTGCGCTGGGCGCGGTGCCGGTCGTGTGCGCGGGCATGCGTGGAGCGCTGCGCATGGGCGCAGGGCGTGCTGTGCGCGCGGAGAGGTGAGCGGGTGGTGTGCGGATGCTGCGCAGGGGGCGCAGTGTGCGCAGGGCGAGTAGGCGGTGCAAGCGGGGAGTGTGAGCGGGCAGGTGTGCGGGCGCTGCGCTGGGGTGCAGTGCGGGCAGGTGTGCGCGCGAGGCGCTGCGCTGGGTTGTAGTGCGCGCGGGTGCACCCGGGGCTGGACGCGCGGTGCGAGCGGGCGTGCACGTGCGTGCGCCCGAGTGTGCGGCGTGTCCGGGCGTGCGAGCGGGGGGCTCAGCAGTGCGTCCGGGCATGCGGGCTGGGGCGCGGCTGTGCGCCTGGGTTGGGTGGCCGTGCGTACGGCTGCCCGGGGGTTCGGATGAGTCAGGGTGCTCGGACTCGCGTGCGTACGGGCCGTATGTACGTTTGTCTGAGTGTTGGGTATTTTAGTGTATTTTGTTGTATTTGTGTATTGTGCTCACCAATTTAATAACTATCTTGCAGATCTTGACAGACGATCGCGCGATGACCCGGATATTTATGAGTGGGACAATCCAACCTAGTAGGGAGGCGTTACATGCACTTGGGCGTGTACCATCCTCCCCTGGGGTGTTATATATGTGTCACTTTTTGGCCTATTGGCAACCATTGGAGCATTTTTAGCAGTTTTAAAATTTTTGTGTTTTTCGATCGGAACCGCATAATTTTGGACTGTTAGCTATCGTCCGAGTTAGAGGACTCCGATTGAAAATCTAACTGCATATTATGTGTCCTGGTGCCGTTTTAAGCCACTCATGAAAATTTCATCGAATTCCGGCATCGTTCCCGAAAATTTCACAGTTCCGGGGCGTATCCGGGTTTTTAAGTCACTTACTATATAAGAGGTGTTATGAAAATCAAATGGCACTATTCATCTTCTTCTTCCTTGCTTCCCTCTCTCTTCCCTCTCTCTTTTTCTCACTTTTGAGCCCCCTAGACCCCTCAAACCTAAAAACCTAAAGCACGAGAAGTGTAGATCTACACTCCGGTGTCTTCAAATCCCAATTCCGGCGATCCTAGCCTCCCCATCCTCCCTCCTTTCTCCTCTGATTCGGGCCGTTTCGAAGGCCGTGGTAGATCGGGGCGTAGGAGATCCTTTGAGAAGGGTTTCGGTGCGCGGAGAGCACCCGGTCACCTCTTCCTCCCCCTTGGTAAGCTTCTTTCCCTCTTTTTTCTTGTTTAGATGATTGCTAGGGGGGGTTTTGAGTTTGGGAGGTGGTCGGCGGCAGTGGGGGGTCGTCGGAGGGGGTTGGGGGTGGTCGGAAGTGGTCGGCGGTCGTGGGAGGGGCGGTGGAGGCGCTCGGCAGGCTGGGGGCTGCTGTTCGGGCAGCAGGCAACAGCAGGCGGCAGCAGCGCAGGTGGCGCAGCAGGCTGGGCACGCACGGGTGTGCGCGCGTGCGCGCGCGCGGGCGTGCGCTCGGGGCGAGCTGGGGGCCAGCGTGCGCGTGCGTGCAGGGCGTGCTGTGCGCGTGCGTGCAGGGCGAGCGTGGCGATGCGCGCGGCATGCGTGCTGGGTGTTCTGGGCAAGGGCGCGCGGGCGTGCGGGTCTGTGTGCGAGGAGCTGGTCGTGCGGGTGCCGTGTGCGAGGAGCTGGAGGCCAGCCAGGCGTGCGGGTGCTGGGCGTACGAGCGCGGGGAGCTGTGCGCGGGGTGCTAGGCGTGCGCGAGGTGGTGGCCGAGGGCAGTGCGCGCGGAAGGGTGTGCAGAGTGCGCGCGGAGGGCGCGGTGAGGCGGCGGTGGTGCGCGCGAGGCGCGGCGAGGCGGCGGAGGTGCGCGCGGGGTGCGCGCGGGGCGAGGCGCTGCACGCGGGGGGCGTGCGGGGTGCTCGCGGGGCGGCGCGAGGCGTTCGGGGCGCGCGCGGACTGCTGCGGCTGGGTGCAGTGGACGCGCGGTGCCCGGGGTGGTGCGGCGGCGTGTCCAGGCGGCGGGCAGGGGCCCGGCGGTGCTCGGGGTGCGCGGGCTGAGGGCGGCGGTGCACCCGGGCGGTCGGGTGGCCGTGCGGGTGGTTGCCGGCCGTGCGGGTAGATACCGGAGTGCTCGGGCTAACGTGCGTGCGGGTCGCGTGCACGTTTGCCCGAGTGTTAGGTGTTTGTTGTGGGTTTTGGGTATTTATTTGTGTATTTAATAATATTTGTGGATTTATACTCACCCAGTTAATATCCTGTCTTGCAGATCTCGACGGACGGTCGCGCGTCGACCCGATTTCCGGTGAGTGGGACAACCCAACCCAGTTTGGGAGGCGTTACATGCTTTGGGCGTGTACCGATCTCCCCTGGGGCGTATAGTTTGTATTAATTATTGCAATTATAATCTATGTAAGCATGATGTGTGTGTAGAATTGCATGCCACCCTAGATTGTGTGATAGGGACTTGCACCCTTAGGATTGTGCATGAGCCGTGCATCCTGCCACCTCGCTATCATGCTAGGAAAGCCCGACCTGTGCATGCGTCCTATTAGTTTGGTTTATTTAATTAAATGCGAACTGTAATAATAGATAGCATGCTTAGGGAATATAAGGGGGCCTTGCGAGGTTAACATTGAGACCCGGGTTAGGGTACTCCGTGTTCCTCGTTTGGTTGTCGGATGTCCTACATCGGGACCTCAGGTTACCCTCCCAAGGTCTCTTTTCCCCTTATATGTCTTATTTATTTTCCCCGCATCCTGGTTATGCGCGCTGGTGGAATTCTGAGGAATTCAAGACATTAGAGTTGTAGAGATGTGCTGTCAGCGGATCCGAGTGGATCATATGCGATGGATAGGCTGTTCTGTTCCCTTCGTCGGATCATGTTAGAGACTACCTCAGCGTTAGACAGGTTGTCCCGTGCAGGGGCTCCCATTAGTAGGCGCCTCCTGTTTTGGTGAAGGACTGTGCTGAACATGGGAGTGGCCAAACGACCTACGGAGTGAGGAGAAACTATCGGTGGACCAAGGGTGACCAACAGCCTAGTCAGTCCCAAGAGCCTATGTCACCTGGCGAGGGTGAGGGTGAGGGTATGGTGGGCCGGCGATGCGACGACCCACAGGATTATGTATGGATGATTATCAGCCCACTAAGTCCCAACATCCTAGGTCACCTGTTGAGGGTGAGGGTGAGGGTGAGGGTATGGGGTTCGGCGATGTAACGAACCCCCGGATTTGAGATATTATGCCACTTGTGGCTTATGACTTGCTTAAATGTGGTTAATATGAACTGTATGCATGGGTTGTGCTATTCACTGAGCGTGTGGCTCACCCCTCGCATATTGTCTTTTTCAGTGATATCTGAGGGAGGAGCTTCTCGAGCGACTACACCAGTAGAGGAGTAGCGCCGCGTCCCACGAGTTTTGAGGCCATCAGCACCCTTCTTTCAGTTGTATGTATATATTCTGTGCTTGGGCACCTAGTTGGATTATGTATGGATTTTATTTGTGTATATATATGGACATGTTGGCTCTCACAGGACATACGATTATGTATCGAGTCTGTAGTATGTTTTGATTACAGACTCAGTCTTTTTAGCTTCCGCATTTGGTGTATATATTATGTCAGCCCTGCTTTTATCTGTGTTGTCATTTTAGTGATTGGTTGTGGTTTATTTATTGATTTCCTGTTACTGGTATCATATATACACTTGCCGCGTCCCGGGGACGGCTGCCCTGGGGCTTGACATGGGGCACCATAGTTAATATTAACCTGTTTAATATGTAACCCATGCAAGCATGATAATATGTAGTATGCATGCCACCCTAGACTTTGTATGTTAGGGACATGCACCCTTAGGATACACATAAGGACCATGTAATTGTTATCATATTTCCATGCTAGGAAGCCTTGCCTCGACTTATGCATGTTCCCATTTAGTTTAATTTATTTAAATTAAATGCGAGCATATGATTATTAGCATGCCTTAGATAATGTTATAGGGAGGGGCCTTGCGAGGTCAGCGCTGAGACCCGGGCTAGGGTACTCCGTGTTCCTTGTTTGGTTGTCGAGGTATCCTATATCGGGACCTCATGCTGCCCTCCCAAGGTTCTTTTCCCGATAATATTATAACCTCTTTATTATTATATATGTTCCCCGCATCTTGGTTATGCGCCCTGGAGGAATTCTGAAGAATTCATGACATTAGAGTTGTTGAGATGTGTTGTCGGCGGATCCGAGTGGATCATATGCGTATGGATAGGCTGTTCTGTTCCCTTCGTTGGATCCGTGTAGAGACTGCCCCAGCGTTAGAAAGGCCGTCCCGTGAGAGGGCTCCCATCAGTAGGTACCTCCTGATTTTGGATTCGGACTGTGCTGAATGTGGGAGTGGCCAAGCGGCCTACGGAGTGGAGGAGAGACTATCGGTGGACCAAGGGTGACTAACAGCCTAGTCAGTCCCAATATCCTATGTCACCTATTGAGGGGTGAGGGTGAGGGTGTGGTGGGTCGGCGATGTAGCGACCCACTGGTTTGTGTAGTTGTGGACCAAGGGTGATTAACAGCCTAGTCAGTCCCAATATCCTATGTCACAAGATCGATCTCCGTTCGGGCTACTATCAGTTGAAGATCCGAGAGTCGGATATTCCGAAGATGGCCTTTCGTACCCGTTATGGGCACTACGAGTTTCGAGTACTGCCGTTTGGGTTGACGAATGCGCCGGCAGCTTTCATGGATCTGATGAACCGGGTGTTTCGGCCCTTCCTTGACTCCTTCGTAGTAGTCTTCATCGATGATATTCTGGTGTACTCGAGGAGTCTTGAGGAGCACGCTGACCATCTCTGCACTGTCTTGGAGACTTTGGCCCGACATCAGTTGTTCGCCAAGTTCAGTAAGTGCGAGTTTTGGTTGGAGCGTATGGCCTTTCTAGGCCACATGATTTCCGGCGAGGGTATATCTGTGGACCCGGACAAGACGCTCGCCGTGTCGAATTTGCGTCGACCGTCGAACCCCATAGAGATTCGGAGCTTCCTGGGTCTAGCGGGTTATTATCGGAGGTTTGTCGAGGGTTTCTCGAAGATAGCTGTTCCTCTGACCCGCCTCACTCGGAAGGATGTCCGGTTCGAGTGGTCCCCATCTTGCGAGGAGAGCTTCCTGGAGTTGAAGCGAAGACTCACCTCAGCACCAGTTCTTACCATTCCGTCTGGGAGTGGTGGATTCGCAGTCTACTCTGATGCATCGCGGCTGGGTTTGGGTTGCGTCCTGATGCAGTACGGTAAGGTTGTGGCTTACGCGTCGCGTCAGTTGAAGCCCCATGAGCAAAATTACCCCACCCACGATTTAGAGTTAGCAGCGATCATCTTTGCGCTGAAGATGTGGAGGCACTACCTCTATGGCGAGGAGTTCGAGCTCTTCACTGATCACAAGAGCTTGACTTACTTGCAGTCCCAGCCGGAGCTCAACATGCATCAGAGACGTTGGGTCGAGTTCCTGAAGGACTATGACTGTGACATCGCTTACCATCCGGGTAAGGCGAATGTCATGGTCGATGCTCTCAGCAGGCAGCCCTTGGGCATGGCCGCCCACTTGGCTATACATCGTTGGAGGCTTCTGGAGGAGGCCGCTTGCTGGATCAGCGTTTGAGAGACACCTGCGGGTGGCTTTTTGGCTAGGCTAGTGGTGCATCCCGTTCTTCTCGACGAGATCCGCACGGCTCAGGGGCAGGATCCTCACTTTCTAGTCCTCTCTGAAGGCGTCGCCCGGGGCGAGCGTCCGGACTACCAGATTCGTGAGGATGGAATCCTGCGGTTCAGAGGTCGAGTATGCATTCCTGACGACGCAGAGTTGAAGCAGAAGATCTTGGACGAGGCCCATCGTTCGAGGTACACAGTGCATCCTGGTGGCACGAAGATGTACAGGGGCCTTCGTCGTGGCTACTGGTGGCGCGGGATGAAGGCGGATATTGGCCGTTTCGTTGCCCGTTGCTTGGTATGCCAGCAGGTGAAGTCGGAACATCAGCGTCCTACGGGGAAGCTGCAGTCCATTGAGATTCCTCAGTGGAAGTGGGAGCAGATCACCATGGACTTCGTTTCGGGTTTGCCGAGGTCACGTTCGGGTCGCGATGCCATCTGGGTAATCGTCGACCGACTGACTAAGTCCGCTCATTTCCTCCCCATTCGACTCACCGATTCTCTGGACACCCTGGCACAGTTGTTTGTCTCCGAGATTGTTCGTCTCTATGGCACTCCCGTCAGCATCATTTCTGATAGAGACGCAAGGTTTACTTCGAGGTTCTGACGTAGCCTTCAGCACGCCCTTGGTACGAACCTCCACTTCAGTACAGCGTTTCATCCACAGACGGACGGCCAGTCGGAGAGGACGATACAGACCCTAGAGGACATGCTGCGAGCTTGCGTTCTCGACTTTGGGGGCAGTTGGGAGAGGCATCTCCCGTTGGTGGAGTTCGCCTACAACAATAGCTACCACTCGAGTATTCGGATGGCACCATATGAAGCGCTCTATGGCCGCAGCTGCAGGTCCCCCTTGTGTTGGGACGAGGTCGGAGAGCGCCAGTTGGAGGGACCAGAGATCATCCACCAGACCACAGAGATGGTCAAGACGATTCGTGAGCGTATCCGAGTCGCTCAGAGCCGTCAGAAGAGCTACGCCAATCGTCGTCGCCGTGAGCTCGCCTTCGAGGTTGGTGATCATGTTTTCCTGAAGGTGTCCCCGACGAAGGGCATCTTCCGTTTCGATGTGTGGGGCAAGCTGAGTCCGCGTTTCATTGAGCCATTTCTCATCCTTGAGCGGATTGGAGAGGTGGCCTATCGCATATCCCTGCCCCCACAGTTGGCTCAAGCCCATGACGTCTTCCATGTCTCGCAACTGAGGCGTTACGTCCACGATCCTGCTCACGTTATTCCGTTCGAGCCACTCATCTTCGAGCCGGACTTGTCATTCGTGGAGCAGCCGATCGAGATCCTGGACCGAAGCGAGAAGAGGCTCCGCACCAAGACCGTCCAGCTGGTTAATGTGCGATGGCAGCACCTTCTTGGTGCCGAGGCCACTTGGGAGCGCGAGGACGCCATGCATGGCGCATATCCACATCTTTTCCCTTCCTAGATGTTTTTCTATTTATTTTGTGGACAAAATTTTCTAAGGGGGGAAGAATGTTATATATGTGTCACTTTTAGCCTTTTGGTCACCTTTGGGACATTTTGTAGGGTTCTGCTCGGGCGCGCAGTGCGCACGAAAGCGCGCGGGCTAGACGCGCGGTGCGGACAGGCGCGCGCGATCGTGCGCGCGAGCGCGGCAGCGCATCTGAGCGCGCGGGGAGGGGCGCAGCAGTGCGCCAGGGACGCTGGGGCGCATGCGCGCGTGTGCATTCGTGCGTGCGCGTGCGGGGGGCCATGCGTGTGGCTGCCCGAGGGTTCGGGTGGGTGTCGGGGCACTCGGACTCGCGTGCGTACGTGCGTGCTCGCATGCGTGCGAGTCCGTATGCATGCTTGTCCGAGTATTTGGTATTTCTAGTAAATTTCATATATATTTTTGTAGTTTACTCACCATATTGAATGCCCATGTCTTGCAGATCTTGGTGAACGGTCACGCAACGACCCGGGTTGCAGTGAGTGGGTCAATCCAACCCAGTAGGGAGGCGTTCGATGCACGTAGGCGTGCATTGCCCTCCCCTGGGGCACCATAATTGCATATTAACTTGTATCAATGAAAAACCATGTTAATGCATGTTTGCTATGATATAACCATGCCTTGTTAGACATTATATGCTAGGGATATACATCCATGTATTATGTATAGAGGCCCATACATGCCTAGACACCATGTCCCATGCTTGAAAAGCCTAGATCTATGCATGCTTCCCATTTAGTTAATTTAATTAAATCTAAATGAGATTATACTATTATAAGCATGCAATAGAGAATATTATAACCGTGTTGTTATAATATATGTTTCCCCGCATCTTAGTTATGCGCCCTGGAGGAATTCTTGAGAATTCATGACATTAGAAATTATAGGAATCGTTGTCGACGGATCCAAGAGGATCGTATCCGTGTGGGTAGGTTGTTTTCTCCCCTTCGTTGGATCCGAGTAGGGACCCCCCGGCGTTGGAAAGCTGTCCTGACAGAGGGCTCCCATCTGTAGGTACCTCCGATGCGTCGGAGGGTGCTGATCGTGGGAGTATACCAGGTAGAGGCTACGGAGTGAGGGAGAGGCTACTGGTGGACCAAGGGTGGAGAGCAGTCTAGTCTGTCCCAAAAGGCCCATGTCACCTCCCAAAGGGTGAGGGTGAGGGTGGGGTGGGTCGGCGATGTTACGACCCACTATTTTGTACAGTTACTCCCGTTTAGGGACTTTAATTATTTTAAGGTTAATATGAATTGTGTTGCATAGATTGTGCCATTCACTGAGCGTGTGGCTCACCCCTCGCATATTCTTTTCCTCCAGTTGTATCTGAGTCGGATCTGAAGGAGGAGCTCCCCGAGGCATCACAGCAGTAGCGGAGCAGCGTCACGTTTTGGGTTCTGCGAGTGAGAGGCCATCAGCATCCCCTTCTTGCTTGTATGTATTGTTATCCGTGCTTGGGCACAACGCTTGTATTGGATGTCTTTGTTTATATTGGCTCTCACAGGACATTTGATTATGTATTTGGGTCTGTAATATGTATTTGAATTACAGACTCAGTCGTTTAAGCTTCCGCTATATGTATATATATATTATGTCAGCTACATTATTGATTGTGTAGTCATTTTCGATGTTGTTTAGAGTATTTTATTGATCTCCTGTATAGACTGCTGATATTATATATATTTGCCACATATCGGGGACGGCCGCCCTGGGGCGTGACAAATATGTAGGCCTACTGTCAAATCAACTGTCATCACCTTTTATAAATTGCATGTCGAATCAACTATCATTATTTTTTCACCTTTTATAAATCCTTATTCATACTTTATTCACATTTTACTTAAACAACAAAACATTTATTCTTACGTTTACCAACGAGAATAATTCAAACACAACCAAACACAAAATCATTTTATCATCACTTATGCCAGAATAAATGTATATCCAAGAATTTGTTATATATGTGTCACTTTTTGGCCTGCTGGTAACCATTGGAGCATTTTGGCAGTTTTTGAAATTTTTCGTTTTTCGATCGGAACCGCTAAAATTTTGAACTGTTAGTTACCGTCCTGAGCTAGAGGACTCCGATTGAAAATCTAACTGCATATTATGTGTCCTGGTGCCATTTTAAGCCACTCATGAAAATTTCATCGAATTCCGACAACGTTTCCAAAATTTCACAGTTCCGGGGCGTATCCGGGTTTTTAAGTCACTTACTATATATATATGAGATCTAAAAATCAGATGTCACTATTCATCATCCCTACCAAAGCTTTCCCTCTCTCCTCTCTCTCTTTTTCTCCCTTTTGAGCCCCTTAGAGGCCTCAAACCCAAAAACCTAAAGCATAAGAAGTGTAGATCGGGCGGTGCTTTCAAATCCCAATTCCGGCCTACCTAGCCCTCCCATCCCCCCTCTTTTCTCCTCTGATTTGGGCCAATTCGAGGGCCAAGGAAGATCCCGGCGTTGGAGGCCGTTGGGGAAGCGTTTCGGTGCGCGGAGAGCACCCGGACACCTCTTCCTCCCCCTTGGTAAGCTTCTTTTCCCTCTTCTTTTGGCTTAGATGTATGTTAGGAAGGGGGTTTTGTGTTTGGGGGGTGGTCGGCGGCTGTGGGAGGCGGTCGGTGGCTGTGGGAGGCTGTCGGAGGTGGTTGGGGGCGGTCGGGGGGCCGTGGAATGGGCGGTGGAGGTGCTCGGCAAGCTGGGGGTTGCTGTCTCGGGCAGCAGGCAGCAAAAGCAGCACCGGCAGCAGCACAGCAGCGCAGCAGGCTGGGCGCACGCGGGCGTGCGCTCGGGGGGAGCTGGTGGCCAGCAGGGCGCGTGTGCTGGCGTGCTGTGCGCGGGTGTGCTGGGCGTGCGGGCGCTGGGCGTGCTGTGCGCGGGTGTGCTGGTCGAGGGGCGTCGTGCAAGGTGCGCGCGGGGTGTGCGAGGGGCGCGGCGAGGCAGGGATGGTGCGTGCGGGGGCGAGGCGCTGCGCACGGGGCATGCGGGAGGCTCGCGGGCCAGCGCAGGGCGTGCTGGTGTGCGCGGGCGGCTGCGCTGGGGCGCAGGGGGCGCCCGGTGCACCCGGGAGGCTCATTGGCGTGTCCTGGCAGCGGGCAGGGGCCCGGTGGTGCGCTGGGTGCGCGGGCTGAGGCGCGGCGGCGCATCCGGGGGCGGGTGGCCGTGCGGGTAGTTGCCGGGGGTGCGGGAGTGAGCCGGGGTGCTCGGGCTAGCGTGCGTGCGGGTCGTATGCACGTTTGCCCGAGTGTTGGGTGTTTGTTTGTGGGTTTTGGGTATTTAATTGTGTATTTTGAGTATTTGTGGATTTTTACTCACCAGTTGGTACCCTGTCTTGCAGATCTCGACGGACGGTCGCGCGACGACCCGACTTCCGGTGAGTGGGACAACCCAACCCGTTTGGGGAGGCGCTACATGCACTTGGGCGTGTACCGTCCTCCCCCGGGGCACATAGTTAGTATTAACTGTTTTTATTGTAATACATGTAAGCATGATGTGTGTGTAGAATGCATGCCACCCTAGACTTGTATGTTAGGGACTTGCACCCTTAGGATTTGTGCATGAGCCGTGCATCCTGTTACCCCGTTATCATGCTAGGAAAGCCCTGACCTATGCATGTGTCCTATTAGTTTGATTTATTTATTTAAATGCAAACTGTAATATTGATTAGCATGTTTGGGGAATATAAGGGGGCCTTGCGAGGTTAACATTGAGACCCGGGTTAGGGTACTCCGTGTTCCTTGTTTGGTTGGCGGGATGTCCTACATCGGGACCTCAGGTTGCCCTCCCAAGGTCTCTTTTCCTCATTATTATCTTAGATATTCCCCGCATCTTGGTTATGCGCGCTGGAGGAATTCTGAATGAATTCAAGACATTAGAGTTGTAGAGATGTGCTGTCAGCGGATCCGAGTGGATCATATGCGATGGATAGGCTGTTCTGTTCCCTTCGTTGGATCCGTGTAGAGACTACCTCAGCGTTAGAAAGGTTGTCCCGTGCAGGGGCTCCCATCAGTAGGCGCCTCCTGATTTGGTAGAAGGACTGCGCTGAATGTGGGAGTGGCCAAACGACCTACGGAGTGGGGAGAGACTATCGGTGGACCAAGGGTGACCAACAGCCTAGTCAGTCCCAAGAGCCTATGTCACCTGGTGAGGGTGAGGGTGAGGGTATGGTGGGCCGGCGATGCGACGACCCACAGGATTGTGTATGGATGATTATCAGCCCATTAAGTCCCAACATCCTTGGTCACCTATGGAGGGGTGAGGGTGAGGGTGAGGGTATGGGGTTCGGCGATGTGACGAACCCCCGGATTTGTGTTGTTTATGCCACTTTGGGGCTTATGCTATAAATTGTGGTTAATATGAACTGTATGCATGGGTTGTGCTATTCACTGAGCGTGTGGCTCACCCCTCGCATAAAATCTTTTTCAGTGATCACTGACGAGGACTTGAAGGAGGAGCTTCCCGAGCGACTACACCAGTAGCGGAGTAGCGCCACGTCCCTCGAGTTTTGAGGCCATCAGCACCCTTCTCTTTGTTGTATGTATATATCTCTGTGCTTGGGCACCTAGTTTGGATTATGTTTGGATGTATATGTATATTGTGGACATGTTGGCTCTCACAGGACATATGATTATGTATCGAGTCTGTAGTATGTTTTGATTACAGATTCAGTCTTTTAGCTTCCGCATTCGGTGTATATATTATGTCAGCCCTGCTTTTATCTGTGTTGTCATTTTAGTTGTTATGTGAGTATATTATTGATCTCCTGTTTACTGATATCATATATACACTTGCCGCGTCCCGGGGACGGCCGCCCTGGGGCGTGACAAAAGTTGGTATCAGAGCCTGGTCCTGTCAGAGCCAATTGTCTTCTTTTTCGTAGAGATGAGTCCTAGGATTTCTATATGCGTATTCTGATCCTAGTGTCTGGTTTTCTTAGGTTGCTGATATGCCTCCTCGCAGAGGACGGCGCGGACGTGGTCCCTCTCGACCTTTGGAGGTCTCCGGACCTGCCAGAGTCGAGGATGCTATTGGTGAGTCCTCAGCCGAGAGGCCAGGATCAGCGCAGGAGCCTCCTGCCTGGGAGCGCGCGTTTGCGCGGATAGCTGATTTGGTAGAGACGCAGACCAGGGCATTGGAGGCCCAGACCAGAGTATTGGCAGATCAGGCACGGGAGATTCAGGAGCTGCGGGCGGCCCGCGAGGCAGTTCCGCAGGTTCCCCTGGTGGCAGATCCACCCGTGGTACCCGATGTACCCCCAGTTCCCGTGGTGGTCCCGGCGGTCAGAGTTCAGGATCCTCAGGAGAGGGAGGCGGGGCTAGAGGCTGCAGCGAGGGTGCAGCAGAGTGGCCTCTCAGCCTTTCTGAAGCTCCATCCTCCCGAGTTCCAGGGTCAGACGGAGGACCCCCTTGCTCCAGAGAGATGGTTGATGGAGGTGGATACCATCTTCTCGACGATGCTTTGCACAGACCGCCAGCGAGTCTCCCTGGCCACATTTATGCTGAAGGGTAGCGCCGCCGACTGGTGGGCTACTAGATCAGTGGACATCCCAGAGGGATTGGAGCAGCTCACATGGGCGGGATTCAGGAGATATTTCTTGGAGGAGTATTTCCCCTTCTCGACGCGACAGATAGTGATGCAGGAGTTTGAGCAGCTGACTCCAAGGCACTATGTCCGTCGCTGACTACTCCACGCGATTCACGAGGCTGTCCAGATTCGCTCCAGCTCTGGTGATGGACGAGGAGACGAGGTGCCGTCGATTCGAGCTCGGTCTCAGCAGTGCCATCCGAGTGCACGTCACCTCCCAGGCCTTCTCGAGGTACTCCGACCTAGTGTCTCGAGCGAAGACCGTCGAGAGAGATCTCGGGATCCAGGTGAGGGCTTCGACCCCGTCGACAGACCAGAGGCCACCCAGGAGTCAGGACAGAGGGCAGCGCAAGAAGAAGAGGCCCCGCTTTGAGCAGTCAGCGGCTGCCTCTCCTCCAGCAGATGCGGTGCCAGTGCGAGGTCCGGCACCCATCGCCGCAGTGCCAGTCCAGACGAGGCGACCAGAGACGAGGCGCTGTTATCACTGTCAGCGCGTCGGGCATATTCTGTATAATTGCCCCGACGCTGGCCGACCCAGAGTGATGCCTCAGCAGCAGCAGCAGCAGTTGCAGCAGCAGCCGTTTCAGCAGCAGCGCCAGCAGCAGCAGCCTCAGCGCCAGCCGCAGCAGCAGCCTCAGCGTCAACAGCAGCAGCCACAGGGTGGCCGTGCTGATCAGAGGAGGCAGCCAGCGCAGCAGGCGAGGCGTGCCCCTGCTCCTCAGCCTCAGTTCGTCCAGGGCTGAGTGGCAGCGCTTTCGGCAGAGGAGGCCCAGGCATCAGGCAGCGTGGTCAGAGGTACTGTTCAGATCTCCCAGCTTCCTGCTTATGTATTATTTGATTCCGGAGCCACACACTCGTTCGTGTCTCCCGCTTTTGCGAGACGGACGGGCGTGGCGTCCGCTCCTCTAGATGCTGTCTTAGAGGTATCATTGCCTGTGTATCGCGGAGCATGAGTTTCCGGTGGAGCTGGTGGAGCTTGCGATGGTGGATTTTGATGCCATCCTGGGGATGGATTGGCTTGCAGCTAGTCATGCCAGCATCGACTGTTTCGCCAAGTCGGTGTCGTTCCACCTTCCGGGTCGGAGGTCCTTCCAGTTCGTGGGCGATCGAGACGTAGCTCCTTTGGGGTTCGTGTCATCCATGCAGGCGTGGAGACTCCTTCAGGGTGGATGCGAGGGCTTTCTAGCTTATATTGCTCTGGAGGATGCACCGCTGCGGGCAGATATCAGTCAGACTCCGGTCGTGGCAGAGTATCCCGAGGTTTTCCCCGATGATCTTCCGGGATTACCGCCGGATCGCGCGATCGAGTTTGAGATCAATCTGATTTCGGGGACCGAGCCGGTTTTGAGGGCTCCGTACCGGATGGCCCCTGCAGAGCTGAGGGTGCTGAAGGAGCAGTTGGAGGAGTTGCTGGAGAAGGGCTTCGCACGTCCGAGTGTGTCTCCGTGGGGAGCCCCTGTCCTGTTCGTCCGGAAGAAGGACGGTTCGCTGCGGCTGTGTATTGATTACAGGCAGCTGAATAAACGGACAGTGAAGAACAAGTACCCGTTGCCGTGGATCGACGATCTGTTTGACCAGCTTCAGGGAGCGTGTGTCTTTTCCAAGATCGATCTCCGCTCGGGGTACTACCAGCTGAAGATCCGGGAGTCAGACATCTCGAAGACGGCCTTTCACACCCGGTATGGGCACTACGAGTTCAGAGTACTGCCATTCGGGTTGACGAACGCGCCGGCGGCCTTCATGGATCTGATGAACCGGGTATTTCGACCCTTCCTCGACTCCTTTGTGGTAGTATTCATCGATGACATATTGGTGTACTCGAGGAGTCTTGAGGAGCACGCTCACCATCTTCGCACTGTCTTGGAGACTTTGGCCAGACATCAGTTGTTCGCCAAGTTCAGCAAGTGCGAGTTCTGGTTGGAGCGTATGGCCTTTCTGGGCCATGTGATTTTCGGTGAGGGTATAGCTGTGGACCCGGAGAAGACGCTCGCCGTGTCGAATTGGCGTCGACCGTCGAACCCCACAGAGATTCGGAGCTTCTTGGGCTTGGCGGGTTATTACAGGAGGTTTGTGGAGGGTTTCTCCAAGATAGCCGTTCCTCTTACCCGCCTCACTCGGAAGGACGTCCGGTTCGAGTGGTCCCCTTCTTGTGAGGAGAGCTTCCAGGAGCTGAAGCGAAGGCTCACCTCAGCGCCAGTTCTTACCCTTCCATCTGGGAGTGGTGGGTTCACAGTTTACACAGATGCATCGCAGTTGGGTGTGGGTTGCGTCCTGATGCAGCACGGTAAGGTGGTGGCTTACGCGTCTCGTCAGTTGAAGCCCCATGAGCAGAATTACCCCACCCATGACCTTGAGTTGGCTGCGATCATATTTGCGCTGAAGATGTGGAGGCATTACCTCTATGGAGAGGAGTTCGAGCTCTTTACTGACCATAAGAGCTTGACATATCTGCAGTCTCAGCCGGAGCTCAACATGCGTCAGAGGCGTTGGGTTGAGTTCCTGACAGACTACGACTGTGACATCGCTTACCATCCGGGTAAGGCGAATGTCGTTGCAGATGCGCTCAGTAGACAGCCCCTGGGCATGGCCGCCCACATGGCTGTCCGTCGTTGGAGGCTTCTGGAGGAGGCCGCTTGCTGGATCAGCGTCAGAGAGACTCCTGCGGGTGGCTTTTTGGCCAGGCTGGTGGTGCAGCCGGTTCTTCTCGATGAGATCCGCACGGCTCAGGCACAGGACCCGCACTTTATAGTCCTCTCTGAAGGCGTCGCCCGGGGCGAGCGCCAGGACTACCAGATTCGCGCGGACGGGATCCTGCGATTCAGAGGCCGAGTGTGCATCCCCGACGACGCAGAGCTGAGGCGGAAGATTCTGGACGAGGCCCATCGCTCGAGGTACACAGTGCACCCTGGTGGCACGAAGATGTACAGAGGCCTTCGTCGCGGCTACTGGTGGCGCGGGATGAAGACGGATATCGCCCGTTTCGTTGCCCGATGCCTAGTATGCCAGCAGGTGAAGTCGGAGCATCAGCGCCCTGCGGGGAAGCTGCAGTCCATTGAGATCCCTCAGTGGAAGTGGGAGCAGATCACCATGGACTTCGTCTCGGGTCTGCCGAGGTCACGTTCGGGTCGCGATGCCATCTGGGTGATCGTCGACCGGCTGACGAAGTCTGCTCATTTCCTCCCCATCCGACTCACCGATTCTCTGGACACTCTGGCGCAGTTATTCATCTCCGAGATTGTCCGTCTCCATGGCACTCCAGTCAGCATCATTTCTGATCGAGACGCGCGTTTTACTTCGAGGTTCTGGCGTAGCCTCCAGCACGCCCTTGGTACGAACCTCCATTTCAGTACAGCGTTTCATCCGCAGACGGACGGCCAGTCAGAGAGGATGATCCAGACTCTTGAGGACATGCTGCGGGCCTGTGTTCTCGATTTTGGGGGCAGTTGGGAGAGGCACCTTCCGTTGGTGGAGTTTGCCTACAACAACAGCTACCACTCGAGCATCCGGATGGCTCCCTACGAGGCACTTTATGGCCGCAGCTGCAGGTCCCCCCTGTGTTGGGATGAGGTCGGAGAGCGCCAGCTAGAGGGACCAGAGATCGTTCACCAGACCTCCGAGATGGTGAAGACGATTCGCGAGCGTATCCGAGTCGCTCAGAGTCGTCAGAAGTGCTACGCCGACCGCCGTCGCCGTGAGCTCGCCTTCGAGGTCGGTGACCATGTCTTCTTGAAGGTGTCCCCGATGAAGGGCATCTTCCGATTCGGTGTGCGGGGCAAGCTGAGTCCGCGTTTCATTGGGCCGTTCCTCATACTCGAGCGAGTTGGAGAGGTGGCCTATCGCATAGCTCTGCCCCCACAGTTGGCTCAGGCCCATGACGTCTTCCATGTCTCGCAGCTGAGGCGATACGTCCACGATCCTGCTCACATCATCCCGTTCGAGCCGCTCGTCTTCGAGCCGGACTTGTCTTTCGTGGAGCAGCCGATTGAGATCCTGGACCGCCGCGAGAAGAGGCTCCGCACCAAGACCGTCCAGCTGGTCAAGGTGCGATGGCAGCACCGTTCCGGTGCCGAGGCCACTTGGGAGCTCGAGGACGCCATGCGTGACGCGTATCCGCATCTTTTTCCTTCTTAGATGTTCTTGTATTTATTTTGAGGACAAAATTTCCTAAGGGGGGGAGAATGTTATATATGTGTCACTTTTTGGCCTGCTGGTAACCATTTGAGCATTTTGGCAGTTTTTGAAATTTTTTGTTTTTCGATCGGAACCGCTAAAATTTTGAACTGTTAGCTATCGTCCCGAGCTAGAGGACTCCGATTGAAAATCTAACTGCATATTATGTGTCCTGGTGCCATTTTAAGCCACTCATAAAAATTTCATCGAATTCCGGCAACGTTTCTGAAATTTCACAGTTCCGGGGCGTATCCGGGTTTTTAAGTCACTTACTATATAAAGGGTGATCTAAAAATCTGATGGCACTATTCATCATCCCTACCAAAGCTTTCCCTCTCTCCTCTCTCTCCTTTTTCTCCCTTTTGAGCCCCTTAGAGGCCTCAAACCCAAAAACCTAAAGCATAAGAAGTGTAGATCTACACCCCGGTGCTTTCAAATCCCGATTCCGGCCAACCTAGCCCTCCCATCCCCCCTCTTTTCTCCTCTGATTTGGGCCAATTCGAGGGCCAAGGAAGATCCCGGCGTTGGAGGCCGTTGGGGAAGCGTTTCGGTGCGCGGAGAGCACCCGGACACCTCTTCCTCCCCCTTGGTAAGCTTCTTTTCCCTCTTCTTTTGGCTTAGATGTATGTTAGGAAGGGGGTTTTGTGTTTGGGGGGTGGTCGGCGGCTGTGGGAGGCGGTCGGAGGCGGTTGGGGGTGGTCGGAGGCCGTCGGAGGCCGTGGAATGGGCGGTGGAGGTGCTCGGCAAGCTGGGGGTTGCTGTCTCGGGCAACAGGCAGCACAGCAGGCTGGGCGCGCGCGGGCGTGCGCTCGGGGGGAGATGGTGGCCAGCAGGGCGCGTGTGCTGGCGTGCTGTGCGCGGGTGTGCTGGGCGTGCGGGCGCTGGGCGTGCTGTGCGCGGGTGTGCTGGTCGAGGGGCGTCGTGCAAGGTGCGCGCGGGGTGCGCGCGGGGCACGGCGAGGCAGGGATGGTGCGCCCGGGGCATGGCGAGGCAGGGATGGTGCGCCCGGGGCGCGGCGAGGCAGGGATGGTGCGTGCGGGGGTGAGGCGCTGCGCGCGGGGAGTACGGGAGGCTCGCGGGCCAGCGCAGAGCGTGCGGGGTGTGCGCGGGTGGCTGCGCTGGGGCGCAGGGGGCGCACAGTGCATCGGGGAGGCTCGGCGGCGTGTCCAGTCGGCGGGCAGGGGCCCGGTAGTGCGCTGGGTGCGTGGGCTGAGGTGCGGCGGTGCACCCTTCTCTTTGTTGTATGTATATATCTCTGTGCTTGGGCACCTAGTTTGGATTATGTTTGGATGTATATGTATATTGTGGACATGTTGGCTCTCACAGGACATATGATTATGTATCGAGTCTGTAGTATGTTTTGATTACAGATTCAGTCTTTTTAGCTTCCGCATTCGGTGTATATATTATGTCAGCCCTGCTTTTATCTGTGTTGTCATTTTAGTTGTTATGTGAGTATATTATTGATCTCCTGTTTACTGATATCATATATACACTTGCCGCGTCCCGGGGACGGCCGCCCTGGGGCGTGACAGAATAAGTCCTATTCCCGTTCCAAACGGGGGCCAAAGGTTTTTTATTCCAGAAAGCCATGGACCATGTCAAACCAAATCGCACACGAAAGAATTGGAGCATGTCGAACAGGATACAGAACACTTCAAAAGTTTCTAATTCCAGAAAACCATGGACCATGACGAACCAAATCAAACACGGAAGACATAGAGCATGTCGAACGGGATACAAAACACTTCAAATGTTTTTTATTCGATAAAGCCATGGATCATGTCGAACCTAATTAAACACGGAAGACATGTAGCATGTCGAACGGAATACAGAACACTTCAAAGGTTTCTGATTTCATAAAGCCATGGATCTTGTCAAACCAAATTACACATGGAAGACATAGAGCATGTCGAACCAAATCACACACGGAAGACATGGAGCATGTCGAACGGGGAGAGAGAGAGAAAAAGAGCGTGGGATTTATTATTTTGATTGTGGGGTGGGTAATATATTTATGGGGGATGTGTGGGGTGGGTAGGGTGTACCATTGGGGTGGGTAGTGTTGGGGTGGGTTAGGTGTGAGAAAAAATGTAACAAAACATTTGTATTTATAAATAAAAGGGGTGGGTAGGAGAGTTTGTGGGGTGGCTATAGCCGCACCCGAAAAGTTTTCCTTCAATTGACAATAACTTCGCATCTATTTGCCTTCATTTTAACTTCTGTTAATTAACTCTTGAAGATGCCTAATCAAATGCATCATGATGAAAATCCTTTTACTTAACCTAGAAAATGACAATCACCTTCTGTATGCTTTATTTTTCTTTCTTTTGACTTATTAATCAAATAAGTGGCGGATGCACTAATATTATTTTCTAAAAAAAAATAAAAAATGACAATCGTCTGATCTCATATGAATACATAAATGTGATGCACTTATCAGACATTTGTCATACCATCTAAAATGTCAAACTATTTCATGTAACCAAGATCAAATGAAGTTAATTCTTATCCTTCATCATAGAAACTTGTAAAACTTCATTGTTGGAACTTCTTTGTCTTACTAGCTTCATATGTAAATATTCGCATCTTGAACGACAAACCACAATAATAATGCGGGATTGGTCATGCATCAAAGATTGAAGATGTTTTATATTAAAACTCATCTTAGAATTTGGGCATTAAAATGAGAGGATGTAGGCATCAAAATGAGGCGAATCAACCATCAAATGAGGGGATTTGAAGTGTATAAAAGAAGAAATGAAGACAGGTTGAAGGAGAAGAAGCTAGCAGGGACAAATAAGAAATCACACATTCAAAGGTAAAAATGGACTTTTTAATGGCAACCATTAACCCCAACTAACAGGAGTTGATCACAGGGGCACCGAAAATTCAAAAATTTTGGATATATTTTGTATAAGATCATTTTAACAAGGATAACTTAACAAAATTGAGTTATACAAGGGGTATATATGTAAAGATATCCATTTCATTGATAAGTTTGTACATGAATATTGTTTCAATCAAAGTATCACTGAACCAAATGAACCTCCAAAAACATATTTCAAAAGGAAAAAAATGTCAAACACAACTACAGCGATGTTCCACCTAAAAGAGGAGACCAAGTTGAGAGAAATTAATTTCTGTTGTGTTATTGATGTACTGACAATGTGGGGCCCTACAACACTTTTAGTTCGAGAATAAAGTTCAGCATAAGTGAAAATTAGTCAGAAGAGCCTCAGAATGATCGTTTGGAATGCTGAAATAAATAAAAATCTATATGCTAGAATTAACTAGTATAAAGTGGTATATGGATTCTGTCCAACCCTTGTAATTAAGTTGTTTTAGGTTACCTAATTCAAAAAAATATATGGGCTCACTCTGAAGTTGATTGTCAAAAATCACTTCTTATAAATCAATTGCGCAAGGGCTTTATAGTTATATGCAAAACATGAATTTTTTCTAAGATGGAGTATTGTGGAGCGAGTCGAATGTTTGAAGCAGTTGTTCAAAAGATTTTGATTAAGTTAGGGATATCAAGTAAAAGACCAACTACAAGAAAACAGTGTTATCGACGGCCATAACTGTCGCAATAATAGCAAAATCCGTCACTAATTAATAACGACGTCCCCATCGGCCATCGCTAATGCTGTCACCGCTAAAGGCATCGCTAAATAGCCATATATATGCTTTCAACAAGTTCATTAACGAAGAAAATGGATTAAGAATTAATTAATATTTTTTTATTAGCGACAATCTTGGCCGTCGCTAAATCATTATAAACATATTACAAAATTTAATTATTTTTTGTGTTAGCAACATAGACCGATCGTCACTATTAAGATAAACTGGTTTTTACTTCAAAAATAGAGATGGTCTATGGCCGCTGCTATTTCCTTGTATGATTAGAGCATACAATGTTTTCATTTCGAAAAAAAAACCTGTATAATATTTGACAAAAATATATAATTATGAAATTGACATACAACAAATCTTTATTTCAATATAATGTTAGATAAAACATTATCATCCATAAATTTCAGTCAAATATACAATGTCATTAATAATTACAAGAATATATACATATGGACTGAAGCGAGGATATGAGAATAAACACAAAACAATTGTTGAATGAAATCTTGTCAATATCATCAGTCCTGCTTGTTAAGTTATTAATAAATAAATTGCAATATAATAATAAACCAAATTCATAAATATGATGTGAAACATTTCTAAAGTTATTATATATCCAATTTTATCATCTTATTTGATGGATACAACAACAAAACCTTTTTCTAAGGCTTGCTTAGTGTTATTCATATCTCACTAATTAACTTTGATCATCATATTTTTTAAGTCACTTCACTTTTGTTGTCTTAATGCCCGTGGCATTTATGGTTAAAAAGTAATATGTCACACAAGTAGCGACAACCTTTGACTGTCACTATTAATATTTTCAAGGTTATTACATATATTAATTTATTCAAATACATTAACAACAGCCGAAGGCCATCGTTAACATAATGCTAAACAACTAAACTCAATTACTTTTTTTAATCCTGTAGCGACGATCAGAGGCCACCATTGAAAGCCATTCACCCGACAACGCATTTTGTTTTTAGGCTCGTTAGCACTATTTGTGATGGCCAGGGTGTGATTGTCGGTAAAACATATCTTTCATATGCCCAACACTACCAATAGTAAGCATCAGCGATGATTTTTATCTTGGCCATCGCTAAAATGTGTCGCTAAAAGTTTAAATTCTTGAAGTGAGAATTCATTGAATATGATTTAGGAGTTTCAAGAAGCCTAAGTTCATTATATATGAGACAAGATGAAGATCATTAGCCCCGCGAGACGTAGCTTGCCTAGTATGGGGAAACCCACCCCACGGGGGAGGTGCGGGATCAATTCTTGCTTCCAGCAAGAATATGTGGTAAAAAGCCCAGCTGGGTTTGTTCATGGGCTAGTAGGCTCAATTTATTTGGTTATGTATCAGGTACTTGTAGCCCTCAGTGGCTATTAAGTTTGTAATTGCCCTGTGGGGCCTATCAATTTGTAATCATCCTACGGGCCATTCTCTAAAAAAAAAAAAAAGATGGAGATCATTAGGAGTTTGTTTTAGATTTGGCACACACACTTTAGATTAGGACAGGCGACTTTGTAAAAGAATATTTAGAGAGACATTCTATTAATAGATGATAAATGTAATGCTCTGTCTTTTAACAATTCGTTTTACAAACAACATGTATTTTGATTTTTTTTAAAGTATATATTTAATTAATAAAATATATATTTTTAAAATAAATTCATATTAATTGAATGGATATTTTTTACATTTTTCATAATAAATTATATATTGACATGCAATTGGTTGCAATGTATTTATTAGTGCCTTTGATAAATACATTTTTGGGTCAATATTATAATATGTTTTCTTTATAAATAAAATTATAAGAAAAGGAACAATCATATTAAAAATCAAAATGAGTTGATATTGTAAAGAATTTTTTCCATAAGCATTCATTTTTTGTATTATATTGAATTACCTCTGGAATTTGTCTTGGTATATATAAATCTATGCTTCTCATGTATTTGTTGTCCTTGATTTGACTTGAGGTTTTTTTCATGAATGAACTCATTTATAAAATAAGAAAAAAATTTCAAACAAGAGCATTGATGATTAACAATATATATGAGACTATAAATAAGACTGTGAAATAGACTGGGAACTGACAAAGCGCTCTTCTTTTGACACATTGCATTGGCAGAATAATATGGCTTCCACTTGGCGTGGTACACCTTCATGAGAACACGTTCTTGGAATGAAAGTCACACGAAAAACTTGACCTTACTCAATATCATAGGGGGTAGATTTCATCAAAGAAGTCAAAATTCAATATCTTAATCATCCGATAGCTAGCTCATTTCAATCATTGGGACCTGTCAATTGAGTGCCAACCTCAAAATGACTCTGTCACATCTATGTAACGCGGGTATACTGAATTCGAGACATAATACCAACAACATGGAGCTCTATGATTTGGGAAAGAGAGGGTTGTATTTTTTTTTTTGATAATGTTACGTATAGCCCAATTTTCAACCTCAATTCCAGTCTACATGAGTTTTGAATTTTTTAAAAATATTATGCCTAAACTAATAAGGTACATACTTTTATAAAAATGAAGCATGTATTCCAATAAATTGCATGGATACATTTATAGAAAATGTAAAAAAAGAATTTCGAAACATATGTCTTATTAACGTGAGCATATGCGTCATTAATTATCTATCAACGCATATAAGACTGGAATTGGGGCTGGAAACGGATAGAGGTGTAACAGCACCCTTTTTTTTTTCTTCTGAGCGAAGCCTTGTTCAATTGAGCTGCATCCTATAGGTTGGCCCTAGGTTCTTTTGGGAGGTTTTGAGTGTGGAAATTAAAGCTGGGGTTTCTTTTCATTGTGGTGAACTTTTATTGTTTCTCTTGAATACATCTAGGAAAAGCGTGGCCATCTTTTTTTAGCATTGAGTTTATCTTGTCATAGTGTTTTGGATGGAAAGTTTATCTTTCTAGTTTTTATTGTGAGTGATTGATAAGGGCACGTTTATCTTAACCCACCAATAGAAAAAAGAAAGAAAATGTTTTTTCTGTTCCCACTAATCCGTCCAGTTCAACCAGACTTGGTTATCACTTTAAGTTTTGGGCGACCGGATTTGGTCATCATTGTAGATACTCCATTTCTGACCTATAAGGATAATGAAATACATATTACTAATAACATTTTCTTTTACGGGTATGTGACCAAAACCTCGTTGGGAGGCATGATAAAAGAGTTCAACAAGTTGGAAGATCAAAAGCTTAAGAAGAGACCCTGAAAAGAACCAGCCAAAGCCAAAGTTTTTACTGCGCGATGGATAGCAGAAGTGCCGCTGGACTCCCGTGCGACGAATGCTTCAGGCTCCATCGGGAACATGGAAGACGGATTCCTTACGTGCCGTCGATCTGGGCACATGCAACCCTAACCGCCCGATGGTACTGGTCAGAGCCGTCGCCCTGTCTAGGTCACAATAGTTGGCGAAACTTGCGGTGGTGCCCTTTCGACTGCAGATGCCATCCTTCGCTCCTGTCAGCACCTGATCAACAGGAAAGGGGTGATGATGCCTTTTGTGTGTTGTCTACACACCATTGGCCAAAGACCTCTATAAATAGAGGGCAATGGTGAAGAGAAAGGGATCATCCACACATATCAATATCCATATATGCGTCCATAACCCTGTAGGATTTGTAGGCAGCCTTCCCACCACTTGAAGCAAGAGAGAAAGAGAGCATTTTAGTAGAAGAAAACCCTCTTCCATTCACCATGTTTATCCTAAGTCATTTTGTTCTCTTTTCTTTCTTTACTCTTCACTAAAGAATTCAAGTAAAGAGCTTGAGTTTCTCTCACTGTTGAAGAATTGTAATCACTCCTTTGTAAACCAATTTAAGATCAATATATATATAAGCTTAGGTTTTAAATAGTTTGTGAGTGTGGAAGCTCTTTTTATTGAACTTAAACTATCCATTTGAAAACGAGATTCACCTGATGGACTGTTTTGCTTGAGGTCGTCGGTGAGTTGGTCTAGTGACCATTTGGAACCCTCCCTTTTGGCTCTTCATCAATTTTGGGTTTAAATCCCAAGGACTACTAACATTTTGCTTTATCTTTCTTTTTTTTTTATTCTGTTTTATTACTGTTTATTTCCTTTCCTGCTTATTTCCTTTACATTTATTGCTTAAATCACTCTAAATAAATTGATGTTTACTTGCTTTCATTGAAATTCCGAAGTTTCATAAGCGACAACTCCTTCAGGATCCGTCGGTTTACTTCTCATTATGTTGTTGTCAAAGTTACTCTCACTTTTCTTTACCTGCACATCGATGGCTGTTACTGGTGCCACTGATCTGAAGAAGTTTTATCAAGCTTTATTTAATTTCCTGTTTTATTTGCCTCTGTAAGTTTCTACTTTACATCCTTTTCTTGGTTCGACTATATTTTGTGTTAAAATCTGAATGTCTTCCTTTCTAAGTAAATCCTTTTTTAAAATTTCTTTATGTTCTACCGGAAGGATGCTATTGGTGCCGTCACGTTGTCACGCCCCGGGCGTCCCCGGTACGCGGCAAGTGTATATAAAATATCAGAATCTACACAGGAGGTCAATAATATATCATACACAAGCTACTAGAATGACACACAGACAACAAAAGCAGGGCTGACATGATATATACACCAAATGCGGATAACTAAAGACTGAATCTGTAATCAAAACACACTACAGACTCCATACATAATCACATGTCCTGTGAGAGCCAATATACATACAAAGACATCCAAATACAACACAAACGCGTGCCCAAGCACGGAAAATAAAACATACTGGTACAAGGGATGCTGATAGCCTCAGAAACTCGCGGGACGTGGCGCTACTCCGCTACTGATGAAGTCCCTCGGGGAGCTCCTCCTCCGGATCCGACTCAGATGACACTGTAGAAAAGATTATGCGAGGGGTGAGCCACACGCTCAGTGAACGGCACAACCCATGCATCACAGACAATATTGACTTCAACCAGATAAACCTTATCATCCACAATCTCATTACCATAGCCACAATTAACAACAATTCCTCAAACTAGTGGGTCGCTACCGCCCACCCACTACACCCTCACCCTCACCCTCAATGGGTGACCAAGGATATTGGGACTAACTACACAAAACCAACGGGTCGCTTCCGCCAACCCGCTACACCCTCACCCTCACCCTCAATGGGTGACATAGGATATTGGGACTAACTGCACCAAAACCAACGGGTCGCTTCCGCCAACCCGCCACACCCTCACCCTCACCCTTCAATGGGTGACATAGGATTTTGGGACTTACAATCCAGTGGGTCGTCACATCGCCGGCCCACCATACCCTCACCCTCACCCTCAACAGGTGACCTAGGCTCTTGGGACTGACTAGGCTGTTGGTCGCCCTTGGTCCACCGATAGTCTCTCCCCACTCCGTAGGTCGCTTGGCCACTCCCACATTCAGCGCAGTCCTTCCGAAATCAGGAGGCGCCTACTGATGGGAGCCCCTGCACGGGACGACCTTTCCAACGCCGGGGCTGTACTACACGGATCCAACGAAGGGAACAGAACAGCCTATCCATCGCATATGATCCACTCGGATCCGCAGACAACACGTCATAACAACACTAATGTTCTGAATTCCTCAGAACCCACCAGGGCGCATAACTAAGATGCGGGGAAACATGCATAAGGTTATAATAGGGTGGAATATCGCTGGGGGAAAGAACTCGGGAGGGCAGCGTGAGTTCCCGTTATAGGACACCCCGACAACCAAACAAGGAACACGGTGTACCCTAACCCGGGTCTCACCGCTGTCCTCGCAAGGCCCCTCCCCTATAATATTCACTATAACATGCAATTTTAACAAATACTAGCATTTAATTTAATAAATAAACTAGTAGGGCACATGCATCGGTCGGGCTTCCTAACATGGAAACAGGGGACATGCTGCATGGCTCATACACATATCCTAAGGGTGCAAGTCCCTAACATGCAAAGTCTAGGGTAACATGCATTCTACAGTTAAATCATGCTCGCATGATATACATATTACACATGCCAATATTTATCCATGGTGCCCCAGGAGAGGTCGGTATACGCCCAAGTGCGTATAACACCTCTCTACTGGGTTGGATTGTCCCACTCACCGAAGTCCGGGTCGTCGCGCGACCGTCCGTCTAGATCTGCAAGACAGACATTCAATATGGTGAGAACAATGCATAAAATACCCAAAAATACATCTAAAATACCCAACACTCGGACAAACGTACATACGGCCCGTACGCACGCGTATCCGAGCATCCCGACTCACTCCCGAGCCCACCGGGCAACCGCACGCACGGCCACCCGCCTCGGGCGCACCGCCGAGCCCCGGCCCGCGCGCCAAGGCGCACTGCCGAGCCCAGCCCGCACACCCGGACACCACCGGCGCACTGTCGCACGCCTCCCCGCGCGCCCCGACGCACCGCCGCACGCACGCGCACGCTCGCGCGCGCCCGCGCGCACCTCGCGTCCAGCCCAGCGCGCCCCCGCGCGCACTGCACGCACGCCCCAGCACGCGCACGCACTGGTCCCCAGCACCGCGCGCACTGGTCCCCAGCACCGCGCCCAGGCGCATGCCCAGGCGCCCTGCCCAGCACCCAAGCACAGTGCCCAGGCGCTCTGCCCGCGCGCACCCGAACGCACTCCCGCGCACACCCCCGCTCGAGCCAGCACCCGCGCGCACCCGCGCGACCACTCCGCGCGCACCCGCGCACCCGCGCGCGACTGCGCGCCCGACTGCGCCCAGCACCCAGCGCCCAGCGCCACCCGCGCGCACGCCCGCGCGCACGCACGCGCGCGCCCTGCCAGTGGCCCTGCCTGCTGCGCCTGCTGCTGCTGCCTGTGCTGCTGCCTGCCTGCCAGCCCGAGCTCCCCTACCACCCACCTCCGACCACCCAAAGCCTCCGACCACCTCCCACAGCCCTCCGACGGCCACCCACCGCCGCCGACCACCACCCAACCTCATTTCCACCCTCCTAACATACATCTATGCAAGAAAAAGAGGGAAAAAGAGGCTTACCAAGGGAGGAAGCGAAGTCCGGACGCTCTCCGCGCGCCGAAACCTCTCTCAAAAGGCTTCTAACGCCCGGATCTCTCTCGGCCTCCGATATGGCCCAAAACAGAGGAGAAGAGAGGGGGGGAGGAGAGGCAAAACTCACCGGAATCCGGATTTGAAAGCACCGGAGTGTAGATCGGGACCCGATCTACACTTCCTATGCTTTAGGTTTTAAGCTTTGAGGGCTCTAGGGGGGTCAAAAGTGAGAAAAAGAGAGAGGGGAGAGAGAAAACTCATTTGGTAGGGATGATGAACAGTACCTCGAAAATTAGATCCCATCCTTATATAGTGAGCGACTTAAAAACCCAGATACGCCCCGGAACTGCGAAATTTCAGAAACGTTGCCGGAATTCAATGAAATTTTTGTGAGAGGTCTAAAATGGCACCAGGACACCAAATATGCAGTTAGATTTTCAATCGGAGTCCTCTAACTCAGGACGATAGCTAACAGTCCAGAAATAAGCGGTTCCGATCGAAAAACCGAAAAAAATGAAAAACTGCCAGAACGCTCCAACGGTTACCAGCAGGCTAAAAAGTGACACATATATAACACGCGTTTTCCTTGCTTTTAAATATTTACTTCCACTGTATCACTCTTAATTTCCAATCCTTTCTTGTCAAATCTTTTCTGTTTTTCCTTCGATGGATCCTATAGGTGTTGTCAAGTTTCACCCTTCTTTAAAATTCTAACTTTGACTTCCTTTAAGTTTTTCTAGTTCTTTCAAAAATATTTTCTTTTTGGTTCTCATCTCTCTCTAGGCTTCATACAGGGCTAACCACGAACTTCATATCATCTTAAGGCACGGCCGGCCGTGACCCTTAAGAAGAAGAGAATCCATAATCTCCCCAGTGAGGCAATCATTATCTTTTCTTGCTTTTGAGTAAAAAGCAAGTGGCGAACACAAATTAAGTCACAGTGAGAGGTCGAGCGAACTCGGATTATCTCTCAAAACGGTGTTTTGGTATGTCGTGTATGGACCGGATCCAAGTCTAGAGAACCGAATTACAACCTAATCGTCGAAAAATCCACATCGACAGTCATTTCATATTTTAGGTGACCTAACTTGGTTGTCATTTCAGATTTTGGACGACCGAACTTGGTCCAACAGGACTTGTGATAAAGTTTATATATATATATATTTTTGGAAACCTAAACCTGTGACGTGTATCCTCCTTGGATCCTTCATACCACTCCAAGTTTGAGTTGTAATGTATGGAGAATCAAACATTATTCTTAAATATAAAACATTTTTACATAAGTGAGAGATAAATTTTCAGAAGCCTGATATAAAATGTGTTTGGATCAACTGGTAGGTTTTTTTAAAAAAAACACAAAAAATCTGCTTAATCACGAATTTAAACGAAGCTTAAAAATGATATATATTTGTCTAATAAGATATTTTCTATAAAAAATTGAATTAGTTGAAATTATACCTACTTACATTCTTTTTCAGTCCATTAGCTGCTGTTTGGATAAAAGAATAAATGTAGAATATGATGAAATAACCCAAAAAAAAATTTGTTTACAAAGAATAGGTAGATATAGTTCTAGACCTTATTCAACCAATTTCAGTAGCCCAAAACCTGAAATGGCGATCAAGTTCGATCGCTCAAAACCTGAAATGTTGATCAAGTTCGGTCGACCTGGGATGCGACTTGGATTGGTGGAAACAACCAAACACCAATTTTTTTTTTTTTTTTTAATACGGTGAGTTAAGGGAAATGCTTAATGGAGATAGACACGCCCTGATTGATAATTTGATTTGAAAAATTGTTTGACTAGCATAGCAAAAACTTTCCATGTACTTCTTGGTGGAGAAAACCATAAATAGTTACCAGCAAATTCTCTTGGAAGAATGCTTTATATGATATGCCCAGGCCAAGAAAACATGATATTTTGGCAAATAAAGCTAATTGATTTATTCTCATACAAAAATGGTCCATTTTCAACAGTTGGAACTAATGATGTAATATTACAGAAAGAAACACAAATAACTGTAGTAGCCCACATCAGGATTCAAATGGATCATTCTCACCTACCTTCACTTGTTGTCTCCTCTAGTTGCTAACAGGCAAAAAGCTCATGCCGGGTGTCAGACCAGAACTTGTAGTAGTTGCTGTTGTTGTGGATGGTGTCACATCCATAGTGTCTCCTCCCCTGCTATCATCCATTAAGCTTGAGAAGTTATTCAGGCGCCAGTCGGTTAAGTAACCAGGGCGAGTCGTCACATTGCCCATTTCAAGATCTCCGGAGAGCATCCCCATCACCCTTGACATGGAAGGTCGCAGCGACGGTGAAGCCTGCGTGCATAGTAGAGCTACTACTATCACCCGAATGGCTTCTTCTTTGTCAAATTTTAACAATGTCTTGTCTACTAGTTCAAAATCGTGGTTTTCCTCATGCAGTTGCCATGCCTGATGACAAAAGAGCATATCAATTGTTTCGTTATGTTTCTTGTACTATAATTTCTAAACTTTCATCCTTATGAAAGCCAAGATAATATTGTGGAATAAAGAATTTTGAGTGAATGAAGACATACCCATTCAAGGAGATAAACCTTATCTTTGTCCAAGCTCATATCACAATTTTGCCTCCCACTTATAATCTCCAATGCAACAACTCCGAATCCAAACACATCCACCTTCTCTGTTAGGTGGCCCCAGAGCGCATACTCAGGTGCAAGATAACCACTTCAAAATTATCCAAGAAACAAAACATTTTGTTATTGTTGTACGATTTATAAACCTCAAATTGTTTGTTAGCAAGTTAAGAAAAATGAAAATAGATATAATGGTCAGCATTGCTTACTATGTCCCTGCAACTCTGGTGCTCAAATGAGTCTTCTTGTCATCATAGAGCTTGGCGAGACCAAAATCCGATATCTTGGGGTTTAAGTCCGCATCGAGCAATATATTGCTGGCCTTGACGTCGCGGTGTACAATCCGTACTCTAGATTCCTCATGAAGGTATGCTAGGCCTCTAGCAGTCAAGTTGCAAACTGCTCTCCCCTGCTTATTGGTTTTGTTTACATGTTTACAATTGAACTTGAATTTCACTAACATATCTTCATTGTACTGATAAAAACAAAGTTAAATATATTTCAATTACGTACCAAAGAGTGCTTGATCAAGGCTCTTGTTTACAAGATACTCATACACAAGGACCCTCCTGTCTCCCTCGATGCAACATCCGTAAAGTTTTACAAGATTCCGATGTTGCACGGCAGATATCATGGCAATCTCAGTTACAAACTGACTCTTGCCTTGATGAGATGTCACTGAGAGTTGCTTCACAGCTACTTCTCTTCCATCGGCAAGTTTACCCTGACAGATTTCATAATTTAAACTTAAAAAATCAAGCATTCCCATCTAGAGTACGGATTGTACACCGGGATAAATATCATATTGTTTGATAGATAATTGTTCCCATCTAGAAAACAAACTCATGAGTCCAAAAAAGAAATTTTTACAATCCAAGAGGTTTGATAAAAATTAATATTTAAAAATCTTAGACAGATTTGTTTATTTTGATGGTTTGTGAAATTTATTTTCCATTTTATAAACACCATATTTTATAAACACAATATAATGCATGATGATAGTTTTATATCAATTTGTGGATGCGCACATGCCAGATCTGTACCATGTCACACCTTAAAAAGTAAACAAATCTGACCATAACTCACAAGCAACAAAATCCTGAGCTTTCAGTAAGAACAATGCTTAAGCATGTAACGTTAATGTAATTGAAGGTTACCTTATAAACTTGGCCAAATCCTCCCTCTCCCAGCTTATTAGAATCATTGAAATCTTCAGTAGCGGTCCTTAGCTCGGCATAACTGAAAGTGTTGGGCCTAGCACCAGTTCCTAGAAGCTCTGAAAATTCAGCAATAGCACTAGTTAAGTTACTGATGCTGAAATGGATCCATTAGCCTTTTGAATGTTACAAGTACCTTCATCTTCAGCCATTCGTAACCTTCTCTGTTTCCTTCTCCACATGAAAACTCCAAATAGGAGCATCAGGGCCAAAATTCCAATAGGAACTATAATACCAACAACTAAACCTGTCTTTGCCTTTTTCGCTGAAGAAGTTGTTGGTGGAACATTATCACTCCGGCTCCATCAACTGCGTCATCTTCTACAGTCACAGACGTACCCTCTTCATCAGCACCTCCTGCTCTAAGGAAAGCAAAAAAGAAAGGGTTTGTGAAGTTTTTTGGATGACTGTATATATGGGACTTAAGATATATTTATATATATAAATTTTCATGCAGAAATAGTAATGAAGTGATTGTATTTGATAGAACTTATGTTTTATTTCATTTAAGTTGTTTTATTTCATTCAAGCAGGATTTTCATACATTTTCATATATGTTCAAACAGAATTATACAATATATTTAAGGCAGGACTATGTTTGAACAAAAACCAAAAAGAAAAAAAAATCTAAGTCATTTGAACTGGAGTCGGCATATATATATATGCCGTCTCCAGGAAACGGCATATGTATATGCCGTCTCCTTTGCATTTTTCAAGGGGGAGACGGCATATATATATGCCGTCTTCCCATGTTACCTGGGGTTTATATATATATGCCGTCTCCAGTATAAATATTAAAAAAAAACGACCAACGCTGACGTGGCAGCGCTGACCGGGTCAACGGGGCTAGTTTTTGCAAATATTCGAAGGGCAGGGCTATTTTTGTAAATTTTCATTTTCTTGGGGTTAAAAGTGCTAATTACCCTTTATTTTATCAGGAATCCAGATTCCATCAGACTCTTTGGTTCACCAATAGATTTATGTAAATAAACATTTTTTAGTGTTTGGTTTACACAAGGATTTTTGCAAGAAATTTTGTTCAAATGTCTAAAATACCCCTTACTATAATACATCTACTTGTAAAATTTATTTATTTATCCATATCACAATTATAAAAAAAGAGTAATTTATTTATAAATATTTAATGAATGAAAATAAATAAAATAACCAATTATTTAATTAAACACATAATAATAGTAATTTTCTTAAATTAATTGAATATTATGAACTCCCATAAAAGAAGAGAGGAGGAGGTGGGTAAAAAAAAAAGGAGGCTATTTATTTTAGAAGAGATATACATAGTAATTTAATTAATTTGTAAAGAGTATAATAGTAATCTAATTTAGGATTTCTTGTGGAATTTGAGATTACCACCACAAAGGGTGAGAATTTGATGCCACTCTATTTTTTCACATGCATTGATTTTAATTCCAGTGGGACCTACAATTCCCATCAAAATTGCAACCAAACATTGGATTTTACACAATTTTTTTGATAATCTCACGTGGAATTAAATTCCATCTTAGATTGACACGAACTAAACGGGGCTTTTTTGATAAATGTTTGTCAATAAGAGTAAAGTAAATCATCAAACTACGTGTCACCAGACCAAATTGGCCAACTTGTTCCATGTTCCTTTAATTTTAATTCATCAAACTTCGTCAACCCTTTCCGAATTAAACAAATATGTCATGGCTTCCACCCATCTGTGTATTGATCTTTTATTTATTTATTTATGCGAGGGAGCAATTTTCTGTGACTGACCTTATTGTCAAGTTGGTAGGCTATCTTCGCTTGTTTGTCCTGTGTATTGAAAGATAATATTGGTATATTAAAAAATCACATCGGATTCTGAAAGTGATAAGATTTAATTAAAGAAAAATATTTAAATTTGATATTTTAAAATCATAAACCACTAGACAAGCACCCTGTTTGGAGGGGACAGAATTTTGCATGAATGTCTTTTTGAAGGGTATCAATGTAAAATATAAATACTCTAAATTTTACATAAATACCTCTCAAAACAACATTCATGCACAATTTATACCCTTTTGAGGAGAATTGTTGAAAATAACAATTCAGCTGAGGTATTTTGATCAAATGTGAATTTTAAGGTATACATATAAAAAACTCAATAAAATATTGTTATTTTTTCAAAATTAATGAGAATTGGTGGATATGGATTTGATATTATTCCATTTAAATATACATATATATAGGTAAATAGATGGATAGATTTTTTATTCCATCCTTATCCCAATATAAAACCAATAAAATATAAAAATAATAAAAAGTTTTGATGTGGCATGATCAATCCCATTCATTCCATGTATCTTTAAAAAATTGTTATTTATTGAATGTGAAGAAAGTAGGAAAAACTAGAAAATATTCATAGTTAGTAATATAGATAGATAAATAGATGCATGGATAAAATTCAGAAAATTCTCTCTGCTCCAATCCATACAATCTTCATTTCCACCTTCTTATCAATTGATTAAATAAAATAGAGAAATTAATTAGGGTCCTCGCAATCACCCCCTGTGATTTATAGATCCCTGACATGTTTTGAGTTATTACTGGGGTCCCTACTGTTGAATAACATTATTTAGAGGTCCAAGGCAGCAACTCTCCGTTTGTACCCTCCGTTTGCATACCAAAAATTCCCTTTGAAACTCTTCATTTTATCCGAACCACGTTTGTCATATGTAATATAGTCTACTAAAAATAATTAATAATGTATCCAAATCATTATTTATGGCCTACTAGCGTGTAGAAAAGAATTAACACGTTACCTAGACGGAAAGGTTGAAAGGCTATTTTTGGAATTAAAAACAATGAGATTCAACAAGAAGGACTAAGAAATTATTCAAAACAAATCACAGTCCTAAAAACAATAGAGGGTAACTGTGAATAACCCGTATTAATTAATTAATTATTATTATTTTTATCTTTTATAAAAAAATAATACTCTCTCATTGAAGTATATATTGTTCTATAAAAATGTTATACTCAAGTCCCCTTTTTGATCTCAAGCACAATTCGTCATGTTTTCATTTTCTTAAAAATCATGTACCTCATTTAATAACATATATTTTTATAAAATGTGAAGTATATACTACAATTAATTGAATGATATAATTTATAGAAAATGATATAAAAAAAAGTAGAGGGTGACTATGAGTACCCCGAATTAATTATTATTATTATTATATAAAAAATCATACTCTTCCATTGAAGTGCATATTGTTCTATGAAAATGTTATACTCAAGTTCCCTTTCTAGTCTCAAGCGTAGTCCATCTTGTTTTCATTTTCTTAAAAATCATACACCTCATTTAATAAGATATATATTTTTATAAAATGTGAAGTATATATTTCAATTAATTGAATGAAATATATTATTTATAGAAAATGTAAACAATTCCCATCGAGATATATATGTTTGTTAGAGCGAGTGGAGGGAGCTAATCAGTATATGAGACGTATTTGGGTAGTGAAAGGACTGAGTGTAACAACTCTCGATGAACTTCTATTGTTTCTGCTTTTGGTCGTTTCTCTTGCATGTAATTCTTGAATGTGTACCTCTGGGCACCAATGTGGTTTTCAATTGGATTGATGTGATTAAATTGATTACAGGATCTCATTTATCACAGTTTTAGCGGGGAAATTAATTAAAAATTGATCTTCTTGTTCTTGTCCTTACTGTGAGTGATTGATGATTTGATTTCAAGAATTGTTTTACCAGCATAGTAAAATCATTCCATGTACTTCATGGTGGAGAAAGTCATACATGGTTATCAACAAAATCTTTTGAAAGAGTGCTTTATATCATGTGCCCATGTCAAGAAAATTACATAGTTTGGCAAAGAAAGCTTTTAATTTTATTCTCATTAAAAATCTTTTGAAAGAGTGCTTTATATCATGTGCCCATGTCAAGAAAACAACATAGTTTGGCGAAGAAAGCTTTTCATTTTATTCTCATTAAAAATAGTCCATTTTCAACAGTAGAAACTAGAAACTAATGATGTAATATTCACAGACTCTCATTATTCAAATATACAGAACTAAACAAAGATAACAGAAGTAGCCCACATCAATGGATCCTTCTCACCTACCTTCACTTGTTTTCTCCTCCAATATTCTTCTAGTTGGGCTAACAGGCGAAAAGCTTGAGCCACTCACATAGCTCATGCCGGTTGTCAGACCAGAACTAGTACTAGTTGTTGTTGTGGATGTTGTCGCATCCGCAGTGCCTCCTCCCCTGCCAACATCCATGAAGCTTGAGAAGTCATTGAGGCGCCAGTCAGTTAAGTAACCAGGGCGAGTCGTCACATTGCCCACTTCAAGATCCCCGGAGAGCATCCCCACCACCCTTGACATGGATGGTCGCAGCGACGGTGAAGCCTGAGTGCATAGTAGAGCTACTACCATCACCCGAATGGCTTCTTCTTTGTCGAATTCTAACAATGTCTTGTCCACTATTTCTAAATCTTGGTTTCTCTCGTGCAGTTGCCATGCCTATTGACAAAAGAGCATATCAATTGTTACGTGTTATGTTTCCTGTACTATAATTTCAAATTTTCATCCTTGAGAAAACCAAGATAATATTTATGGAATAAAGAATTATGAGTGAATGAAGACATACCCATTCAAGGAGATAAACCTTGTCTTTGTCCATGCTCAGATCACAATTTTGCCTCCCACTTATAATTTCCAATGCAACGACTCCGAATCCAAACACATCAACCTTCTCTGTTAGGTGGCCCCAGAGCGCGTACTCAGGTGCGAGATAACCACTTCAAAATTATCCAAAAAACACGACATTTTGTTATTATTGTACGATTTATAAACCTCAAATTGTTTGTTAGCAAGTTATAAAATGAAATAGATATAGTGGTTAGCAATGCTTACTATGTCCCTGCAACTCTAGTGCTCAAATGAGTCTTCTTGTCATCGTAGAGCTTGGCCAGGCCGAAATCCGATATCTTGGGGTTTAAATCTGCATCGAGCAATATATTGCTGGCCTTGACGTCCCGATGTACAATCCGGACTCTAGATTCCTCATGAAGGTATGCTAGGCCTCTGGCAGTGCCCAAGCATATATTGAACCGGGTTGGCCAGTCAAGTTGCAAACTGCTCTTCCCTGCATACACTTGAATTTCAGTAACATATCTTCATTGTAATAATAAGACCAAAGTTAAATGTATTTCAATTACGTACCAAAGAGTGCTTGATCAAGGCTCTTGTTTACAAGATACTCATACACAAGGACCCTCCTGTCTCCCTCGATGCAACATCCATAAAGTTTTACAAGATTCCGATGTTGCACGGCAGATATCATAGCAATCTCAGTCACAAACTGACTCTTGCCTTGATGAGATGTCACTGAGAGTTGCTTCACTGCTACCTCTCTTCCATCGGCAAGTTTACCCTGACAGATTTCATAATTTAAAATTAAAAAATCAAGCATTCCAATGAGTGTTTTGTAGAAATATCATATTGTTTGGTAGATAATTGTTCCCATCTAGAAAACAAGCTCATTAGTCCAAAAAAGAAATGTTTACAATCCCAGAGGCTTGATTAAAATTTATATTTAAAAATCTTACACAGATATGTCTATTTTGATGGTTTGTGAAAAAAAATTTCCCCATTTTATAAACTCCACATTGACATCCATGCTACAATATAATGCATGGTGATAGTTGTATATCAATTTGTGGATGTGCACATGCTAGATCTGTACCATGTCACACCTTAACCTGTACCATGTCACACCTTAACAAGTAAACAAATCTAACCATAACTCACAAGCAACAAAATCCTGAGCTTTCAGTACGATCAATGCTTAAGTAATGTAATTGAAGGATTACCTTATAAACTTGGCCAAATCCTCCCTCTCCTAGCTTATTAGAATCATTGAAATCTTTGGTAGCGGTCCTTAGCTCGGCATAACTGAAAGTGTTGGGCCTAGCACCACTTCCTAGAAGCTCTGAAAATTTAGCAATAGCACTAGTTAAGTTACAGATGCTGAAATGGAATCATTAGCCTTTTGAATGTTACAAGTACCTTCATCTTCAGCCATTCGTAACCTTCTCTGTTTCCTTCTCCACATGAAAACTCCAAATAGAAGCATCAGGGCCAAAATTCCAATAGGAACTATAATACCAACAACTAAACCGGTCTTTGCCTTTTTTGCTGAAGAAGTTGTTGGTGGAACATTAGAAACAGTGCCTTTAAAATCTGAAACTCAAGAAATAGAAAGAAGGAACAAATGAGTACAATGTTAAAACAAAACTCCAAAAGGAAGTTGTTGTTATAAAATATATTACCTTTGGGAGATGCACTGATGGCTGAAATCATTGGCCCATGTAGTCCTTGATAAGGTATACAACAAGTACCCTTTCCTGCCCAGAAGAGATGAATCTCAAGGAAGTTGTTCGGTACGGAAGCAATAAATTCCTTCTTGATAGCTTTAAAAGACCCCCCAGCTTCTTTTCTGATATCAAAATCTTTTTGTACAAGGTTTCCCTGAATAGTATTGTTACATGAATATGACTAGAAATATTTGGAATTCCATTATACAATTATTAGTGATAGATTGTTTAGTAACAAAATTCGTTGTCACAAAATGCTTGAATGCTTACTTGGATATAGATATCAAAAACTCGCTTTCCAAGACTCGTCCATTTGGGAGGATCCTCAAATAAGGTCTCTGCAAATTGTAGACTTACTGTGTAGTTCCCATTTTGAAGTCCGAGACCATAGTATCTTAGTGAAGATGGTGATTGTCTCGCACTCTGGAATAGCTCAGAGTCCAATGTATTGGTGAATTGGGAAAGACTGCTCACTACATATGTTTGATTTGGGCTATTTATATAGTTCCCAATATTGCTAACCGCCCACCTTTGTGTGTCAGTAACATAATATGATGCAGCACCAAGGTTCTCAGTCTCTTTGTCAAAAGAAGTCTGATCAGAGGTTGTCATGGCCTTGCCACCACAATTGATTGCAAAAGTATAATCTGATGAAAATGATTTTCAGAACATCAAAGAGTTACAACACTACTAATTGAAATACTTAACAGAACTATCCAATATTATGTGAAGTAAGTTAGAAGTACATCGCGGAGATCCTCTAAGGCAAGGAATGTTTCGCTGGAGGCAGTCCAACCCTGATGGCAAAACACTGATCACAATAGAAACAAATTAATTATGCAATCTTAGGGCATGAAGGATCATAGAAATCATTCTAATACTTTTATTTTCTCTCTATGGTTTATAAAAAATATTTGGCAGTAATATAATAGGATGACCAATCATTTAAAAATTACCTGTTATTTGAATTGTCAATCACAAAATTGTTGGCCACCAAGTTTCTGTTAAAAAAAAAACAGATCAGAAGAAAATAAGAAAATCAAATATAATTTTAGCAAAATCGAGGTACACTACCGCATTTAATTAAACCATGTTTGGCATCAATGAAAGATATATAACATTCCCAGTTTTATAATTAGACAAATGTAGGCGAAGGCCATTGGCATGCCACATTTTGATCTTTTATGTATCACATGATAGTTATGCTAGGACTATTGTGATGAAGATGAAATACGCAAGTTTTCTTTTGTTTTGAACATACAATTGTAAACCGCTTGTATTGACCCATGGAGGGAAGCTTCCCGAGAGTTGATTATATGACAAATCTCTGCATTTTCCAGAAAAAGACCAACATCAATGATGTTGAAAATAATGATGTCTTTGATTAGCTCCTACTGAGGCATATGATGAAAAGAAATAATTTATTGAGTCAAAAGTGAGCCAAATTTATATAAAAAAAGATATCAATAAAGTTAGCATACATAGTTGTAAGTTGTGAATTCTTCTCAGAAGGTAAAGAACCGGATATACTGTTGTTTCCGAGAAACCTGATTTTCAATATAATGAGAGAAGATTATTATGTAATAAAGTTAAATAAGTTTATAGATCTGGCAGAGAGGTATTGTTTCTCACAAGAACTGAAGTGAACTTGAATTGAAGAGAGACAATGGGATCTGCCCACTAAGATTGTTGAAGCTCAAATCCCTTCAACATTGAAAAGAGAACAAATAAGAAATGAATTAAGAAAATTCATTATTGTACGAGTTTGTTGGAAGTGAATCAGATGATAAAACTTACAACAGAGTTAATTGTTGGTATTCATCCATGTTGGATGGTAAACCACCTGAAATCCTGTTATTTCTCAAAATTCTGCAAAATAGTACATCAACCATTCAGAATTTTAAAAATATCTTCCTTTTCATTCTGCATGAATGTTCAGATTCAACATATATATAATTTGTTTTATATGATAGAAACTCAAAATACCAATTTTCTTAGAATTTGAGGAGAAGTGCAGGAGGAGATAATGATCTTACAAGGAGCTTAACGACTTCATACTCTTGATAAAATCAAACGATGAGGAACTTCCACCGGCCAAGTCGCTTATCCACCTGTTAATTCATGAATACTTAGGAGTAAAAAAAGGAAGAACAAGCTCTGTGAATGTTCCTATCCATTTAGACATCCAAATATTTTCACCCAACCCATAATAATATGCAAAAAGTGAGAAAGAAGAACTCACAAAGTGGACAAGTTTGTAAGACGAGAGAAACTTGAAGGAATTGGGCCTTGGAAAGAGTTGCCTTGAAACCGCCTATAGAAGAATATGCAGAGTTAGAAATTTGTGAAAATTTCAACCAGCTATAAATACATGCTTTGTAACAACATGAATCACACCTAAAAAAATAAAATAAAACAATGTGAATCACCACATCATCATAACAATAATGTTCTTTCTTAATCTTACATTGTTGGGAAACGAATACGCGGAAGCCATCAATAAAACACGAGATCGAATATAAGAACGGAACATCATCACACGAAGAAAATAAAAATACGTGGTTCGGCCTAGGCCTACATCCACGGGGCGAAAACTGAGAATCCACTATAATAGTTGAGATACAAAAAAGCCTTACAAACTCTCTTTTATGGAGTTACCCTCTCTTGAACCCTCTCAACCTCTCTCCTATGGATCTCTACATTTTATCTATATTAGCCATGCCAAGTTTTACCCTGAAACCCTAGATGATATTTATATGAATAAATAACTTCATCTCTAAGTAATATCCTAACAAACAAATCTGTATAACAAACAAATATGTAACAAACAAATCTGTTTCCCTGATTTTAGGAGATTCACTTTATATCTTAATTAAGATCAAATCTTAACTAATTACCAATTAGGTGTCCACCCTAATATGGTTTCATCATGGCCATCCGATGTTGATACACCGGATCGAGACATAATCCCAACAATCTCCACCTTGGCTCGAATTCGGTAAACTCCGACTTCCACGAACCCCTTGAAGATTTCTGTTGATGTCTCCACCTCGCTCTGCAAACTCCACCTGGCTGAAGAACTTTTCTTCTTCCGGAAGTCTGCACCGCGGCATCTTCAAGTCAGTATCTTGACTTGGTAATCATGTGAATCTGTCGCATGCTCTATGTGCGTTTCTGAAGAAGGGTCGTCTGGACTCCACCTTAAACAAGCTACACCACGCGCTCGCGAGCTCCGAATACCTGGACTCACTTTTTACATGAACCACCTGGGACGGCACCCTCGTTCAGAACGTCTTCTGTGTGTTGCGTCTCTGAAGAAGGATCTGAACTCCACCTTAAACAAGCTACACCACGCGCTCGCGAACTCTGAATATCTGGACTCACTTTTTACCTGAACCACCTGGGACGCCACCCAGATTCAGAACGTCTTCTCTGTGTTGCATTGTTCCATCTTCTTCTTCTGCACAAACTGAGCATCGACATCACGTACCTCGCATTGTGACTCCACGCTCTTCATCGTGTAGCCACGTCACGTCTTGCGTCTTCGCACGTGCCTCCGCACGTGACCTGCCTCTGCGCGTGATCTGCATCGTCGGCCTGCACTCACACCCGCACAGCCGCACCCGTGCCTGCGGCCTTGTTTTCACATCAATCGGAAGCCGAGAACACCATTTGATTTCATACGTGTCTTGGGGGCGGCATGGGTGCCTACGTGGCCCTTGAGAATGCAAGGTGCATGCAAAACCATGCAACTAGAACAAGGACCTCACGTCCCTTCTCCGTGCATGTTTCCATGCAATGAAATTTTTTTTTTCATTTTTTTTTTCTCGCAGCCACAGCAACCATGATGATTTTTTTTTTCTTCTTTGCATGAAACCTCGATACGACATCGCTGGTCTTCTCCGACCCATGTCGTTTTGTCGTTCTTTAGATCTCGTCCTCCTAGGTCGCAACTTGGAGCTCTGATACCAGTTGTTGGGAAACAAATACGCGGAAGTCATCAATAAAACACGAGATCGAATATAAGAACGGAACACCATCACACGAAGAACACAAAAATACGTGGTTCGGCCTAGGCCTACATCCACGGGGTGAAAACTGAGAATCCACTATAATAGTTGAGATACAAAAAAGCCTTACAAACTCTCTTTCATGGAGTTACCTTCTCTTGAATCCTCTCAACCTCTCTCCTATGGATCTCTACATTTTATCTATGCTAGCCATGCCAAGTTTTACCCTAAAATCCTAGAGGATATTTATATGAATAAATAACTTCATCTCTAAGTAATATCCTAACAAACAAATCTGTATAACAAACAAATATGTAACAAACAAATCTGTTTCCCTGATTTTAGGAGATTCACTTTATATCTTAATTAAGATCAAATCTTAACTAATTACCAATTAGGTGCCCACCCTAATATGGTTTCATCATGGCCATCCGATGTTGATATACCGGATCGAGACATAATCCCAACATACATAACCTGGAATAGAATGCATTTGAGGTTGATTATTGTTGTGTCAATTTTTTATTGCTTCCCCATTACTTGACAGTCTATAATGTTTCTGGAGTACTGACTTAAGCTTGTGGATTATCTTAAGGATGAAAAAAAAAAAGAGATACGAGAGAATTGTGAATCATCAACTATATAGATTGGCTACAAACAAAAAATTCCACTTTAGAATTGTTTGGATTTGAGTTTAGTTATTCTCATTTCCTTGCCTAAAATGAGGAATGCGAAGTTTTTTACAATAAGTTATGAGAAGCACTAAAGCACGAAATGTTGCATATCCTAAACATAATATAAATATAAAGATATAAAAGAGAGGAAGAGAGACAACAAAGCACACGAGAGAGACTAAATCTTTAAATATTGTTTTTATTCACTTCATAAAGAGATTACTTGATATAATAATTTTGGAGTAAGAGCAGTTGTCAGTTAATCATGTTATCTAACGCCACTTTTCCAAAGTTATTTGCCTTGCTTAACCTTGCTTACTACTTGTTCAATGAATATCTGATCACGTATTATTATTTCTACAAAGTTTGTATATTTTATGTATTTCAAAGTGTGTCTCCATGAGCTACATGTCACTGTTCTAATCCAATTCCGATGGTTCAGGTCAGCTTCATGAAAATTATCAGGTCATTACAGTTGAGGGCAAATTCAGATCCATTTTCTTTTTGGAAATTATTTCTTTTTTTGCAATAAAAGATTTAACATATAAAAACAGAGAAGCTTTGAATCTACTGTATTACATGCTGAAAAGACATAATCACTTTGAACTTACAAATCAGTCAAGCTAGTCCAACTGCCAATGAAGTCTGGTAATTTGCCAGTGAAGTTGTTGTCCATAGCCCACCTGAAAATATTTTAATGATGACAAGGAGACACCTTATATAATTATAGTGAACGATATGAAAATGGATTATTCAGTTCAATAAATTGTATATTCAGAGAGAAAATCTCATCAATAAACAGGTCTTCAATTTCCAAATCAACATCTGTATGAAATTAAGTGTAACTTTGAAAGTTGGTTCAAACTTCAACCTCTGTATCAATGCACAATAATACTTTATATATCAATCACACCTTGCTATAAACATTAACAGTACTCTCCTATGCTTACAGTGTTTGGAACTTCGTTAAGTTGGCTAAGCTCGACGGAATCTCACCACTTAACGCTCCACAACTGTTGATGTACCTGTTTTGATTTGAAATTGTGATATGTAAAGGAATCATGAAATTGTCATACACAATCAGGAAATCTGATACTTAAAACAAAATCCATAATCATAAGATTCATATACGTACGCTTGCTCTAGGACAGTCAAGTTTCCAAGCTCAGGAGGGAGACGCCCGGTAAAGTTATTATGGCCAAAGGACCTGCCCAATAATCAAGATCTAAATAAAAAAGAACAACTTGAGATGATCTTTCAACAAGAAGAAAAGGGTGATCTTACAGTAAAGTGAGCTTATTGAGCAGTCCAATTTCTTTTGGTACCGACCCCGTAAAAGCATTATGTGCAATGCTCCTGAATAAGGAAAGAAAATTCACCCAATCAAACTTGTACACCAAGGGACTAATACAGACATATGTGACTTACAAGACAACTAAGTTTGTGAGGTTTCCAAGGAACTTCGGCACGGTTCCTGTCAAGTAGTTCTGGTCCAATTTCCTGAATTGATCAGAGAAATGTATTAATATATATTTTTGTGCAACCAATTAAGCCAATACAGCTAGAGAAACAAACGGAGTGACAGATGCTTACAAAAAGTTAAGCTTCGTGAACATAGCAATCTCGTTTGGAAATGTACCTTGGACATCCATTGCATATATTTTCCTGGAAACATAAGTTGAAGAGTGAACTACAGAAAGCATTGTAAAGGAATTGAAAAGCACGCATACGTGCAATGCATGTTATGCCTTCTTTTATGCTTACAGTCTTATAATGTGACAATTTGTCTGATTGGTGCAATCACATTTGATACCCGGATTGAGCCTCGAATCATCGATATCCGTTACATTATCACTAGCTAAGCCGCCACTGCATGGATCGCCAGTTGTGTTCCATGAAGGGGTGGCAGAGATGCCAAATCTCTGGAATATGGTGTTCAAGGCTCTTGCTGTGCATGTCACAGACCAAGTGCAAACATCAGTCAATTTCATAAAGATTTTTATAACTAATCGGTTCAAATGAGCGTCCTCAATGATACTAAACAATTTGATGGTTTGACATCAGTGTCTTGTATTTGATGAGTCAGAATCCATGGTCATGTTTATGACCATGAACTCATTGTCAGGAGATGCAGTGATTGAAATGGAAAATTTGGATTAATGGGATAATAACATAAGCAAAGGTGCATTTGTCACACACACATTTTACCTAATTAATTAGTGTGTGCGTGTGTGTGTGTGTTAGGGAAAATACAAAATGGTATGTATTCAATTTTTTCAAGTATATAGTTCAGTTTTTGAAAGGTATGCATTTCATTAAACAACATAGACCCTCAAAAACAAATCTAAAATATATAGGTACTGCAAAAATGATCGTCTTTGACATTTTCTATTGTACAATAAATGTACTATTCGGTAGGGCCCCAACATTAACACACCCACCCAACCATTCCCAATTTGCATCATATCCATATATACTATTCGGTAGGGCCCCAACATCTATTGTCAAGACTGAATGCAAACATATCCAAATTTTATTGATATACCTAACCATTCTCGCAAAAGTTAAAGCTAATAATTGAACCATATCAAATCGCATAACCTTTCCAGCTTTAAGACTACCTAACAATAATTGTCCCAAATGGGCAATTTTAAATACTCAATTGAAGGAGATCAGTGACAAATTCAAATATGTTATTGCAAGAAATCCCAAATGGGAGACCCGTAACAATGTTGGTCATGAAATGTAGCCATATCCATTTTGTCCCTAAAAAATGAACATCAATTTTTTTTTATATTTTTTTTAATTTTTTAATTTTTTTTTTGCCCTCTCATTTTGTGGGACTGATCCACCTAGCCATTTTTAGCAACATTTTTAGTCTCTGGGTCATATGTATTTATTTAGAGGTCATATAGAATCATGATCATGAGTGTGACCAATTCTTTTTTAACCCAAACACATTTTAAACCAACAATAACAAAATGACATGTTCTCATATTAGTATGAGTAAAAAAAATTTGTTACTATTTCTTTCCCAATATAAAAATGTAAATATCCATATTTGTTTTCCAATAATATTTCATAGGATCTCAAATACAAGGGTGACTAAAAGTTGGGCTAAAAATGTTACATGCTTTTTTTAAACTCCAAGGCTTAGTTTGACATGGGGATAAAGGGTTGGGATAAAGAAAAAATTAGATTAAATTATTTGTTATTCCATATGTCATTAAAAAAAAAGGGATAAAGTATGGACAATTGTCCACATTTTGAGATAAAAAATGGGGATAGTTTGTTCTGGGTAAAAGGTGAAACAGACTTTGTCCCAATTTTTTATCCCAATTTTATAAAATTGGGATAACATTTATGACTACCCTTCCCAACCAAAAAAGAAAAAAAAAAAAAAGAATGTATTTCACCAAACAATATTAAGAGCATCTTCAATGAGGGTCTTCATTTTGAAGACTCCCATTAGAGATTTTGAACTTTTGAAGACTCCTGAACTCTAATAGGGTCTTCAATTTGAAGATTTTGCTGTTTTAAAGACCTATCAACTCCAATAGTAGATCTTTAATTTTTTTGGTGTGAGTCTTCAAATCACTATTTTGATTTACTACAATTCTCATTCTACCATTTGTCATCTTCATCTTTATTATTTCTTTATTGTTTTATTAACATTTATGTCTTAATTTTAATGTAAATAATCAAATTATATTAACTCTATATTTACATATAAAAAATTAATATATATATGTAAAATTGCAAGTGGATTTGTATCTAAATTTATCATAAATTTTTAAAAATTCTGTATTTTTATTAAATACAAATAGAAAATTAAGAATTTATAATTTTGTAGGAGTTAAATGTCATTTATTAAAAGTTGTTTTAAGTTAATAAGGATATTTATGGGATTATAAAAACTTGATGTGACATATGAAGACTCAAACAGTTGATCTCCAAATATGGAGCTCAAAGTAGAATTAATGACTTGCAGTCTTCATTTTGAAGCTTGGTTGGAGTTGGAACCAAAAAAGTGGGCTTCAAATCTCTTTTTTGAAGCTCGGTTGGAGCTGCTCTAATGACCCATTAATAGGAAGGGTAGATATGGTATTTTTAAAAAAAATTTAAAGTTACCCCATATTTGATCCAAATACAAGATTGAGGATAACAACACAAAAAATGAGGATAATAAAAACATTACCATATACAAATCTGGATAAAAATTATAATTTTTTATCACTTAAATTAGGCTAGCTTATCCTAAAAATGTATCCATTTATCAAACTAAACCTTGTGCACTACTCTGAACTTAACTCTTTTAAAATAGCTTATATCATCTAATGAATTGTGTAGATTCTTTCATAGAAAAATGTTAGAAAAAAATCTAATTGAGGTTTTGTACTTTCACAATGAGTGTATATAATTAACAACATATATAAAACTAAAAACGGGACTAAAAAAAACAGTGTGTAACAAAGCTCTTTCCATCTTGTGTGTGGATGCCCATTAGAGAGAGAGAGAGATAAACGGGTTCTTTACCTCTACAATGAATGCATACATGTGGCTCATAAGGTATATGAAACTGAAACGGAACTGAAAAAAGGATTGTCTGTAACAGTCCTAGCTCTTTCCATTAGAGAGAGAGAGAGAACCTTCAGAAGGGTTTGTTGTAGTTTGAGCATCCAATCTCCCCACCAAGCATGAAATGCTCACAAGACCACCAAAGAAAAGCAGTGCATGAAGAGGCAGAGATGATGTTCTTCCCTTCAACATGATCTCCCTCTTATATAAAAAAAAAAAAAAAAACATGAATCTCCCTCACCAACAAAACCCCAGCTCCGAAAATCTCAACTTTCAGTCCTCTGAAGCTTGTCTGTTCTTTAGTTTTGTTGGAGCAATGGAACCAAAAACATTGAAAAAAGGTTGGTGTGATGTACGTCGTTGAAATTTTATGTGGGCCAAATACAGCTTCAAAGGTTCAAAATGAAATTGTATTAAAAATTTTTTTTCAAAAAATCCAAACCTGTACGACATTAGGTTCCACATTCAACGAATGATAAATCAAAGAATGTCACCTTGAAAACGCACGACCGGACAAAATGGCTTTTTTTTTTTTTTTCCTCCTGGCTTTTTTTTTTTTTTTTTCCCCGCCGCCTCGCGTGTCGGCGAGCGAAGGTGACAGTGACTTCTTAATACTAGATCAAATTAAATATCATTATTTTTAATAAATTATTTATTAAATCATCTATTATTATTTTTATTTTTTTTATAAATTTTTTTTAAAATTTTATCACATTTTATTCTAAAAGAAAATTATTATTATGTTTTTTAACGAGAATAATTCAAAGTACAATGAAACACAAAATCATTTTATTCTTATTTGTACTCATTTATACCAGAATAACTATATAACCAAGAATAAATCATATTCTGTATCCAAACGAGAGCTTAAAATTTTATTTTATTTTTTATATATACCTCTTACTAGGGGTATATATGCAAAGATCCATTTTATTCATAACTTTGTACCTTGTGTATTGTTTCAATCAAAACCAAACCAACCTGCAAAACCATCTTTCAAAAGGAAAAAAATATCAAATACAACTATAGCGGCGTTCCACCTGAAAGAAGAGACCAAGTTGAGAGAGGTTCCAAATGTACTGACAAAGCGGGCCCTATGAAATGTTCACACTAAAAAGGAAAAAAATATAGCAATAGTATAATATAGATTGGATCCGATCAGTTCGATCACTATCGAACTGAACAATATGAAAATTGAACTACACCATTTATAAATCAAACTGTATAACTAATTATTGAATATATATTTCACTCTCCTATTACATACTAAATGGGTGTATGGTGGAGAAGAGCAAAGTTGATAGCTTAACAGTATTTTGTTTGTATTGATTAGTTTTTATTTTATTTTATTTTAGGAAAAAATCCAAATAACCCTTCATAAATTGTCTGAAATCCATATAACCCCCTGGCTTTTCCTAAAGTCCATATAACTACTTGAAAACACCTATGTAAATCCAAATAACCCTCCTGAGTTAAATTTTCGTTGACAGATAAGGATATGTGGATATTCCGTTTTGTTAACCCTGATTAAAAACACAGTATACTAAACCTCCTACAATTTATTAAAAAATGTGAAAAATCTTCTGTACAAGACGATTTTATTCCTCCGGATAGATTATCAAACCCTATCTGAAAAAGTAAAATAATCATTACAGACAACTTTTCATATTTTTAACACATTATAATGGATTTTAGGTACACTATGTTTTCAACTATAGTTAATAAGACATAATATTAGCATAAAAATTTTCATTTGTCAATGAAAATTTAACTCAACAGGTTATTTGAATTTACATGAATATTTTCAAGGGGTTATATGGACTTTAAGAAAAGTTGGAGGGTTATATATATATGGATTTCAGGCAGTCATGTGAATTTTTCCTTTTATTTTATTTTAATGGAGGGGCATGTTGTTGTTACTTAGAGCATCTCCAATGGACATGTTAATTAACCAAGATATTAAAGTGTCATGTCAGCACTTTATCACTCAACTAGACATTCATTTACTACATTATTATTTAGTTAGTTATTGTTACTCCAATGGACTAGCTAAATAACTAGTCAAAATAATAGTGGGTCCATCTCTCCACCCACCCCAAATTAATATTTTTTTGAATTTTTTAAATGGGGGGCCGACATTTGGTTGACTAAAACACTAGCCACAGTTAACACTTTTCTTAACATATGACAGGCGTGACCCATATTTAGCTTGCCCTTAACACTTTCATTGGAGCACTATTTTTATATGTTTTTTTTAAATTTAACACTAACTAGTGAGTTAACATGTCCATTGAAGATGCTCTTAGTCCATATATATGATGCCATGAGTCGGGTGTCAGTTACACGTGCATTCAATTTTTATGTCCGATGGTCCAGTTTACCTTGCCTCCATGTGTGGCTGTATTTGAACCCTTTAAATCTATAAGTAAACTCTATTTATGAGTAAACACTTCATATTTTGATGACCCAATTTATAAACCCTCCATATATAAACCTTAATGACCCAATTTATAAACCCTCCATATATAAATCTTAATTCTAAACAATTTCTACAACCCCCTCACATCAGTCACCCCTCTCTCTCTCACCCGTTCGTACATGACATCTTAAAAAGCTCAAACAGAACCAAAACCGCCCCAAAATAACAAAATGCGTTGTAAACTTGTAATGATAAGGATCCAACTTGCCAAGAACAAAATGTTCCTCCAATAGAAGGCCTTGACGATGTTCAAGATCCCGTCCGCGAACTCCGACCCCAACCCGAACGCGGACCCAGCGTTGGTGAATGTCTAGATCAGCATGTGCTCCTTCATGTTGAACGGCCTGGGATCCAGCGAGAACAACCAGTCCGGAAGGTCCAGAGGAGAATTAGAGAGGCGCAAATAGACTCACCCTACCTCCATGGGTGTTAAATTTTTCTTATATTGTATACTCGACTGATAAAGTACATACTCCCGTGAAAAAAGATGAAACACATACTTACATAAATCAACACATATAATTTTATGAAAATAAAACACAAATTTAAATTTCATACATTACACTAATGGAATATACTTTGCACCAGAATAACATATACTCTAGGTGGTAGGATCATCTCTGAACTGTACACGGGGTTACGAAACGGGCTGAGTTGTCATTTAAGACCGGTTTGAGTGGACTTTTACTTTTGTAGAAATCGAAAAACTCAATTGTGCTTCCAAACTGTTGTGAAATTACATGCTTAATTAAAAAAATTGTTTCAACTTTTATTGAGTTATAAAAAAATATTTTAGTAATGAGTTTCATTAAAAAAATATATATTAAAAAATGGAGTCTCAAAATATATTAAAAAAATAAAAAAGTGAGTTTAGAATCTTACTACTCATTCATCGACTCCAACCACAATCTCTATTTTCTTCTCTATTCTATTTTTTTATATTTATTTTAATAGAACTTTAATTTATAATATCTCTCTTATTTTTTTGATGTATTACACATAATTGAGACTTATTAGCGAAATTTAAAATCCGTAAAAGTTAATATTATTAGTTCCAAGCCAAATGACCAGTAAACTTATCAGTTGTTTCAAACTGATTTTTGTACCCGAAACACCTGTATTCGTATCTAGATGAAATATATGTATTCAAAAAATCTATATTCGTATCTTATTAAAGTATATGTATCCGAGAAACCTGTATTCGTATCTGATTAAAATAATATTATAATATTTTCTATTATTCATAATATATTTATATTTATATTCCCTACCCCACTCACTGAAGGAAATCAAGAAATATTAGAGACTTTGAAAAGAGGACAATTGAAAAGGGAAGAACAATTCACTAAAATAGAAAATGAATCAGTAATGCGTCACCAACTAATGATATTACAAGCTGAAAATGAACGCACAAAATTACAACTTTGACAAGAACATCAAGAGAAAAAATTCATGGAGGTGGACTTAAATTCCATAGTTGATCAAGCTGACCGTGAATATTTTCGAAGAAAAAAAAAAAGAAATTATAGAAAGAAAAGCTCGTGCTTCTCAAGCACCCGACAACTCATCTAGACTTAATCATAGTGATTTCAGTAGCTTCGATCGGTTTGAATGAGGATTAAGAGATTATTAATGTAGCGGTACATCTATTTCAAAATGGATCTAGATCATGTCTTATTATGTGTTTTGTGTTTTGTTGTTGTGCTTTATTTAATTTTCATGTATTTTCTTTTGTTGTACTACCAGTTTCGATTAGAATAAACTCATTTTAATATATAAGTACAAATAATAATTAATATAATATTAATTTAAAAAAATAAAAAATATTATTAAATATATGAAAAATTTAAACTATGTGTTAAACATATTCAATATTAAACTCATTTGAATCGTATCGACGATACCTATCCAATGATACCAATTTTATGAAAATTAAAATTATATTATAAAAATTATCAAACATTATTTAAAATAATAAAAAAAAACCTCCATATATGGAGTCTCATTTGAGGGCCTCCAAAATGGAGACCGTACGTCTTTGCTTGGAGTGAAAATGAACTCCAAAATACATGTTTGCCAAGTGAAAACCTAACTAAATTTTGAGATTGATTGAGATTAACTAAAAAAATTAAAAAAAAAAAGTTGTTGCGGTTTTATCCGGATTTAGTTTTAAGTAATTAGGGGGTCATGCATTGACAATTATTAAAATTTATATATTAATTTAGATACTAATTTTAACAGCCATGCTAGATTGAGTAGGTTTAAGTTGACTCTTAACAAAATATAAAAAGGAAATTAATTAGAGGTCCTCCCAGTCACTCCCGTATTATTTTTTGGTCCCTGGACCTTTTTTACTTTTCTTTAGATCCCTATCACTGTATTTCATTATTTCTAGGTCTAAATTAACCCATTCCGTCATGTCCCCTTTTTAGAGTTTCAAAAATACCCTTCTAACCATTGCATTTACCTAAACTATCCAATCTCACTTTTTCTCTTTTTTTAACCTCACCAAATCGACTGACCCTTTCCTTATTCAAATCATTTTTTTTTCCAAACCCTTCTTCTTCTCCAATCGATTGAAACCTTTACACACTCCAACCCTTTTGTCCCCAACCTTTCTTCTTCCCCAAACCACCACTCCCTCACCATATCTTGTTCCCCACACCCCCTCCCCCTTCAAATCGACTGAAACCATTTTTCCTCCAACCCTTCTACGCGACGACGACGGCGACAACGACGGCGGCGGCTACGGCAACCGTAACAATGACGGGGGAACATTTCTTCATCAACCGTTATAAGCAAAACTACATTTTTAAGAGGTATATAAAAAAACAGTTTTAATGGAGGATTAAATTGGGATATGTGAAACCCAGATTACCTTTATTTTAATGGATCATTTTTTGCATTTCCCACCTAGAACCTACATTGCTTCTGTTTTTGCAATAAGGTACAATGTTAATAATATATAGCTGTTAATATACTATACACTGTTAATAATATATAGCTATTAATATACATCAATTTAGATTAATATTTTTTTTATCTTTTTGCTCTAGATTATATTTGCATTTGAAATAACTCACCAATGATGGCATGGCACTTCTAAAATTTTTCACATTGTTAATGTTTGTTCTCTTCAAACCCTACCATGAAAAGTCATTGGTGTGCTCTAATCTTGTGTGAAAATGAAAAAAAAAATCAAAATTTCATCTCCTAAAAAAATTAGATCTTCAGATGCCCATAGATTATTGCCGACTCTCTCCATTGCAAAGGGTTTTACAGTTGATGCATGAGAAAAAGAATGGATGTATGAAATTAGGGGAATCCTACGGGTTGATGCTCCAACTTTTAGATGCTGCAGCATATGGACTCTGGATAAAAGACTACACAAGGGCCCTAGCACAGATGTCAAGATACTGTGAACAAGCTGCGAAGTGGGCTGAAGACATGCAGATATCGAATTACAGTTTGAAGAATTGAGTCGTGTGGTGTAATTTGAAAAACAATGGATCTGATGATGCCTAAACTATTGTCATGTATAAACATCTATTTGTATTACATATTCCTATTGTCATGTATAAACAGCTATTTGTATTTAGTCAGATTATCTAACGTGCTTATTGAGTGCATGTTAATTTGATGATACCTAAACTATTATGAATGTATACATGGTAGTTAGTAACAGTTGATCCAAATGGACTACTAGTGTTTCGATAGTACGTAACAGTGTATTCAGATGGCCTAACAATGTATTGGATTATCTTATATGCTTATTACTTATTGAGTGCATGCTTATATGATGATGCTTAAATTGTTGTGAAAGTATACAGAGTTGTGATTAATAGCGTACCTAAATCGATTGACAACAGAGGACAAAGATGACGTGAAAGATTTCATGCCGCTCTAGATAGTGTTCATGTTTGCAAGTTTTTTTTATTTTCAGTCGGCTAGTACAAGTGCTCACTACAACCAGTTATGTTGTGAATGATTGTCGTGTTAAGAATGATTCACTTACAGTACATTGTTAGTCCATCTGGGTGCACTGTTAACCATTCTAGGTACAATATTAAACTATATGGGTACACTGTTACAATGTATTTGCTAATTTTGAGTTCCATTTATTTTCCTGTGATTTTTTTTGTGATTCTTAGAAGAAAATGAAGAACTTAGATATGAAGGAACCAATTCTTTTTAGCTTTGACTGCCCCCACACTAGTTCATTTAATGCATCACTTCTTTTTCTTTTTCTGATAAATATTTCATCACTTGTGAAATGTGATTTTGGAGATTGGCATGAACAAATTAGCAATATTTCTTTTAATAGTAAATCCTAAGCTGATTTATCATGACGCACGCAAGTCATTAAGTTTTACTCTCATTTTACATGTCCAAAAAATTGATTTCTAATTGGATATAACTAAATCGCGTCAATCATGACATACTTCAGACCATATATATCTTTGGCATTAAACATGTTAAACAGCCATGCTTTCATTAGAATGAGATAAGAGCTGCAAAAAAAAAAAAAGTTTAAAAGTCTATGTTTACAAGTCATTCAGAATCAACGCAAATACTACCTAAATGCACTCAGATGGGTCATTACTAGATACACTGGTACATTGTTACGCACTACTAATCCATTGTTATGCCATCTAAGTACACTGTTACACACTACCGAAACACTAGTAGTCCATTTGGATCCATTGTTACCAACTACCATGTATACATTCACAATAGTTTAAATATCATCTAATCAGCATGCACTCAATAAGCATGCTAGATAATCTAAATAAATATAAATAGTTGTTCATACATGATAATGGAAATATGTAATACAAATAGATGTTTATACATGACAATAGTTTAAGCATCATCAGATCCATTGTTTTTCAAATTAGACCGTCAACTCTGTTCTTCAATTGTAACTGGATATTTGCATGTCTTTAACCCACTTTGTGGCTTGTTCAGAGTATCCTGGCATGTGTGTTAGGGCCCTTGTGTAGTCTTCTATCCATAGTCCATATGATGCAACATCTAAAAATTGGAACAATTTTTTTCTAATGGTTATATTAAATGACTTTCAATGCATCGAACTTTCATATTTCATATATTACTTACAATATTTGAATATGATATAGTTCTACTAATATGAACTACCCGTGCTTCACCATTGTATGAACAAAATGCCATGAAGGAATCCATGAATATTCTCAAATATTCTACAAATGCGAATCTTGTAAGGTCATTGCCTAACAGCAACTGGATTGTTCTATATACATAGAATAACATATGACAAACATAGGTTATTCAAAAGAACTAACAATATGCCTATAAACCCTAACAATGTACTAATAAGTTTTAACAATGTAACCGTAATGCCTAACAGTGTATCAATAGACTAACCATCAAAACAACTAAATTACAACATTTCAGCCATTTCTATTCAGCACCAACAATATATCTCTAAACCAAATGTGTTAAAGTAATCATTTGCACTTCTATCTATAACTATAGGAAGGGGAAAAAAGAGTTGGATAAAATAGAACATTTTTTATCATGTATTTGCAAGCCTAAATAAATCCATATACATACATGAAATAAATTATTCAAATTGTTACACAAAAATGCAATATAAGCAACATAAAATAAGGGAATGTTTGCATATTCATTGGGTTCCAAACATACAAACAAATTTGAAAAAAAAGGAAAAGCAAAATATGGGTAAAACATGACTTGTGCTTGGAAATAATTGTATAAAACAATGTATATACATTACTAAACTACCAATCAACCTATAGGATTCCCCTAATTTTATACATTCATTCTTTTTCTCATGCATCAAACATAAAACCCTTTGCAATGGAGAGAGTCGGCAATCATCTATGGGCATCTGAAGATCTAATTTTTTTAGGAGATGAAATTTTGATTTTTTTTTCATTTTCACACAAGATTAGAGCACACCAATGGCTTTTCATGGTAGGGTCTGAAGAGAACAAACATTAACAATGTGAAAAAATTTAGAAGTGACATGCCATCATTGGTGAGTTATTTCAAACGTAAATATAATCTAGAACAAAAAGATTAAAAAAAATATTGATCTAAATTGATGTATATTAACAGTGTATAGTATATTAATAGCTATATATTATTAACAGTGTACCACATTGCAAAAACAGAGGTAATGTGGGTTTCACATATCCCAATTTAATCCTCCATTAAAACTATTGTTTTATATACCCCTTAAAAATGTATTTTTTATTACAATGGTTGAAGAAGAAATGTTCCCCCGTCGTTGTCACAGTCACCGCCGTTGTCGCCGCCGTCGTCGTCGTCATTTGGGGAAGAAGAAGGGTTGGGGGAAAAATGGTTTCAGTCGATTTGAAGGGGGAGGGGGTGTGGGGAACAAGATATGGTGAGTGAGTGGTGGTTTGGGAAAGAAGAAAGGTTAGGAAAAAATGGGTTGGAGTCTGTAAATGTTTCAATTGATTGGGGAAGAAGAGAGGTTTGGGGAAAAAATGATTTGAATAAGAAAATGTTTAGTCGATTTGGTGAGGGAAAAAAGAGATAAAGTGAGATTGGATAGTTTAGGTAAATGTAATGGTTGAAAAGGTATTATTGGAAGTCTAAAAAGGGGATCTGATGGAATAGGTTAATTTGGACCTAGAAATAATGAAATACAGTGATAGAGATTTAGAAAAATGTCAAAAAGGTCTAGGGACCTAAAAATAATACAGGGGTGGCTGGGATGACCTCTAATTAATTTTTCCAAATATAAATACATATGCTTTCATACAATGAAAATGACTTTTTCATATTTTATTCCAATTAATTCTGATTTTCTCTACAAATTTTTTTTATTTTAAACTAATTAATGTAACCAAGATCAAATGAAGTTCATTCTTATCTCCCACACTAAGGTGGTGTTTGGCAGCAGCGGAATGCGGATTTTAAGTACTGATTAATAAGTGCAGAAAGAGGTTATGCTGATAATCTTTAAGAGTTCAGAAAAAAAAAGTGTTTGGTTCAGCAGAAAATATTATGCAGTTATTTAGATAAGTGTGTTTGGTTGACGATTTAACATATGTGCTTATTAGGAGGGTATTTCAGTCTATTTTATAAGTGATGAATGTTATTTTAATGTTTGGTTGAAAACATGAAAACATGCTTTGAGATATTAAATATTAATGCTTTTTTCCATTAAATACATCAACCACAAATGCCCTATATTATACAATTAAATATTTTTGTGGATTGGGCTACACATGAAAAACAAATAATTTTTTATCAAACTGTAGATTCCTATAACAAAGCAGAGATGCCTTCCTATACATCCCCGTCGTCTTCGAACGCATGCCCTCCGCAGCAGAAGCAGCAGCTCCAGGACCTGATCGATTCGGCCCGTCCGTTCCTCCGCGGTGAGCTTGAAACGGTGGACCCGGCCCTCCCGTCTCTGATCTCGGTCCTCCGATCGGCCGGAGCCGGGGAGTGCTGGCACAAGCACGGAAGCTTCCTGGACCACCTGATGGACGTCTACAAGATCCTGAAGCTTTGGTCCGCACCCGACGAGGTCGCCCGCTGCGGCCTCTTCCACTCCGCCTACTCCAACTCCTACGTCAACCTCACCATCTTCGACGCCGCCACCTCCCGCGACCACGTTCGCCGCCTCATCGGTGATCCCGCCGAGAACCTAATCCACCTCTTCTGCGTCGTCCCCCGTCAGCCGCCCATCCATGACGACCTCCTGTTCCAATACCCCTCCGAATCCGAGCTCGTCGAACACCTGAAGTCATCCGAGAAGTCCCTCCTGAAAGCGAGGGAGGAAGGGATCTTCGATCCGGATGAGCCATGGCAGAGGAAGATCCGATCGGTCCTCCCCCCTGACGGGGTGGTCGTGAAGCACATCAAAACAGGGGAGGATCTGCGGGTGTCGAGGAGGGTCGTCGCGACGTTCTTGATGATGACCATGGCGGACTTCAGCGACCAGATATTTGGGTTCCAGGACTCGCTCTTCGAGAACATCGACGAACGGCTGGGATTCGCCGGGAACAATCACAAGGCGATCTGGCCGGGGGACGGAAAGCCGGGGCTGTGGATGAACTCGATTTCCAGGATGGGCGCGATCTACAGCCTAATCGTCCGAGACGAAGAGATCATGATCGAGGAGAGGAAGAGATCCAACGGTGATGGTGTGGACGAAAGCAGGGACGAGCAGATCGAGCTGGTGATACCGCCGGTGTTGGAAGGGTGTACGAGGATCCTGGACGCGGAGGAGCAGATCAAGGCGAGGGATCTGTATTGGAAGGCGGTCGCCTGTGGAGAGGAAGAAAAGAAGGGTGAAGAGGAAATGGAGGGGCTGCTATTGGAGTGCGTGGAGAGGAACCCATTCGTGGGGGAGCCGCACCTGGTGTTGGGACAGTTGTATATGGGGATGGGGAGGTACGAGGAGGCCGAGAGGGAGGCGGAGAGGGGGCTGAGACTGGTGGTGGAGTGGGGGAGTCCATGGGACAAGAGGATGAGTTGGGAGGGATGGGTGGCTTGGGGAAGGGTGATTCTCATGAAGGCTAGGGTTTGGGAGAGCTCCTCCTCAGCAGCGGTATTCGAAGGACTCGACGAAGAGAAATGAGTGTGGAGAGAGAGAGTGTGTTTGGTTTCCCCCTTTTATACCTCTGGTAATTTGGGTTAAGTTGTAGGGGTACAGAGGTCATTTCACCTCGGTTTAAAAACGAGGAAAGGCGACTGCGGATTATTAAGTGGACGGGATGTCGAGGAAATTATTCGAGCTTATTTAGAGGATGGAGGAATGATAAGCTCTGATTTTGTGCTATCAACCAAACATGCTTATACTCATTAAACAGGAAATTATCCGGTTTCAGCTAAATAAGCTCTTAATAGTGGATGCACCAAACACCGCCTAACACTAGTAGAACTTTTTTTTTCTTACTAGTTTAATTTTCTTTGTAAAAGTTCACATCTTGCACCAACAATCCACAATAACAATGCGAGGTTTGGTCATGCATCAAATATTGAAGATGAATATGCTTGACATGAAGAACTCATTTTAGACTTTAGACATTAAATGGGAGAGTGCGTGCATCAAGGGGAATCATGGACTTGAAGTGTATAATGTGATCTTGAAAAGAAGATATGAAGAAGTATGGGAGGTTGAAGAAGAAGAGGAACAAATCAAACATCACACCCTCAAACGTAAAAATATACTTTTTAATGGCAACCACTGACATACTAAAAAATTTGGAGAAATATTTTTTTAAAGCATCATGTGATAGGAACAACTTGACAAAATTGTGTTATACGAGGGGTATATATATAAAAATCCCTATGGTCCATAAGTTTTGTACAATGAAACGTCATACTTAATTTTTTGTTAGGGTTTGGTGTTTTATCAAAGAATGGATTGACCACACAAACCACAAATATCATTCAAAAGAAAACAAAATGTCAAATACAACTACAACGATGTTGTACCTGAAAGAAGAAACCAAGTTGAGAGAGACATTGAATGTACAAATGGAACAATAAATGTGTGTTATTGATATGAAAAATGATATGTCCAGTCCCTGTTACAGCCCTAATTATAGTCTATTCTAATTTTTTTAAAAAAAATCATACACTTTTCAAATAAAGTGCATGCTGTTTATGAAATGAAATATATACTGAGATACATTAGTGTATTTTTTTTAAATTAAAAAAATTATAAAAAAATTTACACTATATACTATGATAAAACCTCATACTACGTTATCATAACATATAAAGCTGCAAAACGAACTGTGTGTATCAGCGCTCTATTAATATATCGGCATGTGGACCTTTGGGAATAGCCCGAGTCTACAAAGTGCTCACATTAAAAGAAAATTTGGAAAATTTTACACAATTTCTTTTTCACGTTCAAACGTAGTTATCTTAAAATCATATTGAAATACATATTTTTTAATTAAAAAGTATTTTTAATTAGTCAAAGCTGGTAGAAAAAGATCAAGGTTGTCCTTAAATTTGAGAAAACAATATATCCATCATTCCATCTCTATACGCAACCATTTCTACAAACCCCAACCATTTATATTTTTTCACAAATTTTATACTCCTTTAATAAAGTATATATTATTATGAAAAATGAAGTACATATCTAGATTAAACAATACATCTTTTTTTTCATAAAACATGATAATTTTTTTATTAAAACAGTACATATAGAAAGTATATATTATTATTAAACAGTACATATTTTTTTTCATAAAACATGATAATTTTTAAATTTTATCGAACACTACACAAATGAAATACTGTGTTATATACTCCACTAATAGAATGTTTAAGCGGATGAGAGACCATTTTAAGCTGCAGAAGGAGTTATAAAATAGACTGAGTGCATCATCTCTCTATTAAAAATGAAATATTCACACATGGGTTATCAGATTATAGATGACGATGGTGCAGGATTTTGGACTAGTATTAATAAATGCATAAAACAATGAAAATTATTAACATATCCCTTGCAAGCTTTCCTAAAAATACTTCTTGCAATCTTTTGGTGACACCTTTAGAAAGGTTACATCAATATTAATGAATACATGATACAATCAATCATACTCACTAATCAAAACTCAAATCTCAAATGTTTTTATTTTTTTTTAAATAGTAAACTTCATCTAATGATGTATATGCTTTGATAAAAAAATATATATCGTTTTATTTTGAGTTGAATGAACCCAGTTTTAGTAAGTGTAAGAAAAAATTTAGTAAGATATATACATCATATCTAACGAGGTATATGCTTCACTGAATCTATAAGAAGTATATAATTCTGTATTTTGAACTGAAGAAAAAAATTGAGTGTATCAACACTCATTATATATTGATGTGTACCGGGCTGCGAAATAGACGAGGGTGTATTAATGCCCTTGATGAATATATTTTTAAGAGCAACAGAATGGTTGCGAATTGAATAAGATCAGATTATAACTCCTTATAACTATTCTGGTATGTTTGTTTTCTCTATAAATACAATTATAAAAGAAACAATCATATTATAAATCAAAATGAATTGATCTTGTAACGAGAGAGAGAGAGAGAGAGATTAATTTCAGAGTGATGGCGAACAGAATTTTTTTCTTCCACAAACGTTATTTTTTTTTGTATTATATTGAATTATCTCTTGAATTTGTCATGTTAATGAGACTAAATTATAATAATAGTCATGATATTCAGCCCCAATTTATAGGCCCCACTCATAAGTCGCATTAGGTGTCCTTTTCTTATTTGATGACTTGTTAACTTTTGTAAAAAGATAAAAAGGTAAAATGCGGATATGCTATTATTAAAAATTCGTTTCATTAACCCAAAAAACCCGTCCCCTTAACCCAAAAAGGTAAAACGTTAAAATACGGATGCGCCATTTATTGAATGTCGGTTACAATAAAATTTACCTATTTTCAAATTTGAATTTCGAAATCTTTACCTAAATTGTAATTGAATTTCGATTTCAGTTACACTAAAACTTACTTAAAATACACCAAAACTTACCGAAATTATTTTTCATCAAAATCTTTCAAACGGCCTAAATTTTTATTTCAAAATGTAACAGAAGTTCAAGAAAAAATAAAACTATTAAAAATAATGAAAAATATATTTGCAGTAGGAATCTAAAAAACATAAACTGTTCTTTATTTTTAAACGATCTGAAATAAATCACCTACATTTATTTAAACATTTCATTTTTTGGTGAAGTTTAGATTAATTGATAAATGTGTGTAAATTTGAAAAGTCAATTACATTTTATACTAATTTGAACATTATATGCAACTGAATTTGGTATACATTTTCATTATTTGTTAAATATTTCTTTTTTTTAGAATAACTTAAATTGGCAATTGTAACTGTTTCTTTTTTATGAACTGTATGTTACATTTGTTAAATGTTTCAATGAATTAACTGAAGTCATAGATGTCTGATGTTTTTCTATTTTTATATAGCTTATATCGAAAAATGTAATAGAATTTATTTTTTCATAAACTATATTAACATTTTATTAAATGTAACACACAACAAAAATATTTTTAATTTTTTCCATAAAATGTAACAGAATATTGAAGAAAGAATCTATTTTTAAATTCAAATTGCTGTCTGCCTTCTAAAGAAAATGTAACAAACTCCCCTGAAATGACATTTCAGGCATTACAACAACAAAATAACTAGCTCACAAGATATTCATCATGTCTTGATTTTAGAAACGTCTAGTTACATTTTAGGAATATAACTAACATCAAACAAATGTTTAGTTACATTTGGAAAATGTAACCGGCTCAAACAGTTACATTTATAAATGTAATTAATGAGATGTTCAAGTTTTAGTTTGACAATGCAATTGGCGTTCCAAAATTTTTTTTTAGGAAAGGTTCAAATTAGTTTCAGATGTAACTTACATCCGAACATATAAACTATCAAATTAGTTTGATAGTTTATTTTAGATGAACTAAAAAAATCAAAACATGGAAAACAAATTAATATCAAACACAAAAAAATGAATTATAAAAACAAATCAAGTAATAAAAACTCAATTGCACATCGGAACATTAACAAATGCCAAACCTGATTCGCCATACTAAGACGATATCCAAATCGCTCAAAAACAAAATGTTGGAATTTTATGACCAAAATACATGATCCTTATGCTCTAATGTGATGTGTAACCACTCCTCTAATTGCGTTTTATATGTCTTCTGCATGCCTGAATGGAATTTAATTACATGTGTTTCATTCATTTGTCCAAATTAAACCCCCTAAGCGTAGCGTTTTAATTGCATGAGTCACAAATGACACCATAGCATGCGTTTGTGGCATATATTTAGTAACCGTAAATTTAATCTCATGCATTTCTTGGGGAACCGTTGCATGCATTAATCTTGGTGCATTAATAATACACAGCTCATGCATGCATGGAATTGAAAAGGTTGATACTCTTGCTTATATAAAGGCATGATGCACCATTTTATATGACATAGAGAGGCATGATCAACAAAACATTTTTCAGTGCATTCAACCTGTCACGCCCCAGGGCGGCCGTCCCCAGGACGCGGCAAGTGTATATATGATATCAGTAACAGGAAATCAATAATCATACCATAACAACAACTTAAAATGACAACACAGGTAAAGCAGGGCTGACATAATATATACACCAAATGCGGAAGCTAAAAAGACTGAGTCTGTAGTCAAAACATACTACAGACTCGATACACAATCGTAAGTCCTGTGAGAGCCAACATGTCCATAAATATATACATACCAATAAAGTCCATACAAAATCAACTAGGTGCCGAAGCACAGAGTATATACGTACAACTGAAAGAAGGGTGCTGATGGCCTCAAAACTCGTGGGACGCGGCGCTACCCTCTACTGGTGTCGTCGCCCGAGAAGCTCCTCCCTCAGATGGCACTGAAAAAGACAATATGCGAGGGGTGAGCCACACGCTCAGTGAATAGCACAACCCATGCATACAGTTCATATTAACCACATTTAAGCAATTCATAAGCCACAAGTGGCATAATATCACAATCCGGGGGCTCGTTCATCGCCGAACCCCATACCCTCACCCTCACCCTCACCCTCACCCTCAACAGGTGACCTAGGATGTTGGGACTTAGCGGGTTGATAATCATCCATACATAATCCTGTGGGTCGTCGCATCGCCGGCCCACCATACCCTCACCCTCACCTCTCAACAGGTGACCTAGGCTCTTGGGACTGACTAGGCTGTTGGTCACCCTTGGTCCACCGATAGTCTCTCCTCACTCCGCGGTTGTTTGGCCACTCCCATGTTCAGCACAGTCCTTCACCAAACCAGGAGGCGCCTACTAGTGGGAGCCCCTGCACGGGACAACCTGTCTAACGCTGAGGTAGTCTCTACCTGGATCCGACGAAGGGAACAGAACAGCCTATCCATCGCATATGATCCACTCGGATCCGCTGACAGCACATCTCTACAACTCTAATGTCTTGAATTCCTCAGAATTCCACCAGCGCGCATAACCAGGATGCGGGGATTTAAACAAGGCATAAAAGGGGGAAAAGAGACCCTGAGAGGGTAACCTGAGGTCCCGATGTAGGACATCCGACAACCAAACGAGGAACACGGAGTACCCTAACCCGGGTCTCAGTGTTAACCTCGCAAGGCCCCCTTATATTCCCTAAACATGCTATCATTTAATACAGTTTGCATTTAATTAAATAAATCAAACTAATAGGACGCATGCACAGGTCGGGCTTTCCTAGCATGATAGCGAGGTGGCAGGATGCATGGCTCATGCACAATCCTAAGGGTGCAAGTCCCTAACACACAATCTAGGGTGGCATGCAATTCTACACACACATCATGCTTACATGGATTATAATTGCAACAGTTAATATAAACCATACGCCCCAGGGGAGATCGGTACACGCCCAAAGCATGTAACGCCTCCCAAACTGGGTTGGGTTGTCCCACTCACCGGAAATCGGGTCGACGCGCGACCGTCCGTCGAGATCTGCAAGACAAGTTATTAACTGGTAAGTATAAATCCATAATTACCCAAAAATACACAACATACGCAATTAAATACACAACATCCCCAAACAAACACCCAACACCCCCGGCGACCACCCGCACGGCCACCCGGCCGCCCGGGTGCACCGCCGCGCTTCAACCCGCGCATCCCGCGCTCCGCCGGCCCCTGCCCGCCGCCTGGACACGCCGCCGCACCAACCCCGGGGCTCCGCGCGTCCACCGCGCCCAGCCGCGGCAGCCCGCACGCGTCCCGCACACCGTGCGCCACCCCGCGAGCACCCCGCACGGCCTCCCGCGCGCAGCACCGCCCCGCGCGCACCCCGCGCGCACCTCCGCCTCCTCGCCGCGCCTCGCGCGCACCACGGCCGCCTCACCGCGCCCTCCGCGCGCACTCCGCACACCCGTGCGCACTGCCTAACACCCCGGCCACCACCTCGCGCACGCATAGCACCTCGGCCACCACCTCGCGCACGCATAGCACCTCGGCCACCACCTCGCGCACGCACACCCGCGCACGCACGCGCGCATCTCCGCACGCGCGCTGCCTGAGCCGCTGCCGCTGCTGTCTGTGCCCGAGGACAAGGCCTGCCACTGCTCGAGCACCTCCACCACCATCCGAAAGCCTCCAACGGCCTCCGACCGCCTCCCGCTGCCCCCGACGGCCACCCACCGCCTCCGACCACCACCCAACCCTAGATCCACCTCCCTAGCATACATCTATGCGAGAAAAAGAGGGAAAGAAGGCTTACCGAGGGGAGGAAGAGGCGTCCGGTGGCTCTCCTCGCGCCGGAACCTTTCACAACGGCCTTCTCACGCCCCGATCTAGCTTGGCCTTCGAAATGGGCCAAAACAGAGGACGTGAAGGGGAGGTCGGGGAGGCTAGGATCGTCGGAACTCGGATTTGAAGACACCGGAGCGTAGATCGGGACCCGATCTACACTTCCCGTGCTTTGGGTTTTTGGTTTTGATGGGTTTAAGGGCCTCAAATGGGAGCTTTTGAGAGAGGGGGAGAGAGAAAAGTAAGGTCGTAGGGATGATGAATAGTGTAGGGGGGATTTAAATTCCTTTTATATAGTGTGCGACTTAAAAACCCGGATACGCCCCGGAACTGCGAAATTTTTGCAAACGATGCCAGAATTCGATGAAATTTTCATGAGTGGCTTAAAATGGCACCAGGACACATAATATGCAGTTAGATTTTTAATCGGAGTCCTCTAACTCGGACGATAGCTAACAGTCCAAAATTATGCGGTTCCGATCGAAAAACACTAAAAATTTTAAAACTGCCAAAAATGCTCCAATGGTTGCCAATAGGCCAAAAAGTGACACATATATAACACAACCCATGAACAAATGTGATCTATTTCATCATTTCTCCAACACAAGATTGCTCTTTGATTTGAGAAGTGCTATTCAACCAATAGTATTCCATCCACTCTAGTTTTTTATCAATTCCTAATTTGGGCTTCTGCAATTATCGTAGTCTATTCACCGTGGTTTTCCATAGCTCGCACCCTAGAAGAACAAAACCTATTGTGGTCGTATCTCTCAGTGGTAGGAGCGATTCAACCCTGTGCGTGAAGGGGTCTTATTCACCAATGACAGTGTGTCCTCACTCACTTCCACATTTTCAGATACACTTTTCTAATCCCCTACTCTTTTATTTCATACTTTTATTATATGTATTTTAGAGCACGTATGACTTATGTTTATATTCTTGATGTGATAATTATAAGAATTTGTGTTTAGCCTAATATTTGTTTGTTACGCACAAAAATTCCAACACAAAAAGAGTGACGAACAAAATCCTCTTAAATAGAATTCCGATCTGCTATTGTATTCTTCATTAAAAAATTGTGATCTGAAAAAAATTTCAATTGATCATGGATAAAAAAAATTCAAGTGTACATATCCAAAAAAAGAAAAACGGGGATTAATACTCCTCAACACACAAGAGAAGAAAGGGAAATCATAACCCGATTGGGAAGTGGTTACCAATTAAGTCAAAGGGTATAACTGGTATTTACCCATGTCACCTCATGGGACTTATAATGAGGCCTATAAGATGGGACTTAAAAAATATTATTATTATAATAATTATATTTTACTGCATAAATCTATGCTTCTCATGTATTTGTTGTCCTTGATTTTATTTTATGTTTATTTAATTTTATGCGTTCAATGAATTGTATGGACTTATTTATAAAATGTATAAAATAAATTTAAACGGGAGTATTAGTAATTAACGAGGTATATGAGACTATAAATGAGGTTATAAAATGGGTTGAGTATAACAACACTTTTCCTTTTATTAGAAATGTAATGGGTTTTTTGCATGTATGTCATCCAAAAACTTGTTATTTTTTATACAATCATAAATAATATATTTATTTTTATACCATTAAAAATTTTCTTATGAAAACATGTGCCCTCTGTTATCTATTTTGAGCCAAAATCAAACTTATTCTTAACCACAAAGTGAACATGACAAAAAAAATAAGCTTAACATAATATTGGTCATAATGTAAATAATTAAACATAAAAATCTAATTAATTTCTTATTATTTCTAAATAAACCATGAGCCATTCTTCCTCACGCCTTCTTCTCAACTTCACTCTTTCTTTTATTTTTCTTTTTCCAATCAAGATCTAGGTTTTTTTTATATTATTTGTCCTTTTGAAGTATATATATGATTAGTTTTTCTCAAAATAATTTTATTTCCATATCTACCAATGTAAGTATTAATAATTATTATTTCTTTGCTAATAAATAGATTTTATGTTTAATTTTTATTTTTTAGATTTTAGAGTAAATTTATCATTTTCATGTTAAAATTAATATTTTTATTTTTATAAATATTTTATTTGGTAATATGAATTATGCAAAAAAAAAAAAAAAAAAAGAATACTTGGGTCATTTCTCTAAATTTTTTAACGGTTTAATAGAAATTTTGATTGAACTTTACGAGGATGGTAAATATGCATAATTTTTAAATATTTTAAATAATATAAAAACAAATTAATTATTTAGAGTAGTATAAAAATAAATAGCATATCTTTTTGGGATTTTTATTTTTAAGTCGCCATCAACCATAGGATTTAGTGATCAATCCCTCAATTCTTCATATTTTGGTTTTAGTCCCCAGATTTAAAGAATATGTTCTTTTTTAGTCCCTGAGAGGGACCTATCCCTAAATTATTTGATTTTGTTTTTAGCCCCTAGGAGGGACTAAAAAAAAGCATATCCTTTAAATCTAAAGACTAAAATTAAAATATAAAGAAGTGAGGGATCGATTCCTAAATAGATATGTTTACATGGGCTAAAAACTAAAAAACCTTATTTTTTAATGATATACATGTGAAAAAACCCCTGTATATATATAATATATTATCCATTGCTCAAATTTAATATGCTCGGTCAACTTGAAATCCCCTTTCTTTTTTTTTTAATCACAAAGATATGCAAAACCACTGTTTGTGACTATAACCTATTGTTTTGTGTTTCTGGTTTTGATAGCGTTTGAATAAAACTAAACATTACTTTTATGCCACATTAGATGCAACTTGAATGGAAAGGACGAGTTTTGCAATCCCATAACACTTCACAGCACAATAACCCAATTAAATATGCTAAGAAATGCCTACCAAGAAAATGAACCCTGGTCCTAAACATGCCTTCTTTTTCTAGGACAATAAACACAGACTCTGGCAATTTGAGGTCTGACTGTTACATATGGTAATGCCCCATGCTTATCTTTGTTTACATATAAATACATATTATTTTTCCTTATTAAACAATGTAAAAATAAACTCATTGTGAGGTCACTCAGCTCACCGGTACTCTTATCCCATATCTTTTAGGATTATTTAGCTTCTTCTCTAGCTCGGTTAGCTACCACCTCCTGAGTGGGCTAGACATCACATAATCTTCCAAGGGAAAATGATATGTCCAACCCCATATGCAATCTCTTTCGCAGTTTACAATGTTTTTTTTTTTTTCCAAATTTTTTTTTTGTAGACTCACATTGAAGTTCATACTGTAATTGGAAATAAAGTGTATATATATTGTGATACAGCATATGATAGTGTATTTTTTTGTTCTTTAAAAAATTTATTTTTTTTTACACTATATACTATGATAGAATACATACATTATACACTATGATCGTTGATAGTGCATGAGACTGTAGATAGGGTTGCAAAATAGGCTGAGTGCAGTAACGTTAAACTTCAACTTTTCTCGACTGGTTGCACTGGTTAGTGATGGGACCGCATCCAGTCAGGACTAGATCCGGTCAGTACTGAACTGGACAACGTGAAAATTGAACTACACCATTTATAAATTGAGCTACACAACCAATTGTTGAGTATATATTTCATTCTCTTATTAGATCCAATAAGCTATTGAAAAAAATATGAATTCCTAAGTATCATCAGTATCCAATAGGAGAATGAAATATATATCCAACAATTGATTGTGCAGTTTGATTTATAGGAGATGCAGTTTGATTTTCATGTCGTCCAATTCGATACTGACCGAACTAATCGGATATGATCCTGACTGGATCCAGTCTCGTCAGTGATGTCTACATATTTGGAAACTTCAGATTTGATGGACTGGACTGGACGTGTAGATAATTGTTCACCTAGCACAATTCAAAGAAAAAAAAAAACAAAAGTATACTTCCAATGTAGGACAACCAAAGAAGGGCTCAATGTGATGTCTTACATTAAAATGCTTTGCTTTTAAGATCCGGTGTATTAATCATGGAATAGCGGGGTTGCGAGAAGGCGTTGGCGGTCTGATGTGTTGATTAAATACCTCTTCTAACCAGGATATAGGATGACTAGTCTTCTTCCTCTTTTTTCTTTTCTTGTCTTCCTCTAATTCATCTATGTTTTCTCATCTCATTCAGAATTATATTTCAAAATCAGAAATGAAATTGTGATTATTATTTCTACATTTTTCTAAAAAAAAAAAAAGATCCAGTGTATTAATGCAACTACACTTTGAGAGGATGCATGTTTTGGAAGATGCAGTCGTAATCCTATCAATCTGATCTCCATATGAACTTATTAAGATTGTATTTATGTAATTTATTTAAAAATAATGATAATATTACATCTAGTCTATTTTGCAGTTTTAAATCCAATCTATAAGTGTTTTGATTTTTTTTGAAATAGGATACATTTAATGATGTTTATGCTTTTATAAAAAAATGAAGGGTTTTTTTGCATATATACCATAAAAAATGTGTTATTTATTTTTATACCACCACAAATTACGTATTTAATTTTACACCATTATAATTTTTCTTATTATAAAAATGTGCATCTCTTTTATCTTTTTTAATTAAAATGAACTTTAACTATAGTTAGTTTCTTAACTAAAAAGTAAAAATGACAAAAATAACCTTAACATATATTATATTTGTCATAATGTAAATAATTAAACATAATAATCTAATTAATCTTTTTTTCTTTTCAAATCAACCGTAAGCCATTCGACATTATCCCTTCTTTCCTTTTCTTCAAGATCTAGGTTTTTCTTAAAAAAAAATTTAATTTTGTAATATATTTGATTAACTGTTCTCAAAATAATTTATTTTTATTAATATAAGTATTCATAAATAATAATTACTGTCTTTGTTAATAAATAGTTTGTATGTTTAATTTTTATGTTTTTGGATTTTAGATCAAATTTATCATTTTCATCTTAAAATTAATATTTTTTATTTTTATAAATATTGTATTTGGTAAGATAAAATATGCAAAATAAAAAATAAGGTTAACTTGGTCATTTCTCCAAGACTTTAATGTTTTAATGAAAATTTGGATGGAAGTTAACTAGGATGGTAAATATGCATAATTTATATATATTCCAATGGTATAAAACTAAATAGGTTATTTGGAGTGATATAAAAATAAATAGCATATTTTTGGATGGTATACATGCAAAAAACCCAAAAATGAAATATATATTCCAATGAATTGGATTTATAGAAAATGTGAAAAAAAAATTATCGAAACATATACCTTGCTAAAGTGAGTATATTCTTTGATAATTTTCTGTTAACACATATATGACTGGAAGTGGGGCTAAAATAAAAACTGTGTATAACAACACTCAGTCTAACAAACATGAAAAAACATAATACTAATTTATTGGCTATACCTTCACCACCCTCGTGGCGATGTTCTACAGGGTTCATAATTACTCTTCTTACCACAGGATGCTTACCTATCCAACACTTAAATCCAACTCTACCCAAACTTTGTTGGTTGGCACCAACATTACCTACTTGTGTGACTGTTGTTGAGCAGTTTTTTTTTTATATCAAACGGACCTCCCTCTTAATGTAGCCTATAAACCCTCTTTTGCAATCAGTTTCGCTACAGCACCCGCTGCTCTAGCTAATTGTCCACCCTTTCCAAGTGTGATTTCTATGTTATGTATGGCCGTGCCTAAGGGCATTATTGAAGCATTATTGAAATAGGTTCTTTTTTATCAATAATATCCCATTCCCAAATTGTACAAGCTTCTCTCAATACGCACGGCTTTCTAAAGGTGTATATATTGATTAACAAGCTACCTAAAGAAGATAAAAACCAATGTTGTGTTTTTTTTTGAGATAACGGTAAGCTTTGTATTCATAGAAACAAGTCCAAAATAGGAAATACATTAGTAATACATATAATACTGCTAATAAGACCCAGGGCACCTCAATCTGTGTAGAAAAGGTTTCTACTAAGACTAACATCCTCCCACCCAAAAGACACTCCGACTACCCCGTGATATGTAATCCCTCGGCCTCCATTGTGATGTTACGCGCCCCGTCAAGGCTCTTCCCCAATCCTGTATGCATCGCACAACCAACTCCCATAGGTTGTCGAGGTAAAATCTTTGGCCACCAAACACCGTCGCATTCCTTGATAGCCAAATCGCCCACATCCCCGCGGGAATGATCACCCAACTCAACTCCGCCTCAATGCTTTTATCGGCCCTTCGACGCACGCTCTTTGCTGCGTACCACAGCTCCTCAATGCAAAGGAAATTTGTCCGGATGATGCCCCACTCCTTCAACCTGAGCCAGAACGGTCGAATTGCTTCACACGCACAGAACAGGTGGTCTGCCGTTTCCACCTCCAATGCGCACAGCAAGCACAGCATGGATTCGTTGGGGGCGCCATTTTGATCTGTACTACTTGGTTAACACCTGACGTTGATAGACAAGCCACATTAATATCTTGACTTTCAATGGAACTTTGGGTTTCCATATCTCCGCATACATCGGTACCACCGTGGCATTTGATTCTAACATCGCACTCCACCATTTGTAACCACCCCTGACCGAGTAACCACGCCTCACATCGGGTAGCCATACGAGCTCATCAATCCTGTCTCGTGGAAGAGGGAAGACTTGCAGCACTCCCAGTAAAACCGTTTCCTCCCCCCTTTCTGTTGCACTGGGTTCCCGTGTTAATCCGATCCGCCAGCCCCAGGATACGCCTACGGAGTCCCAGCAATCAACCACCGTGCTGTGCTGGTCAGCCGCGATCCGATACATCCTCGGAAACCTATCTTTTAAGGCGTCCGTGCCACACCAAATGTCAGACCAAAAACGAGCTTGCCGTTCATCCCCGACCTGCCATGCAAAAGTGTCCCTCAACAACTGCACGTCCTTGAATCAGCCTTTGAATAATTGCGATGATGACCGCTCTATACTCGGAAAATGGGAGCCCGCCGGCGTTGTATATCTCGTGCTGAACACCTTAACCCACATCGCCTTCGGATCCGCCACCCACTTCCAAACCCATTTAGCTAACAGGGCCTTGTTCATCTGAACGATGCTCCGAACCCCCAAGCCGCCCAGTCGTTTAGGTTGACGAACCTTGTTCCATTTTATCAAACACACCTTGCGCACGCCACTGTCCGCTCCGCTCCACAGAAACGTCCGGCGTAACATTTCCATCCTATTCGCAATTCCAATTGGAATTCGGAACAGGGACATATAAAATAGAGTCATGATACCCAGGCTCCATAATATAAGCCCCACTCATAAGCCCCACGAAGTGTCATCATTTCATTGGTTGGTTTTTTAGTTTGTTGACTTTTTCAAAAAATGGTAAAATGACAAAATACAAATTTGCCCTTCATTAAAAATTTGTCTTATTAACCCAAATCCCCCTATTTTCTCTATTTGGTTATGACTTTTCATGTAAATCTTAAAATCCATTTACATATTTCAAAATTTGAATTTGAAAATCATTACCTAATTTATAATTGAAGCTAGATTACACCAAAAATTACCGAAATTGTTTTCATTAAAATCCTTCAAACAACTCATTTTCTCTAGGTAGTTATTGTATTCAAATTTAGATAAAAAACACATATAGTTAACATATGAAACAGTTACATTTTATATTGGTAGTTACAAATACATTTCTTAAATATTTACATCTCTCATAACGATTTGTTACATTTATATAAAAACTGTTACATTTATATAGATGGAACAAACAATTATATTTACCTAAATGTCAAACAGTTACATTTACTATTTAAAATTATCTATTTCAATTTCTAGTGCACTGCCTTTCAAAAAAAATGTAGGAATCCTCTGTAAAAGTATGTACTTCATTGTTACACTTATACGTTATTTCTATTTGCATTGTTAAAAGAAATGCACAACATGAGATAATGTTACATTTCAGAGTGTTACATTTATGAATGTAACAAAATTGTGTAAATGAATATCCGAGTTCAGGAGTCTAATATAAACATCACACAAACCAGTAATAATTAAATGTAACAATATCAAAATTACATTTATGAAATTATAATGAAACAAATATAAAAAAAAGTGTGAAATAGTGATCAAAACATAAAAAAAAATCATTTTTTGAATTGAAACATGTAACATAGATTGAATATTTGATCATCAAAAATTTAATTTCAAATTCGATGTGACTTTCATTCAATAAGATAAAAAAAAACAAAAAAAACAATTGACAAACCTGATCCGAAAGAGAGATCCAACTCGATAAAGAACAAATCAGTTTTTCAAACTTCTTCAAATTAAAATTTCCAGACTGCTATAGGGATTAATGATTTTACACAATGCAAGGAAGAAGAAATACACTAATTAATGAAATCTCCACAATCCTAGGAATAAGTAATTAATGAAATCTCCACAATTCTAGGAATAAATCAAACCGTTTTCCTTGTTTAGAGGTGGTTATCAATTAAATGGTATAATAGGTAATGTCCTATTGCCACATCATGGGACCTGTGATGGGGCCTGGAAAGTTGGGGTCTAGGAATCATTATTGGATAAAATATGAACAGATTTGCCATTACTGTCTGTAACAACGTTAGTCGACCGCCCCAACTGAGTCGTTTCCCGGCCCAACCTTCTAGTCGTTTTTCCATCCTTTCGGTGAGCGGGCGCCAATCCACGCACGGATCTTGGACACGACCAGGGGGGAGCCCCAAATGCTGATTCGGAAAGGATTGCCTCACGCAACCCATTATACCCGAGAGATCGTCCACCACCTCTTCCTCCACATTCACCGCTAACAAAGCGCTCTTTGATAGATTGATTTTCAAACCAGATAGCATCTCGAAACAGCCTAAGATAAGACGCACGCCCCGCATGGCCTCTCGCTCTGGAGTGCAAAACAATAGCGTATCATCTGCGTATTGGCATATGGTATTGGCATCTCGAAACCAATGTTGTGTTGTCCAGTTGTTTCATTTCACAAATTTTTAAAGTACAAGATTAACCTGACCTCTCTGTCATAGCTGTAAATACGAATAATTTGACTGATCAATTTGGAGCAGTATGTATCTCTGAAGAACTCCTGAAGTGACAACTTTCATGTCTTATAATCTCAAACGAATGTTTCTCTGCTCTGTTTCTGCTATCCTGGTTTATGAGCTAAGGATTTCCTAGTAAACCCATGGTGGAATTAAATATCCGATTCATCGGATATTGTGTTTTCTTTTTCTTTTTTTTTTTATGACGGAGGGACCTTTTGTGGCTGACTTTACGGTCAAGCTGGTAGGCTACCTTCGCCTGTGTGTCCCAGTCCGACAAATTTTTTTTTCGAACTTCGTCAAACAAAAAGGATTTTTGACACAGCGCTAAGACTCAAACCTAAGATCTACCATTAACATAGGTAAGCCCTCGGATATTGTTATGATGAATAAATAACTAAAGATGTGTTGTTTGTTATCAAAATGCAAGGAATGATAATAAAATACATTTTGGATCCATCATATACACTGCTTGGTGATAAAGCTTCACTGAGTGAGATTGTCAGTAAATCTAATCTATTGTGTTTTCTCTCTTTTTTCTACACCAGGTACATAATTTAGTTTTAACTTGGTTAAAATTCAACTTTTTGCCAAATGAATGAATCAACAGGCAGATTTGCTTCTTATATTTCGAACTGTGAATTAATGATCTTTCATGAGTTGCAAATCACTCTGTATCAATTGTGATGGTCTCTTCGGCGAGATCTCTGGATGTTGTGTCAAGGGAACACATACATATCTGGTGCCTTTTTAGATTTTCTCGGTTTTTTTTTTTTTTTTTTTTTGAAAATGAGAAATATTTTAACTTCTTTTATTGTATCTAGACCATGAAAAAGTTATGAATATAAGCAATTCTGTTCCATGACACTTGAAAAGATTCAACCTGCACATCCTTTGACACTAGTCTTATTTTAATGATCTGTAACTTTGGTAAAGAAACTCAATCAAGTTCAACAACTTCAATGTTTTGAAATATGAAATCAAGCAAATGCAATAAATCACAAAATATCCTTACAATACATTTGTTATATTTGAAATGTGACAAGATAACAGAAGTAGCCCACACAAGTGTGAATTAGAAATCTCAGCTTAACAAATAAAATTGAACATGAAAGACGCACATATCAAATTTGTTTTTTTCAACCGCATCCAAATAATCTATTCACATGATATGAAATTAATCACCCTAGCAGCAAACAATCTTGCATGATTTACGGATTTGGTATAGAGCCACTAAATAATTCTTAAGGTCCAAAGCTAGACAAAATAACATAATCTATCTAAAAATTTGAATACTTGACAAATTAAAAAAATCCTAAAATCTAAAGGGCCTTCAAGTGGTACCTATTGGGGTAACCTGTAATATGCTACAATACATTAATATCCATGTTACATGATGATAGTTACACATGAAATTGCTGATATTCACACGACTGACTTATACAATCCCAGGCCACATTTTCACCACATAAGCATGTTACATAATTTCATGTATTCAGATAAGCATGTTACATGGTGATTGCTGGTATTCACATGCTACAATAGATATACTACAATACATTAATATCCATGTTACATAGTGATTGTTACACATGAAATTGCTGATATTCACATGCCTGACTTATACAATCCCATGCCACATTTTCACCACATAAGCATGTACCTAAAATCTAAAGGGCCTTCAAGTGGTACCTATAATATCTAACCTGTAAGATGCTACAATACATTAATATCCATGTTGCATGGTGGTAGTTAAACATGAAATTGCTGATATTCACATGCCTGACTTATACAATCCCAGGCCACATTTTCACCACATAAGCATGTAACATAATTTTCATTGGAAGTTTTACTTCTTTTGTTTTTTTTTGGTTGCGGGGGGGGGGGGGGGGGGGGGGGTTGGGGGGAAGGTTTACTTACCCAATGGAATCCTACCTCTCCCAGATTATGAGAATCACTGAAGTGCTATATAGAAGACCTCAGCTTTGAACAGCTGAAACCGTAGGCGTGGCATCAGTTCCTTGAAGTTGAACTGAAAATTCAATAACAATTGTCAATACTAATCAAGTTTGGCTACTAATTTCAAAACACACCCAGTGTCTCTAATTGTTATATGCACCTTTATCTTCAGCCATTCTTAACTTTCTCTCTTTGTGTTCCCATATAATCACCATAACAATAAGTATTAAGGCCGCAACTCCAATAGGAACAAAAAATCCAATGGCTAAATGCTTGTTTGTTTTCTCTTCTGAATCAGTACCTTTAAAATCTGAATAACTCAATTTAACAGGAGAAAGAACTAGTTAGTATAGTTTCAGATGAAAATTTTCACTTATGAAGTGTAATTAATTACCTTGTGGAGTCACGCTGATGGCCGAAATTAATGGTCCATATACCGCTTGATTAAGTATGGAAGTAGTACCCCTTCCTGCCCAGAAGAAATGGATCTCGAGGAAGTTATTCGACACGGAAGCAATGTATTCCTTCTTCACTGCTTTAAAAGACTTCCCAGCTTTTTTTCTGATATCAAAATCTTTTTCCACCAAGATACCCTGAAGATGTGAATTCGTTACTTCTCATGAATCCAAATGCTTAATGCTGGTTCATTGGGATTCTATTTAGATAATCTTCGAAAATGTATTGATCCATTGCACAAAAATCATTTAGAATAAGATAAGTATTTTCACAGATAATTGTAATCCTCGGATACTCCCCATTTTAAACCAATTTTATAAAACAGCATTTTTTCATGAAAGTTGCTGTTAACCTGCTTTTTCATAGATGCTACTATGAATCAACTTTCATTAAATCTGTTATTGACTCTCAGCACATTAAAACCAAGATCCGAAAGAGTTAAAATTTCAAAATACCCATTTGGAATTGCGTATCTGAAAAACTGATATTTTGACAACTGGTTCTAAACAGGGTAAAATTGCCACAATCAGTCTGCAGATACAGAATTAGTACAGTATGAGAATCTGGACATGTTTATAATTCAGTCTGTTAATAGACCTTCCACAACTAGATATTTGAATAGTGTGGAACATGAGTATCACTACAAATGTGTTGGCCTTCTATAGTTAAATTTTTAGTGACAACAGAATGAAAAAAGTATAGTTCATAAAATCACTATTACTAATCGAAATATGTTATAACCAGAATTTGTCAATATGATCATTCAATATGATACCTGGATATAAATATCAAAAACTCGCGTTTCATTTCTCATCCAATATTGGTCTTCAAATAATAACTCTGCAAACTGTAGACTCACAGTGTAATTTCCTGTCTGAAGCCCCAGACCAAAATATCTAAGTGAAGATGGTGAATGCCTGGCAGTCTGGAATAACTCTGAGTCCAAAGTATTATCAAATCGATGTGTACTGCTCAATATATATGTGTCATTTTGGCTACTCGTATAGGTCCCCACGTTACTAACTGCCCACCTTTTTGTGTCACTAACATAGTACGATGCAGCGCCAAGGTTCTCAGTGTCATCGACAAACAAAGTCTCATCAGAAGCTGTTATGGACTTACCTCCACAATTGATTGAGAAAGTATAATCTGTTGAAACATAAAAGATTTTTAGAATTTTGGTTCACACATTTTCATTAATCAGGTGAATCGCTTACATGGGGATTCACTAAGGCAGGGAATGTTACGCTGGAGGCAATTCAGCCCTGATGGCAAGACACTGAACATAAAAAGTATAATAAGAGGAGAAATCATTATTAGAGAGTGAATACTTCTGCAAGCTGGTTGTGAAAGTTCAAATCCATTAGTAATTTTACGAGCTTAATGAACATCATTCTGAGGCTTTTGATTCATCTTGAAGGTATTTCCATCTGAAATTTTGTGGATATAGAATAATGACTGATGATATCAGTACCTGCTGTTTAAATCATCGATAGCAAAATTGTTGGCTACCAAGTTCCTGTTAATAGAAAAAGAGAAAAAAGCAATAGAAAATCAGATAACCACAAACTATTATAGGTTTTCATTCCAGTTTCAGTCATCTAGAGAAAAAGAATGTACACTTAATTCATGGAACAGTTTTCATAGCAATAATAAGAAGAGAGGTTTATTATCCTACAAACATACAATTGTAAACCGTTTGTGTTAACCCATGAAGGCAAGCTTCCTGAGAGTTGATTGTAGGACAAATCTCTGTAATTTTCAAAAAAAGATCAACATCAATGTCATTGCAAAATAATATTTGTAAATAGCATTAACTGAAGAAAGCTTCATTGGTATGTGATATGTAAAAAATAAATGATTTGATACTTAAAAAGAAAAATATCTATGGACTAAAAATAGAAATCTAGAAGGATCTGTAATAAAATTGTGTAGGTTGTGATTGTTAGTTAGTATAAACAACACAAGTTGACATACATATTGAGAAGTACTGGACTTTTCTGAGAAGGCAAGGAACCAGATAAGCTGTTGTTTCCAACAAACCTGAATTTCAATAAAATAGAGGAGGATTATTTAAACTGATAAAATTTGAGTGACAGGCAAATCATATTAAGAGCAGAGGAGAATTATTACTCACAAGAACTGAAGTGAACTAGAATTGAAGAGAGATGGCGGGATCGGACCAGTAAGATTGTTGAAACTCAAATCTCTTCAATGTTGAATAGAGAAACATTAACAAATGGACTAGCAATATTTAACAACCACATTATTGTAGAAGCTGTATATATACACGAAATGGATAAAGAACTTACAGCATCTGTAAGTCTTTGAATTCATTCATGTTGGGTGGTAGAACACCAGACATCTTGTTATTTCTCAAAATTCTGCAAGATATATAGTATAACATCTATTCAGAAAATCATATAAACTCCATGAATGTTGAGAACTATTAATGTAATAAATTGATTTTGCATGGTAGATGACACTTATGTGAATTTGGAGAAAAACTAATTAGAAAATAATGATCTTACAAGGTCCTTAAAGATTTCATGTTCTTGATCAAGTCCAAGGAAAAGGAGCTACCGCCAGATAAATCACTTATGCGCCTGCACAATAAGTAAATACTTAGAAAATGGAAAAACAAACTCTATGCATCTCTTATACCATATGTCATTATCTTGATCATGTTATTATCCATTTTAAACTGTAACAAAAATAAAATCCCCTACCTTGCATAAAGACATGCAGAAAGTTAGGTGACAGAGGGGAAGGAAGTACTCACAAAGTTGTCAAGCTGGTAAGATTGGAGAAACTTGAAGGAATTGAGCCTTGTAAAGAGTTCCCTTCAAACCGCCTATTTAAGAGTACATGGGGTGAAAATTTTAATTTAATGTGTAAGTAAATACTTTATAGCATTCAGAAACAATGTGAATCACTAACAATGAGCTGTATTCCAAATTTGATATGTACCTGGAATTGTAATTTCACATTCACACCTAACAGGATAATAATGGTAGAATATATCTACAAAATACTATAATTATCTTTTTACGAATGTACACATACTATACTAAATGGAACAACAGTTATCGAATATCTGATGTACACGAACTTTATGACTTACAGAAAATTGAGCCGTGTGAACATGGCGATCTCATCGGGAATCGGCCCCGTAACATCCATTGCTGACATTCTCCTGGAAATGATGAAGTAGTGAGGAACCTAACATTGTTTGTGCGCGCGCTCGCGCGATTGCAGTGCATTAAGACTGTTGAACCTAACATTGTGCGCGCGCGTGCGCGCTTGCATGTGTCTTGTCATGCTTACAATCGGACGACGCGACATTTTTTCCGTTTATTGAAGGTGCAGTCGCATTTGATGCCCGGATTGAGAGTGGGATCGTCGATGTTCGTGGCGTTGTCGATGGCGGTGCCGCTGCATGGCTCACCACTTATGTTCCAGGAAGTGGTGGCGGAGATGCGTAATCTTTGGAACATGGTGTTTAAGGCTCTTGCTGTAGCACGAAAACAAAATTCCAACATCAGCCAACCTGATAATTTGTTGGATTCAAATGATTGAAATGACATATAGCTCCAAAGTTGACTGGGGTGGGGTCTGGTCATATACCTAAAAGGGCCCTATCAGGTGTGGCATAGGCTTATTAGCCCCTGGTAGTTATATTGGGTTAAATAACAATTCATTATGAATAAATTAGGGGTGTAACTCGGGCGGGTTGGGTCGGGTTGAAGGTCTGTCCAAACCCAACCCGCGATGCACAAGGCACAACTCGAACCCGAGCCCGACCTCAACCCGAAGGGTGCAACCCGAGCCCGAACCCGACCTCAACCCGCGGGTTCAGTCGGGTTCAGGTCGAGCCCGGGCTCAGGTTTACTTAACTGCCTTATCCTACCCCGTAAGGCCTTGACTCCTAAACCAACTCTCACACAGTCTCCCTCTCTATATATTTATCCTCTCATCACCTCTCTCTCTCTCTCGCTCTCCCCAACAAACATTTCGATCGGTGAATCTCGTCCCTTGATCAAAGAATCAGATGGCTCTCGATGTGCTCACAACCACAGCCAACCCAACCGACCTCTTTAAAGAACAACATCAAAAAGAGGAGTTCCTGTAACTGGAAGGATGGCCCAAGAAGAAGAGGACCAAGCGCCCCCGCCACCCATCGGAGGAGGAGTACCTCGCCCTCTGCCTCCTCATGCTCGCCCGAGGCGCACCGCCCTCGCCGTAATAGATCACCACATACAAACAATGCATCAAAAGTCACATATTTCACTCATGACGAGGGTCGACGACGGTTGGTGAGGGTCGACAAGGGTTGAAGGTCTACAAGGGTCGGTGGGATTGTGATTAACTGATTTGTGTTGTGAGGCTGTGAGGGTTGGGTTTTTATTTTTATTTTTTTTATATTAGGGTGTTTGTTCAGTGACGGCTGAGGGAAGATTGAAGAGAGATTAAGTTAGGGTTAGGTGTAATGAATGGTTGTGATGTTATTTTAAACAATGGATGGTCAAGATTTGTTTAAAAATGAGAGGAATTTGTGTGGCAAGCCCATTAACTATTTAAGCCCATATTTCACTTCGGGTTCGGGTTCAACCCGATCAACCCGAGACTCCAACCTGAACCCGACCCGAATTGAGTTCGGGTTGGTTCGGGTTCGGGTCGGGTTTAACCCGACTAGGAAAAACCCCAACCCAAACCCGCCCACAAGTGGGGTTGGGTCGGGTTCAACCCGCCCAAGTTGCACCCCTAGAATAAATAAATTTTTGTTTGGTTGTTTTTTTTGTTATTCTTATTGAGAAACATAAAAGTAATATTTTTGTTGTTTGGTTCATCTAGGATAAAGTGATGATAATTGATGGATAAATGATTGATAAGAGTTTATGACTTTTTAAATGATAACTATACCCTTGAATACGTGTGAGAGATGTGAGTTTTTTCAATGTGTGTGAGACTGTTAGGTGAGATAAATTTTTTAAAATAACAAAGAATGATTTTTTTATCCATTGGCATAGATAAACCCAGATAAACAATTCGAATCTTTCCTTAAAATAATTATCAGGGTTTATATGTAGAAAACAAACAATGAATAAGAGATATTTTTTAGTATTCACTTTGCGAGTTTTCAGAGACTCATATGTCTGTCTTAACTTTAGCAGGGATTTATATAGGATTATCCATGTTTATAGGGACATAGATGTCGTTAACCCTGAATTTAATTGAATTGAAGTATGACTGGTTGTATCTGCACTCAAATAGCAAGACTTTAATGATAGAAAATATGGTGACCTTACTATATTTATAATATAGGGATGTGTTGTAATTTCCAAAGGAAAATGTTAGGTGCAGTTTCATTTTATAACACCCCATATAGTCTGCCCACATTATGAGAGTTTTTAAAAATAGTAAAATGTTTTGTAATGAGATTTATAGGTTTGTAAGATAAAAATATATAGTTTTATTATCTATCACATGAATCCATTGGACTGTAAACATGAAAATTATTAACGATATATATATATATATATATATATATATATATATATATATATATATATATATATTGTCTAAGGAGGTATATGCATGGTTATTGAAACATATATATTTTTTACGGGGTTATCCAAACTACGTACAACAACGCTCATTTGTAAGAGTATACCTTTTTCATAGTTGGGTGTTGATATACTCAATCATTATATTCTTACAATTTAACCATTACAAAATATTTAATCAATTAAATATTCAAAAATATTCAAAATGTTTCATATTTTATGAATATATATATATATATATATATATTCCTTTACAGAATTACAGTTATATTTTCATAATTATTTTTTAATAGTCTTAAAGGTGCATTGATTAGTCCATTTTTGAAGTCCACGCTCTCAATTTAACATGTTTTTCATTTATTTTCCTAGAGATGAATTTTGTATTTTTTAATGTTACTTGAGTTTACATATTTGAACAAGACAACAAGTAGAGTGACCTATTAAAATTGAATTCTGATCTGAATGTACTCTTTTAGATGGCCAAGAACAAAATAAGAAAACATTTAAAAGATTTTAATTTTGAAAAAAAAACAAAAACTGCCCCCTTTTTTTGGCTTATTTTGGTAATTAAGAGAAAATGCTGATATTGAGAAACCTCATCACTTATAAACTCTCCTCAATTGTTTCATTCTCTAGACCAGATCATCTCTTAAAAATGCATATCTAATGAATGAACTCATATAAAGACAGCGTATCCTCATGACGTAATTCTTAATTGGTTAAGATATTCCCTCTCAGTGAAGAATTCTGAGTTCCAATATTATCTCTGATGGAAATAAGAAGATTTAATCAAGAAAAAAAAATACTTATAATGAAAAGTAGAAACAAATAAATAAGAAAACAGACATATATGAAGCAGAGAGAGGAATAACCTTCAGAAGGGTCAGTTTTAGCTTGAGCATGCGAACTCCCAATGAAGCATGAGACGCATATAATAAGAAAAGAAACAAATGCATGGAGAGGGGAATATGAAGAAGTTCTTGGTTTCAACATCTCCATTGAAGTTTCTCTTCTCTTCTTCCTCTTCTTCTTCATATAAATCTCTCTTTTGGAGGACCCAAAAGAGATGATGCTATTGACTTTAATTTCCCCATTTGCACATATAAACCGCGTCTCCCCTTACATGTCACCATAGGAAATTATGCAACTGCCAAGTTATTGTTTTTTGGTGGGTAACTTCCATGTTGTTGTATGTGCTACCTTTTTTAATTCTAGTGGGACCACAATTGACTTTAAATATATGTGTTTCATGAGGCAGGTTAAGTTTCTCAATATGATGGATATTAATTTTCATAATCAGATCCTTTTGAATACGGATATTTTTTTGATAAATGACATGTTTAAATATTAACATTAATTTGAATAATCAAGTGATATTTTAAAGAAATATGAAAATTAAAATTGAGAATTTAAGGTTTATTCTCTCTTTCAAATATCATATATTAAAATTTTAATGGTATTATAATATATTATCATTGTGATTAATCATACAAGAACAATATGGGTAATATATAATACAAATATATATAGATAGATAGATTCCAGATCAGATAGATTGATATCCATATCCGCAATCTAGATCTTCGAATATCGGATTTTTCTAATTTTTCAGGTATAGATTCGGATCAGATTCGGATTTTTTTGGATGATTGATAGGCTTAGGCATGCTAAGATTGACTGAGGTAAAAATTCAATGTGTTTAGGTTTGATTTGTAAAAGAGTTTGATTACATATGTATTATATTATTGTGCTACACGTGTAACACTATCCTGCACTATTATATAAAGTGCTTAAATCCCTCTCTAATAGTTAAAGGTTTCATTATTATTTTCTTTCTCTTATATTAACATGGTATCAAAGCTATCTAAAAAACCATAAATCCACAAAATATTATTTTCCTCTTCTCTGCTTCGATTGAAGGGTCCTCAATCAAAGCGGGAGAGGACTTTTGGTATTCATATTTTTCTTTTCTTTCATTTGATCTTTGATGTTTCTACGTGATGTGCACAACTGTTTCACTTTGTGTTCGCGTGTGTCGACGCACGTGCCTCCGTGTCCTCTACACATTGTCCACTTGCCCCGTGTGCCTTTACAAGTCTCCACGCGCCTCCGCATCTCCTCGCACTCTGTCTCCGTGTGCAGCCTCCTCATGCCTTGCCTTTGCAAGCCCTACTTCCTCGCGCCCTACCTCTGTGAGTCCTACTTCTACGCGACTGCCTCTCAGTACGCCATCTAAGTGACCTCCACGGAGACGTCCGCATCCCTCGAGCGCCTTGACCGTCCGCGACCCACATACAATCATCTTGGTACTCATTTTTCTCAATTTTTATGCTCTGCATATTTGTGCACTTCATTTCTTCATCCAAGATCTCCAATTTCTGTTTTCTGTTTTCTTATATTTCTCTATTTTCTTTGTCGATATTTCTGTCACCTTCTTCCTCAGCTGCCGATCTACCAGCCTTTTGATGTCATCACTCATTTAGTGGCATCTCTTTCCGCATCATTGATGCATCCACACACGTTTTTCTTTGTATGCACTCTTTCTCTTTCCGTAGCATTACTATCTTCACACACGTCTTTTTTATGTGCATTCTTTATTCTCTCTCTTTGTTCTCTGCGTTGTCGCCAACTCGGCGATAATGTCATACCCTTCCATGAGTTGATATTTCCATTAAGCGGACTTTCTTTCTTGTTTCATGCATTCACTGTGTCCCTTTGTTTGACGCTTTCGCACATCCTTATGCTTCCTTCGGTGCATCTTCCTGGCCCTCTTTTTTATCATAACATTTCTATTCTCACTCTCTCTTTGGTCTCTCTCTCCTTCCTATTATTCCCATTAGTTCACACTCCATCATTTTTTTAATCAATTTTGCATTCCTATGCATTCGTCATGTTCCCGTTTTATCGGAATTTGTTTTTGGTTGGTTGTTTGTGACGATTTCAACACCACCACTCGATACGCTTCGCGATCAACGTTGGCAATTTGTAGAAAGGCTTCAATATCACCATCAGCGTGTACAGTTTGCAGAAAGGAGCTTTGATACGCTTCGCCTTAAGCAATTTCAGTTTGCATAAAGGTTTTGTTTTATTTTCCCCATGTTTGGAGGTGTTTATATTGGATTTTTAGTTTATCATTTTTGTACAAACTCTAAGATTAATATCTTTCAGACCTTGTGAGGGGGTGTTCAAGTACTAGATTACATGTGTATTATATTATTGTATTATACGTGTAACACTATCATACCCTATTATATGAGGGCCGGAAAAATTCAACTAACCCCCTATAAACTGCCTGAAATACATATAACTTTCTGACTTTTTTTAAAGTCCATATACCTGAAAATACCTATGTAAATCCAAATACCCCCCCCCCCCCCAGTTAAAATTCTGTTGACATATAAAATAAACTGCCTGAAATACATATAACTTTCTGACTTTTTTTAAAGTCCATATCCCTGAAAATACCTATGTAAATCCAAATAACCCCCCCCCCCCCAGTTAAAATTCTGTTGACATATAAGGAATATTCTGTGAATATTCCATTTGATTAACACTGATTGAAAATACAGCATGCCATAAAACCCTTACAATTTGTAAAAAAATACAGAAAACCCTCTATAAATAGCATATTTACCCCTCCTGATAGATTATAAAATCCTAGCCAGAGAGGTAAAACCATCATTTATAGATGATTTTCTGTATTTTTAACACATTGTAGGGGCTTTTTGGTATACTATGTTTTTTATTAGGATTAACCATATAAAATATTCGCATAATAATCCTAATATGTCAACAAAAATTTGTATGAGAGAGAGGGTGCTCGTGAGAGAAACGTGAGAAAGGGAAGGGACTAGAGAGAAAGAGAGAAAAAGTATTTGATCTCTTCCTTTAGTTTTAAGCTTCAGATTTTCTTATTATATAATAGATCTATGTTTAATTGCATTTATGAGTTTTTTTATAAATTTAAGATTTTGATTTACTTTAAGGATTAGATATATTTTTATGTTATTGTATTTTGCCTTTTTTTTTTAATATAAAACTAGTGTTTTGAGTTATTAGATATATGTTTATGCTATTGGGTTTTGAGTTTTGATAAATCTAGGGGTTTTTTTATTATTTATTTTAAAGATTAGATCTAGGTTTAGATTATTAAATTTTGAGCTTTTAATAAAACTAGATTTATAATTTATAAGTATACATAAAAGGATAAATTTTATTAATTTTTATCTTTTACTTGTTTAGAGTTTTTTTATATATATAAAAATGTGTTTTCATATTTTTTATGAATTTTAGTTATTTTATTATGATTTTAAATATTTTGGATTTTGTCTTTTTCTATTTTTGTCCCTTCTGTTTTGTCTTTTAGTGACTGGTTATATGTTAGACGGGTTTTCATCCTCTAGGCTATGTTATATTCTCTTCTATGGGATTTATATGAAATAGGTTTAGATGATTGGGTATAACAATTTATATCTATTAATTATGATTAGGGAAATTAGGTCTTGGGCCTAGGCTTGAATTATAGGTTTTAATTAATCATTTACTTGGTTCAATTAGGTTGTAATATTTGTTGCGGGTTTCATTCTCAAGACCTTGGGTCTATTCAAGATGAGTTAGCTTATCGATTTATCTCATGTCATCTTTTGCTCTATAATGTTGTATTTCACATGCTAAATTAGGCTAATCGTATTTGAGCTATATTATATGTTATTCATGCATGTATATTGTGATAATTTTGGATGATTTTGATATTGTTCATATTGATTAATTTGCATTCTTTATTGAATAAAATTGCATGATTTAACTTCTTCGTCATGTCAATTAATATAGCATGAATTATGCTATTCGTGTTTCAAGAATTAATAGAACACGTATATTGATGCTTATGTTTTTTAGATAATTATTTGAATTAAAGATTTGACATTTTTGAGAATTTTGAAAAATTTAGGACTAATGGAGATAATCTAGTCTTAAGGAGATTTTTTTTAAGATGCATATCATGACATATTTTCAGAATAAATTCTCCTGTCGTATTTCACCTTTGGGGAGAAACGTCTAGGACTTGAAGAGTCCCAAAATCGGTTAGGGATGAGGTAAATCATTCCTTACAGCAGCAGATTAATTCCTTTATTTGGAGTTTGCTACAACCAGGTCATCTGATGCTGATGTTCTCGCAGTGATGGTAGCGGTGACCCATCATCGTTTTGTAGATCCGACGTCTCCTCAAGGGAGCTTTTTGAGCGATTTAGTGGCTTGGGGCTTGGCACACCTGTTTTGGAGAAATCATGAGGTTTAAATGATATGATCTATTATCATATCATTTAAACCTCAAGCCACTAAATCGCTCTTTTTTTGTCAAAATACTCTGGTAAAAACCATCATTGCAGAACACCCCTCAAAATTTTATAAGTTGTGTATCGGTACTCTTCCATTACATGTTGTTAATGTCGATTACTTAACTAGGGTTACCTGGGTAATTCTGACGCGTGCATTTACTCATTCATCACTAACCTAAATCGGATATTTTTCACCTCTCTTTCCCCCACTTGAACCAGATAAACCTTAACTTTAAATCAACAACTTCATCTCTCTCTTGCCTTAAACCATGCACATGCATATCATTATTACATTCTTTTTCGTCCTCTCGTGTTTAAAAATAACTCTATTCACTTTTTAAGAGATGAGAGGCATTCATGCGTAAATACACAATATATTGTTTTGGACACTGAAGAAGAAGATAAAACATTGGTATTTAAGACTTTTCAACCATTTTAAAGGTTTAAATAGGATTTTAACAGTACATACTACCATGTAACCCATGAAAGTTGACAAAAACCTATGAAACGGTGGTATATAAGACTTTGCAGGGGCACCGATGACAAACTTATAAAACTTAAAGAAATATTTATGCAATGATGGTTTTTAGTTTACATTAATATTTATTTCGACAAAAATAAAATATAATAGATGTATATCAATAAAAAAAAGAAAAAAAAAGAAGAGTTCCTCACTTTATCCAGAAGAACTCAAACACACTTTTTCATGAACAGTGGCACGCTCATGGATTTTAATAATGGCTGCTAGTTATTACCTTCTCAACTTGCAGTGTATGATGGACGTTAAGAAATCATCTCATATAGGCATCATATTATGGGCTATTTCATCATACATGCATCATAATTCATAATATGATATGAGACCCGGCTAGTTTCCTTCTGTTTTCATTAACTGCATGTCTTGTATAAGCTACTTCAATCTCTGAACCTATATATATACACTACTAGTTTCAATGTCAAATGGATGGATAAAAAATTATATTATGTGCCTTCTAGTAAAGACGAATGCGAAATATGCATGTATTAAATATTGTGTTTATCAACTGTCAAACATTGCATGTCATGTGTGGTCTTCATATATATACAGGTGTAATGAAGTGGAAGTGATCAAATACCCTCGTAAATCCAACTAAACATAGATCTATTATATAATAAGAAAATCTGAAGCTTAAAACTAAAGTAAGAGATCAAATACCCTCTTTTTTTTTTCTCTCTCTCTCTCTCTCTCTAGCCCCTTGTCTTCCTCACGATTCTCTCATGCAAAACCTCACAGAGCCCCACTCTCTCTCACTCTCTCTCTCTCTCTCTCTCAAATACATATAGATTTAGATATCTAATATTCTCAATTGATCACAAATTTAAATTTAAAAAGTGATTGTTGGAAAGATTTGAAAGGATATGAATTAAAAAAGAGAATATATGCATAACCAAAATGAAAAGCGACAATTAAAAAAATCATAAATTTTATATTGATTATCTCATATATCTAATAAAACAAATCAAATTAAATATATACAATATTAATTCCAGTACAATTATGTAAGATATACATATTTTATAACATAAAAACATTTATTAAAATGAAAATCATCACAGAAACGAGAGGTAGGGGTGGTAAACAAGCCGAACGAGTCGAGCTTTGACATGTTCAAACTTGTCTCGTTTATAAATGAGCTGAACTGAGCCAAGCTGAGCCGAGCTCACGAGCCTATTATTTTAGGCTTTTTAGGGGTTGAAAACAAAATTTTAGCATAAATGAGCCATGTTCATAAGCCTAAACGAGCATAATTTTGTATTGATTTAATGTTCTGATTTTACAAAGGAGTTGAGTCAAATTTCAACTAAGTCTTTATAACACAAACGAGTCGAGTTTGAATACAAAATGAAGCTCAAACTAGGTCCCGAGCTTAACCGAGATTTAAAAATTGTTCAAACTCGCTCATTTGTTTAATTGATCGAGCCTGAACGAACTCATACCAAGTCGAGTCGGAGTCGAGCCCAAGCGACTTGCTTCGTTTACTAGCCCTAACGGGAGGTGTGAAAAATTATACAATGGCCCCTATATTATTTTATGTTTAAAAGTAGATCCCTATGGGAATTACAGTTAGGTCTCTACAGTAGTACAGTATAATGCAAGAAATTCATGATTACAACTACACTCCTGAAACCAATAAAGCCTCAAAATTTAATCTTTTGAGCTCCGAAATTTATGAGGTTGTAATTATTAAAGATCTTAAAGATCTCCAAAAGAAAATATAGAATAAAAATTTCAACATTAATAAATAAATATTTAAAATTGCAAAAGGCCCATAAGGATCCATTTAGTGGGTCAAAGATACACACAAAATAAACTCATTATAATTTAATTATCCTATTTATTTATTTAAAGCAAATATATAAGTAAGAGAAAAATACACGGGTGCTACAGAAGTTATGCCAAATCTGAACAACCTTTTGAAAATTTATTGTTTTTTTTTTTTGTGGGTAAAAAAGAATATGTATTGCTATAGTTGGATAGTTACATTCAGGGAATTACAAACTTGAAAATTTATTGTTGCGAATTCAGAATATCGTCAATTAAAAAACAAAAAAATACTGAATCATACCCACAAGTGGCCATAGCACGACGGTCAGGGCTAACCTATGTTAAGGGTAAGTCTTGATATTGAGTCTTGGCGTTGACTTAAACCCGTGGTACACAGGGGAAGATAGCTTACTCAGCTCGACCGTAAAACTAGTGATGGGGTCCCTCCATTTTCAATAAGTTATATACCTCTCATTACAGTGAATAAAGAATACTAATGAGGCATATAAGACTGTAAAAAGGACCGAGTGCTATAACACTCCTTTTTTTTTTAGGGTTTTTTATTTTTAAGTCCCCACAAACTATAGGATTTGGTGATTGATCTCTCACTTCTTCATATTTTGGTTTTAATCCACAGATTTAAAAGATATATTCCTTTTTAGTTCTTCCCAGGGACTAAAAAGAAAATTAAATAATTTAGGGATAGGTCCTTCCTAGGAACTAAAAAGGAACATATCCTTTAAACCAAAATATGAATAAGTGAGGGATCGATCACTAAATCCTATAGTTTATGGGGATTTAAAAATAAAAAACCCTTTTTTTCTTATATAACTAGTAAGTTTGATTTAGATAATAATCTGATGTGTTTGATTCAGAGTAATATAAATGCAGTAGGAGGGAGGGACCATATGCTTGACTTGGATGAAAGTCATTTGGGGAGAAAGACCTACAATAATTGAATCAGCTTGGCAAGGACTTATTACTGGCTCTTTTCGTTGATGTATGTTTGTGAGGTGATATCGCATCATTTAACAAAGTATTTGAAATCATCTAATACGTATTATGAAAAACATAAAAAATATATACATTCAATTCATTCGAACATGTTTTTCATTTCACATACTTTATTACGTAAATACGTGTTTCAAAAAAATTCAAACCGAACACGCTTTGCAAAACTGACGGCTAGATACATATGCATTCAGTTCATTCCATTTTGTACTTCATTTTTGCATACTTCATTAATATTTGAGTATGTAATTAAAAAAAAATCAATACCGGATGCGCTATGCAAAAGTGGCTCCAGGATATAACATGTTTTTTCTTTCTTTATTTGAAATAGCTAGGAATAAGAATAAGATTGAATGAGAGTAGTTGCTTCTTGTGGAATGGAATCAACTAGTTTCTATATTGCATACATGAACAATAACAAAGTGAAAAAGATAAAAATATAATATAATTAAGGTACATACCTACCATTCTATCAAAAAATAATAATAATAATAATAATTAAGATATTATAATATCTCTCACTGTAACTATTTTAGACACCGTTTAGATTCACATTTGAACAGTTATTGCGATTTAAACATCAAATACAAATCCAAACATTTTTTTTTTTTCAAATGTCACGATTCTTTGCATTTTTTTGTGTTCACTAGGTTTTTCTCAGCATTTGAAAATCTGTCAAAATAATATTATTAAAAAATGAAACAGATTTTCAAAATCTCTTCTTTCCCACCTCACTTTCAAATGGGACCTTCAGATCATATGGGATGACATAGAAATATGTGGTTATCTTTTATTTCTGAGTACATTTGTTCAACAAAATATAATAAAGGGGTGAGTCAATTTATTTATATTCCTATTTCTTATTGACGAATTATTCCTGATCACAATAGGAGCTAATAGTCTTTATACTTTCATTATAATTAAAATCAGTGCACTTACATTGAAATGATACCAATTATTTGCATGTTTCAAATTTGTCATTAAGTTTGGGTTGAACCCCAGCAATTCAATATTTCATCCCAAGATTCAACCCAACTATTAAATCATAACCCAAACTTGGTAAAAAATTAGATTTGATCAAGTTAAATCCTTCCAAGTTACACTCATAACTGTAAGACAGCTTATGAATTGAGATAATTTAATAATTTGTACATGTATTTATATGTTAAGAGAGCCCAAATTATATTAAATCTAATTTTTTTTTTAAATCAATTTCTGCAAACGCAGAATATAAATCCAAAATTGGAATAGTACTTGGAACTTCAAGAATATGGTGCTTATATTTGCACCCGTCTCATTTTGCACACCCTCTAAAAAAGAATCGTACACCCAAGAGGGGCGTGCAAAATGCAACAAAGGGTGCAAATAAACACCTAGAAACTTACCCAGATAGGATAATTGTTCAAGTGATAAAGAGTAGCTCCATTAAAATGAGATTGAATTAAAATATCAAACATTTATGCGGCCTTCAAATATAAAACAAAAACAAACTGAAACTTTATTTTTCACAGTTATGCGCTGTTACACAGTTTTTATTTCTGCCCCACTTTCAATTCTATATGCGTCGATAGAAAATTGTTAGAGCATATACTCACTTTAACGAGGTATATGTTTTGATAAATAAAAAATTCATAGTTTTTATAAATGCATTCATACAATTTATTGGAGTATATGCTTCATTTTTTTATAAAAATATATATCTCATTAGATGAGGTATACTGTTTAAAAAATTCAAATCAGTTACAAACTGAATTTAGAGCTAAAAATAGACTGAATGTAACATTGTCCTGTTAGAATATGAAAAGAATGAATCAATCATCTTATTAGGGTTTGTATCCAATATTTATAGTACAAAAAGGGAAACAAGGAAAAGACTAATCTACCCTTAACCCTAACATATATATACATTTAACACCCCCCTCAAACTCATGGTGGATCATACACCGAGAGTTTGCTCAACAAGAAACCATGCCGCTGAAGTGTATGAGACTTTGTGAAAAAGTCTGATAACTGAAGAGAAGAGGAAATATATGGGAGTGATATAGTGCCCGCAATAAAATGATGACGGACGAAGTGACAATCGATCTCGATGTGCTTCGTACGTTCATGAAATACTGGATTGCTAGCAATCTGAATGGCGCTCTTGTTGTCACAATATAGGGCAGTAGACGTAGATAGAATGATGCCCATGTCAGAGAGGAGGCGTCGAAGCCAAACAACCTCAGCAGTAGCAGATGCCATAGCACGATATTCGGCCTCAGCACTCGAACGAGAAACAATGTCTTGTTTCTTGGCCTTCCAAGATATAAGAGAGTCCCCAAGAAAGACACATATACCAGTTGTGGATTTTCGATCTGTGACATCTCCTGCCCAATCAGCATCAGTATAAGCGCGAAGTTCAAGAGTAGAAGAAGACGGTAACAGCAGAGCACGAGATATAGTGCCACGTAGATAGCGTATAATCCGAAGAACTGCTGCATAATGAACAGTACGAGGGGCAGCGACAAACTGACTGACAATATGCACAGCATAGGCAATGTCAGGACGAGTGACAGTGAGATAGACGAGGCTTCTAACAAGCTGTCTATAACGAGTAACATCCAAAAGTGGTTCTCCATCGTCAGGCCGGAGCTTAGCATGAAGCTCAATAGGAGTGGGAGAAATGCAATCATCAGTTAGACAGGCACGGTCGATCAAGTCAGCAGTATACTTGCGTTGGGAGAGAAGATAACCACGCGGAGCAGAAGCAACTTCCAAGCCTAGAAAATAGCGAAGTTTGCCAAGATCTTTCATCTCAAATTGACGCTGAAGATGTTGCTTGACTGACTGTATATGAGACGAATCATCGCCGGTGATGATCATGTCATCAACATAAAGCAGCAGGATAGTACGATGAGGACCAGAGGTGTGAACAAATAAAGCTGGATCAGAGGAACATGGAACAAACCCAGCAGCACAGATAGCATCAGTGAATCGAGCGAACCAAGCACGAGGAGCCTGCTTGAGACCATAGAGAGCGCGGTGAAGATGGCATACATGACCAGATGAATGAGGAAGACCCGGAGGAGTCATGTAAACCTCCTCTGATAAATCACCATGAAGAAAAGCGTTCTTGACATCAAGCTGATAAATGGGCCATTGACGAACAGAAGCAACAGAAATCAAAGTACGAACAGTTGTCATCTTGCTACAGGAGCAAATGTCTCATCATAATCAATACCATGCTGCTGAGTGAAACCACGGGCAACCAACCGAGCCTTGTGACGCTCAATCGAACCATCAGAGTTGGTCTTGATCTTATAAACCCACTTACAGCTGATAGGAGTCTTCCCTGGAGGAAGTGGTACAATTTTCCACGTATGAGTGCGTTGTAATGCACTAAGCTCCTCTGCCATAGCACCTTCCCATTCTGGAATGCCGACAGCCTCACGATATGATTGGGGCTCCCAATGAGTGGAAACAGCTGAAAGAAAACACTGAAAACTAGGAGAAAAAGAATCAGAGGCAACCAAGCTGAGTCGTTGAGGAGGTCGACGAGCGCGAGGCGGATTGCGACGAGGAGCAACTGGTGCGGAAGCAGAATCGTCTTCTGGCGAAGCAGCATCAGGAATAGGTGTAGGAGTAGGACAGAACCGTCCCACGTGAATCATCCGGAAAAGAAGTTGACGAAGACGGCAAGGGTGAAGATGGGACTGACGAGGAAGAGTGGTCAGGTACAGACGGAATAGATGACTGAGGAGCAGAAGATGAAGATGAGAAATCAGGAATAGAAAAGTCCAAAAATGTGACTTCCTCAACCGTGGATGGGGGAAGAGGAACAGGAGGCGAGCGAAGAGCGTAGTATGGATGACTCTCAAAGAATGTGACATGACAAGATGTCCGAAGACGACGAGCAACAGGATCATAGCATCGATATCCTTTGATCTCATTACTATACCCAAGAACGACACACATAGTGGAACGAGGAGACAACTTGGTACGCTCAAGAGGAGGAAGTAGGACAAAACACGTGCATCCAAAAACACGAAGACGAGAATAATCAGGAGGACTATGATAAAGACGCTGAAAGGGGGAGATGCCAGCAGTGATAGACGAAGGAGTGCGATTGATGAGATACACACTTGTAAGAACAGCCTCACCCCAAAACTGAACAGGAACAGAAGCAGAGAGGAGTAAGGACCGGGTCGTTTCGAGGATATGACGGTGTTTGCGCTCAGCAACCCCGTTCTGCTGATGAGCATAAGGAGTGGAAAGCTGTGGTAGAGTGCCTTGGGAGGATAAAAAATCACGAAAAGCACGAGAACAATATTCTCCCCCACAATCAGAGCGAAACACCTTGATGCGTTTGGAAAACTGAGTTTCAACCATTGTAGCAAAAGATTTATAGATGGGTAACAACTCAGAACGACTATGCATCAAATATATCCAGGTAAAGCGAGAAAAATCATCAATAAAAATAACATAATAACGGTTACCCCCTTTAGAAGGAATAGGGGAGGGACCCCAAACATCAGAGTGAACTAGATCAAAAGGAGAAGCAGAAATGTGTTTACTAGTAGGAAATGGAAGAGCCAAGTGTTTTGCCAACTTGCAGCCCACACATGGTTGAAGCTCAGTTTTTGAAAAGGAACCTAAAACACCGGTACTTATTAGATAACGAAGTCTTGGAGGAGAGAGATGGCCAAGACGGCGGTGCCATACATCAAAGGAGGAAGGAGAAGAAGAAATCAAGCGAGCAGAAGCTGCAGAAGACGAAGGAATATGAAGATGATCCATGTAGTAGAGCCCACCGCGTCTAGAGCCTGTCCCAATCTGCTTCCCCGTACGACGATCCTGTACAGAACAAGTAGAAGAATCAAAAGTAATGAGACAATCATGATCCGCAATTTGACCAACAGAAAGCAAATTTAGTGATAGACCAGGAACATGAAAAACATCAGGAAGTTGAAATCGATGAGAAGGATCAGCAAGAGAACCAGAACTCGACACAGACAGAGGAGTCCCATCTGCCGTACGAATAACAGGAGTGGGAAACACGCGAGTAGGACAACTAATAAAGGATGCCTGAGAAGTCATATGATGGGAAGCCCCAGAGTCAAGAATCCATGAGGAGGTAAGGTTACCTGTCGCCGCAGTAGAAGCAGAAAAGGGAGCAGATGAATCACTACCAGTCACTGAGCGAAGCATATCTTGAAGCTGTTGTTGTTGAAGGTGGAGCTGCGCAAGACTCTCAGTGATCTGAGAGGAAGAATATGTAGAAAAATCAGATGCAACAGCAGCTGCAGGTCGAGGCTGAGAGCGACGTGGAGGAACTGTAGAAGGTGCCCGAGGCGCTAGTGCACGTGATGCTGCAGGATCTAGTGGACGAGGTGCTGGAGGAAGTGCTCCAGGAGCTGAAGTGCGAGGTACATAAACAAGAGGAGCACCATCACGAGCACGCTTACGACATTCAGATTGCACGTGTCCAAATTTATGGCAATAATAGCAAGTGACCCGAGTGTAGCGATTGTCTTGACGATGTGCAACATTGACAGAACTGTGATCAACGATAGGCGGAGTGACAACAGTGCTGTTATATATGTGTCACTTTTTGGCCTATTGGCAACCATTGGAGCATTTTTAGCAGTTTTAAAATTTTTGTGTTTTTCGATCGGAACCGCATAATTTTGGACTGTTAGCTATCGTCCGAGTTAGAGGACTCCGATTGAAAATCTAACTGCATATTATGTGTCCTGGTGCCGTTTTAAGCCACTCATGAAAATTTCATCGAATTCCGGCATCGTTTCCAAAAATTTCGCAGTTCCGGGGCGTATCCGGGTTTTTAAGTCGCACGCTATATATAAGTGAGAGCTAAATCCCGAGTTACTATTCATCATCCCTACCATTTCACTTTCTCTCTCCCCTCTCTCCTTTTTCTCACTTTCAAGCCCCCTAGACCCCTCAAACCAAGAAACCTAAAGCACGGGAAGTGTAGATCGGGTCCCGATCTACGCTCCGGTGTCTTCAAATCCAAGTTCCGGCGATCCTAGCCTCCCCGACCTCCCCTCTTTGTCCTCTGATTTGGCCCGTTTCGAAGGCCAAGGTAGATCGGGGCGTGAGAAGGCCGTTGGGAAGGGTTTCGGTGCGCGGAGAGCACCCGGTCACCCCTTCCTCCCCCTCGGTAAGCTTCTTTCCCTCCTTTTTCTTGTTTAGATGATTGCTAGGGGGGGGGGGTTTGTGTTTGGGGGTGGTCGGCGGCAGTGGGGGTCGTCGGAGGGTGGTCGGAGGTGGTCGGCGGTCGTGGGAGGGGCGGTGGTGGCGCTCGAGCAGTGGCTGGCCTGTTCCGGGCAGCAGGCAGCAGCGGCAGCGACCCAGGCGGCGCGCAGGCCGGGCGCGCGCGGGCATGCGCGCGTGGGTGCGCGGGCGTGCGTACGCGCGGCGTGCGCGCGGTTCTAGTGCGGGGAGCTGCTCGGGCGGCTGTGCGCGGGGCTGTTCGTGCGGCTATGTGCGAGGGGCTGATGGCGAGCTGCGCGCGAGGAGCTGGTCGCGCGGGTCCGGCGCGAGGGGCTGGTCGAGCGGCGATGCGCACGGGTTCGCGGTGCTAGGCGTGCGGGTGCAGTGCGTGCGCGAGGTGGTGGCCGAGGGCAGTGCGCGCGGAAGGGTGTGCAGAGTGCGCGCGGAGGGCGCGGTGAGGCAGCCGTGATGCGCGCGAGACGCGGCGAAGCGACAGTGGTGCGCGGAGGTGCGCGGGGTGCGCGCGGGGCGAGGAGCAGCACGCGGGGGCGTGTGGGGTGCTCGCGGGCCGGCGCGAGGTGTTCGGGGCGCGCGCGGGCTGCTGCGGCTGGGCGCAGGGGACGCGCGGAGCCCCGGGGTGGTGCGGCGGGCAGGGGCCGGCGGAGCGCGGGATGCGCGGGCTGAAGCGCGGCGGTGCACCCGGGCGGTCGGGTGGCCGTGCGGGTGGTTGCCGGGGGTGTTGGGTGTTTTGATTTGGGATTTTGGGTATTTAATTGTGTGTTTTGTGTGATTTGGGGTCATTGTGGATTATACTTACCCAGTTAATACCTGTCTTGCAGATCTCGACGGACGGTCGCGCGTCGACCCGATTTCCGGTGAGTGGGACAACCCAACCCAGTTTGGGAGGCGTTACATGCTTTGGGCGTGTACCGATCTCCCCTGGGGCGTATGGCTTATATTAACTGTTGCAATTATAATCCATGTAAGCATGATGTGTGTGTAGAATTGCATGCCACCCTAGATTGTGTGTTAGGGACTTGCACCCTTAGGATTGTGCATGAGCCATGCATCCTGCCTCCCCGTTATCATGCTAGGAAAACCCGACCTGTGCATGCGTCCTATTAGTTTGATTTATTTAATTAAATGCAAACTGTATTAATTGATAGCATGCTTAGGGAATATAAGGGGGCCTTGCGAGGTTAACATTGAGACCCGGGTTAGGGTACTCCGTGTTCCTCGTTTGGTTGTCGGATGTCCTACATCGGGACCTCAGGTTACCCTCTCAAGGTCTCTTTTCCCCTTATATGTCTTATTTATTTTCCCCGCATCCTGGTTATGCGCGCTGGTGGAATTCTGAGGAATTCAAGACATTAGAGTTGTAGAGATGTGCTGTCAGCGGATCCGAGTGGATCATATGCGATGGATAGGCTGTTCTGTTCCCTTCGTCGGATCCTGTTAGAGACTACCTCAGCGTTAGACAGGTTGTCCCGTGCAGGGGCTCCCATTAGTAGGCGCCTCCTGTTTTGTGAAGGACTGTGCTGAACATGGGAGTGGCCAAACGACCTACGGAGTGAGGAGAGACTATCGGTGGACCAAGGGTGACCAACAGCCTAGTCAGTCCCAAGAGCCTATGTCACCTGCTAAGGGTGAGGGTGAGGGTATGGTGGGCCGGCGATGCGACGACCCACAGGATTATGTATGAATGATTATCAACCCGCTAAGTCCCAACATCCTAGGTCACCTGTTGAGGGTGAGGGTGAGGGTGAGGGTATGGGGTTCGGCGATGTAACGAACCCCCGGATTTGAGATATTATGCCACTTGTGGCTTATGGTTTGCTTAAATGTGGTTAATATGAACTGTATGCATGGGTTGTGCTATTCACTGAGCGTGTGGCTCACCCCTCGCATATTGTCTTTTTCAGTGATCTCTGAGGGAGGAGCTTCCCGAGCGACTACACCAGTAGAGGAGTAGCGCCGCGTCCCACGAGTTTTGAGGCCATCAGCACCCTTCTTTCAGTTGTATGTATATACTCTGTGCTTGGGCACCTAGTTGGATTATGTATGGATTTTTATTTGTGTATATATTTAGACATGTTGGCTCTCACAGGACATACGATTATGTATCTAGTCTGTAGTATATTTTGATTACAGACTCAGTCTTTTTAGCTTCCGCATTTGGTGTATATATTATGTCAGCCCTGCTTTTATCTGTGTTGTCATTTTAGTGATTGTTGTGGTATATTGTTGATTTCCTGTTACTGATATCATATATACACTTGCCGCGTCCCGGGGACGGCCGCCCTGGGGCGTGACAAGTGCGAAGACGCGTCTCCTCAGCAACTAATTCAAAAAGAACCGTATCAAGAGACGGTTTGGGAGAACGATGAAGAATCTGTGCACGAATAGCCTCGAACTCAGGACGAAGACGCATCAAGAATTGGTACAATCGTTGACGATTACGGTACTCACGATAGCGTGTCAGAAAAATACCCTCCATCTGAGGATCCATAGGTGCGAGTTGATCCCAGTAATCAGATAAAAGAGAATAAAAATCACGAATAGAAAGCTCCCCTTGATAAGAAGTAGAAATGGCCTGATGTAGATAGAATTCCTGAGCACCATCGGTCTGCGTATAGAAATTCTTTAGAAAGTCCCAATATTCCTTGGCTGTAATGAATGGCTTCAAATGTTTACGGATATTTGGAATAACCGAAGAAGCAATATAAGCTTTCACTCGAGAATCGGCCTCCTTCCATGTCAACAAAGCCTTAGTATACGCCTCAGCTCTGGCCTTGATGGTGGTCTCATCAGAACCCGGTGGAGATGGTTCAAGTACAGGAGCTAGATTAGTGCCAGTAACATGACCCAATAGGCGACGATAATCAAGCTGAAGTTCAAGACTAATAGACCAGACATCATAATTGTTACCATCAAACTTAACATCGATGATCTGAGTGTTATCCGTAGCCATAATAGGCAAAAAGAGAATAACAGAAAAAATATATGCCTTGGATGATGAAAATATAGTCACAGATGCGTGCAGAACGAAAAATGGAGCAAAATGAGTACCAATATGACTATATTTGGAGTCCGAATGAACCCGTAGCGGCCGGATAAAGAAAATACCGAAAAAGGCGATGACGGGACGGTAAACGGGTCACGGATCCGGGTCGGACAGCTGGTGCTGGAACCGGGTAGGGCGTTGGAGCCGGGACGCGTTGACGCATCTGGCTTGGGACGAATTCCAGGGAGATCCGGGATGCTGTCCGTGATAGAATCCGGGACAGGATCCCAGGAAATCCGGGCTGATCGGCGCGGATCTGCGCTGATCACGCAACACGGAGACTACGCGCAGGCAGGCGCGGGCAGTGCGCGGACGGGGCGCGGACGGGGCGCGGGCACGGCGTGGACGGGGTGCGGGCACGGCGCGGACGGGGTGCGGGCAGGGCAGGGTGGCGCTGGACTGAGCGGCAGAGTGGCAGAGCAGCGCGAGGCGGTGCGGCAGGGCGGCGCAGCAGCGGCACAGATGCTGCAGATCTGCGCAAGGACAACGGCGGGGCTGCGCGAGGCGGTGTGGCAGGGTGGCGCAGCAGCGGCACAGATGCGGCAGATCTGCGCGAGAACAGCGGCGGGGCTGCGTGAGGCGGTGCGGGAGGGCGGCGCAGCAGCGACACGACGGCGGAGCAGCAACGGCGCGACGGCGGCACAGCGGTGCAGATGCGACAAATCTGCGTGGGGCAGCAGCGGAGCGGCGTGGGGGCGGCTAATCTGCGCGGGGTGACACAAACGGGGCGACGGGGCGTCGACGATCTCGCGAACAGAAAATCAAAGAAAAAAAAATTAGATTCAAGCTCTGATACCATGTTAGAATATGAAAAGAATGAATCAATCATCTTATTAGGGTTTGTATCCAATATTTATAGTACAAAAAGGGAAACAAGGAAAATATTAATCTACCCTTAACCCTAACATATATATACATTTAACATGTCCTACCTTTAATCATGTTCAACACTAAAAAATATCTATAAAATTAAAATCTTATTAGAAATTCATAAATCCACTCCATCGTAACAAAAATATTTTAAGCAACCCAGCCATCAAACGAGATACATACTTTGTTTAATAAAACATGTGATTTTTTATTTTTTTAGTGTACAATTTATTGAAATATATATTTGTCATTTTCTAACACATATGTTTCACCACAATTTATATACTATAAATAAAATCAATTCATATGCAAATTACAGTGCATGGTCGCACGCAAAATTATTCTTAACATTGTCCAAATTTTATATGCATGTAAGTCCCCAAATCATTCAAATTTTATTATTTATTATCCACATCCACTTTTTTGAGTTTCCAATTTCGTAGAACCTATTTCCGTCAAATCATACCGGGCTAACTCTGAGCATAGGTGATCAAGAGGGCCTAGGACCCCCCACATTCAGAGGACCTAAAAATTTAAAAGAAAAATGTTATTTATCTATATTTTATTGAAATTTATTTTATTTATTATTTAATTTCACAAAGAATAAAAATGTTAATGGTTTGTTGGTTAATCTTTTATCATTTGTTTTTAATTTTTATTTTTTTTATTTTTATCTCTACTTAATTGGGATTTTATGTTTTGTTGGGTTCATTTGCTAGATTTTATTTTAATTATTATTTGATATACAAAGAAAAAAATAATATTGGGTCACATTTTATTTTATTTTTTTGTTATTGTTTTTTTTTCATTCTGATTTTTTTTTTAATTACTTTATTTAATTTTTAAAAACTTATCTAAAATTTTTCTTCTCTGTTTGTTAGTTTTATTTGTTCCTTTTTATTAGGCTTAATTGTCTGAAAACTGAAAATTAGATTTTAAAAATATTTGATTTTTTCATAATAATAAAATAGAAAAAAATTAAGTGAATTTAGGGGCCCTTTTACAAACACATGTAGGGCCCCATTTCTTTTTATCAATCTCAGGCGGACCTTGAAATCATAGATAGGTATTCAGATGTCATTGTTTAGGCAGAAAATCTTAATTAGTTTCCAGTGACAAAAGCACTTAAAGAAGGGAAAAAAAAGGGTGACATCTGAACATCATTTCATATATAAACATCGTCTTCTGATACTTGAAACTCTTTCAATCATAGCAACATAAATTATTTCAAAATTGATAACTATTTTAGTATAAATAATTATATCAATATAATAAATCATTTTTTTGTTGGTTGTGTTTTTAATTATTCTTGTTATGAAACATAATGATAAAGCTTTTATTGTTTGGTTGATTATGGATAAATTGTTGATAAAATGTAAATAAGAGGTGAATAAATAATTTATAAAAGATAATAAAATGATTTGACATGTAGACCCAATAATAAGTGATTTGACATGTGTTTTTTTTATAATAGTAAAATAAATTGAGTGGAATAACACGATTCCAGTGAAATTTAGAATAATATTTGCTTATTCTTACTTATTTTAATATAACAATATCTATTTATTCATGGTAAACAAACATTTTTTTTATTTATCTACTCTTAATCTATCATATTCCACATTTATTCTTCTATCCAAACCGGGGTAATGAAAAAGAACGAACCCAGTGACTGAACATTATTTCTAGTCTTCACTAAGATTTTGAAAGCCCTTAATGATAGTGATCTCCTAACAAACTGACCCCACTATTAATTCATGTTGACCTCTTCCAAGACTCACTCAAAGTGCAGATGAGCAGATCTAGTTATACAGCAATTTGAAGGTAAAAAACAAATCTGTCATAACTCCTGAATAGAACCCTAAACATTTTTTGTGGATCCCAAAAAAACATGACTGAATCTGAAAGCTCCAGCAAGACTTGCTTTAATAGAGTCAACATGGATTTTGATTCAATAACAGTGACATTTGTAACTTATTCTGCTCAAATCATAGTTATCAAGGTGCCAAAGCCATATCCAGAGTTCCCATGCTTAGGCCATACTTTCTATAATGTCATTTTTATATGAAATTATGTAATGGAGTATATATTTCATTATATAATTCATACTCTATTAAAAAATATATAAAACGGTTATGTGCTTAATTTATTTTTCATAAAAACGTGTGATTCATTAGTTTATTATGTACTTCAAAGAAATCAACAATGTATGCTGTTTGCAAAAATGGTATATACTTCTCATTTGTTCTCTTTATAATTATCATTTGTGATAATATTTTTTTTGTATGAATATAATTACAAATGATATATATAATAACTATATGGATAACATCGGTATGAAATTTTTTAATTTATAATTAGAGTGTAATCACATATTTAATGAATTAATTATCGATTAGAAAGAAAAAAAAACACATTTGTACATCATCAATGGAATGCACCAAATTTAGGTGCACTTTAAATTCCAGATTTTGGCCTAATTTGAGGAATAAGTAGAACCGGTTTGGAATCAATTTTCAAAAACAGTCTATACTCTAAATTGATTAAAATAATCACATCTCACCCGTGTTTAGGGTTGTGTGTGGGTGTTTATGGGTTATGCCCACAGTTTATGTCACTTCGTTTAGGTCTTTGTACCAAGGAAAAAAAAAGTTATCTTCGACCAACTTTTACATAAAAGTTAATTGGTTGACTTTTGAAACAGAAAAATCAAAATATAATATCAAAAGCTAAAGTCCAAAAATACTTATTTACAACTGATTAATTAAAATTAATTTTGCAAAATAATTAGTTCCAAACAGGACCTTAGCCAATTTATGATTGCCTTACCCTCAAAACAAACTTATGTCTGCAGGACTTTATTGTGATTGGTGGCATTGCATGAAATCATGTTTCAAAAACATCCAAGCTATTTAACTGCTTCATCATATCAAGAAAATAAAACAAATTGAATCTTTTCAAGCATCATAGGTATAGAAATCTTCATGTTCAGAACCTCTTCTCCATGTACAACACAATATGCTAAAAATATCCCTATTTTGAAATAAGGGAAAAAAATGAAAACCAAAACACCAATTATTCATGTGTCTCTACATGTACATGTAAAAATAAAAAGTACACTTATCGACAGTAATACTGTACATGTACGCATGCATGTACGTGACACCGAAAACAATGATGCTTACCTCCCTTGACTGAGTATTTGTCGAGATGCATCACTCGATGAGTGGCCCGCTCCGATCGTAAAGCTCGTACTTGGTGTCGAATCTTGGTGACTGTTAGTTGCACCAGTAGCACTTCTCGACGTAGTACCTGAATCCGCGTAGTCTCTGGAGGCATCATCGCTTGTAAATGTGTTCAGGTCGTCGAATCGCCAGTCAGTCAAGTAACCAGGCCTGGAAATGACCGACCCCACTTCGATGTCCCCAGAAAGCATGGCCACCACTCTTGACATTGGAGGCCGAAGTGATGGCGAGGCTTGCGTACACAACAAAGATACTCTTAGGACTCTCAGGGCTTCTTCCTTGTCGAAGTCCGGTAGAGACTTGTCCACCAGTTCCAGGTCTTGTTCGTTCTCATGAAGCTGCCATGCCTGGTGAAACAATAGGTAACTTTGTTTAGCTAAGAAATAGTTCATTAATGATTGCATCACTAGGTATTCTAAGTCCTAACCAATGTAAAATTTGAATGAGTTTGCCAAAGGCTACGTTTGGAATCAATTGTGACACTGAGACTGCTTCTGAAAAAAAAAAAAAGTGTTTTTTGAATTTTAGATTTGGCTTTTATGTGTTAAAAGTCAGAAAAACAGCTTTTATAAAAAGTCTTCTTGAGAGGGTTGAGAGCAGTTGCTATGAAATAGCTTTAAAATTTGGCTCCAAAGGAGAATGGCTGATATCATTGCATTCGCAACATGTTATTCATGTTTTAATAAAAATGAAACACCCCTGAAGAGAACATGACATACCCATTCAAGAAGATAAATCTGCTCCCTATCCAAGGTTGTATCCGAATTTGGTCTCCCACTAAGAATTTCTAATGCAACTACACCAAATCCAAAAACATCAGCCTTCTCTGTCAGGTGGCCGCGCATTGCATACTCCGGAGCAAGGTAACCACTTCAATTTGTTCAAATTTGCAAAAGCATTGAAAACAAGAAAAGGTGAGTACGACGTCAATGGAGGTAAGCTGTCCATTATCAATGTTAAATTTTAAAAGAAAATGAAAATTGAGGATAGATAAAAAAAAATCATGACAGTCATAAATATCAAAATATTGTGTGAGCTCAAACTAAGTATTATGCTTAGCTCTACTTACATCGTTCCAGCAACTCTGGTGCTGATGTGAGTTTTCTTATCATCATACAGCTTGGCAAGTCCAAAATCTGATATCTTTGGGCTCAGGTCGGCATCAAGCAATATATTGCTAGCTTTGACATCTCTGTGCACAATCCGGACCCTAGACTCCTCGTGAAGGTATGACAAGCCTCTAGCAACTCCTAGGCATATCTCAAACCGGGTTGGCCAATCAAGCATAAGATTGCTCTTCCCTGCAATAACATTTCACTTAAACATTCATGATTCCATACTTTAAATGTTACAAACCGATTAAATTATCAGACAATTTATATTTCTATTCATAAATGTCACAACTAACTGTAAATAGGGTTGATGAGTACTTTCATTTAATGAACTCTATGCAACAAAGGCATCGCCATGAAGTTTTCTTTTTCTACACAAAGTTACCCCCGAGTACTTTTCCTCCACACTTGACCCCTAATGAGCTCTATCATGCTAAAAATGCAGTTTGGTTCTGATGTTTCCACCAACATATGATTGATCTGGATGTACTCATTTCCTCATGTAGAAAGTTGATTGATATACTTTTCAAATATACAAATCTCTTGTGCTAATTGACACTGATGCCAGCCCAATAGGCTATACTCTTGGCCCCCGTTTGATAGCAATATAAACTATTCCAAGGTAGATAATTATACCAGTGGAGTAATTCATTTTTTGTTTAATTGTGTTTTTACTTATTTTCGTTGGAAAACGTAGTAATGAAGTTTTTATTATTTGGTTTACCATGAATAAGATGTGGATAGAAGGTGAAAAAAATGATAACAAAGATATATAAAAGGTGAAAAAAATTCTTTTATATTTATAAGAGGTGATGACAGATGATTTGACATATGGGCCCTCCTTATACCAGTGAAATAGATTGGGTGGATTAACACAATTCCGAGGGGAATCTAAAATATTAATACCAACTTATTCCCAACTATTTTGGTATAACTATACGGCTATATCCACTTATCCTTATAAACAAACCCCTACCTATTCCTTACAAACAAACATGTTTAATATTTTGGGCTTATTAGCCCATATTCCTCCTTATTCAATAACTATTCTACTGCCCAAACGGGGGTTTGTCGTCTATGAGATTTCATTGAAGTTTTGGCTAAATTCAGCTAGTGGACGTACCAAAGAGTGCCTGATCGAGGCTTTTGTTCTCGAGGTACTCATAGACCAAAATTCGCTTGTCTCCCTCAATACAACATCCATAGAGCTTCACTAGATTCCGGTGCTGCACAGCAGAAATGGTAGCAATTTCTGTCACAAACTGATTCTTCCCTTGATGAGAAGCCACTGAAAGTTGCTTCACAGCCACCACTCGTCCATCTGCTAGTTTGCCCTGCATAAATTCCACAGTTCAAAAAAAGGTAGCCTGACATATAGTAATAACAAATACTTACATTCTTTATCACTTCAGAAAAGTTAAAAATTGTACCATAACAATGGACATTACCTTATAGACAGGCCCAAATCCTCCTTCTCCCAGCTTGTTTGAAGCACTAAAATCATTAGTGCCAGTCCTCAACTCCGTATAACTGAATGTGTGGGGTCTTATATCTGATCCTAGAAGAGCTGAAAATAGACAGAAGTGACTTACTCAGTTTCTGAATATATCAAACCTTATATAATGTCCAACCTTATAATATATTACCTTCATCCTCAGCCCTTCTCAACTTTCTCACTCTCTGCCTCCAAAGGAGCAACCCAAGAATAATTAAACACACAATTACAGCTGCAACAACAATGCCTGCAACTAAACCCGTACTTTTTTTCTTCGTAGAAGCAGTTGTTGGTGGACGATTAGAAACAGTAGGTGTGAAATCTACAAGAATCAATTTAGCGTTGTCAAAATTGACATGCCGGTTTAATCCCATCTATTCATTTATGAAATCACATTACCTGGAGAAACACTAATAGCAGAAATTAATGGCCCATATAGCCCTTGAGTGGGTATGCAACAAGTACCCTTTCCTGCCCAGAAGAAATGGATCTCAAGGAAGTTATTCGTCACGGGAATGGTGAAGTGCTTCTCAACAACTTTAAAAGAGCTTCCGGCTTCTTTTCTTATATCAAAATCTTTTTTCATCAAGGATCCCTGAACAATCAACCAATCAAGTGGTTCCAAAGTGAATCCCAAGCCTCCCAATACATAACTATGAAAGTTAACAAATATACCACAGCAAGGCATTTTCAAGAAAATTTTGTAATAAAGTGGGAGAAAATTAATAATTTACAACTAGAGACTTCAAAAGATGACATCATTGACAACTATATCTTATCTCTCGAGAATAAATTTAAAAATAAGATTTCCTTGAAGAAATATGAGAGTTCTTCATACATAAGTTCAGTAAATTTGTAGCATAAAGCTTTTCTATGGTAAATAATTTATATAGATTGATTACAATATTTTCATATTTTGTGAGATTCTCTTCATATTTCCATGCTACAATCAGAAACATATGTTTCATCAACTTAACAATATATAAGTGCGTATATGTGTGTGTCTGTATATATGTTTCATTATGATATTCTGAACGTCATAAAGAATTAATAAGATTATATTAGATTTCCACAATTTTTCTGAGGTTTTTCCAAGCAAAAATGAAATATAGAGCTAGTGCTTGCTTGACCAGCATACCTGGATGTAGATATCGAACACCCGCCTTCCCAAACTCTGCCAAGTAGGTGTGTCCACAAATTCTGTCTCCGCGAATTGTAGACTTACAGTATAGTTCCCATTCTCAAGCCCCAAACCATAATATCTTAGTGATGATGGAGACTGTCTTGCACTCTGGAATAGCTCCGTGTCTAGGGTGTTGGTAAACTGGTTTAAATGATTCAACACGTATGTCGAATTTGGGTTATTCACGAAGATCCCGACATTATTAACTGCCCACCTTTTTATGTTCGTCACATAATATGATGCAGCACCAAGGGTCTCTGTCTCATTATCATACAGAACATTTTCTGCAGATGTCAAGGATTTACCACCACAGTTTACAGCAAATGAAGAATCTGGTAAACAAGTAAAAAACAATTGTCAATTCAGTCAATGCAGAAGATCAGTTCCTTAATGAAGGGCATATGGAAAGATGGGAAAGCTGACTCACAAATTGGAGATCCTAGGTTGCATGGAATGCTTCGCTGAAGACAATCTAAACCTGAAGGAAAAATACTGAAGGCAAGACAAAATTGTTGGAGAATCCAGAATTAGAAAGAAAAAAAAAAGTGATGAAAGTGCAATGGAAATTAAACTAGGCGATTGAACATCATTCAGAACTTGATGGGGAAACAGTCTCAGTCGCTTAATTGATACCTGTTATTTGAACTACCAATCACAAAATTGTTGGCTACCAAATTCCTGCAAAAACAACAGACATTATTAGGCACAACACAATGCAGTACCAAATAGTTGATCTAAATTTGTACAGCTACCACAACCAGTATTCCTGAGGCATGACTACTGAGAGTGGACTCCAAGGTCCACAAGAAACAATAAATAGTTATAGCTTTCAGCAATTTATGAAACATAGTATTATATTGAAACTTGAGGAGCAATCTGTTAAGTGGATACTTATGGGAGAACTCAATCAATATCTATAGTGCTCGCACTCGAAGCTAACTACCGTCATATATCTGAATCTAGTTAATGAATATCAAGGTAAATTGTGTTTTCAGTTCTCAGCATAATTATAGCCTTGTAGGATGGTGATTGTTGTACTATAATATGGTTCAGCAATCTATGAAAAATAGTATTGTTATTGAAACTTGAGGAGCAATCTGTTTAGCAAATGCTTATGGGAGTACTCACTCAATATGTGTAAATCTTTACAACAATATATAGTCCTTACACACAAAGCTAAAAGTCATATATTTGAATCTAACTACTTAAAGGTTAAATATCAAGGTATATTGTATCCTTAGTTCTCATAAAGTTATAGGATGGTGTTTCTTGTACTACTAATAACTTGGATAATGTTACATACAACCTTTTTTTTCAACCCCAATTCCAGTCTACATATGTTTTGAAAATTTTAAAATAGTATACCTCATCTAATGTGGTACATGCTTTTATAAAAAAATGAAGTATATACTCCAATGAATTACATGGATCATTTATAAAAAAATATAAAAAAAAAATTATCAAAACATATACCTTGTTAATGTGAGTATATGATCGATGCACATGAGACTGGAATTAAGACTTGAAAAAAAAAAAACTGTGTGTAACAGCACTCAAATAACACTTAGAAATGCTCTTTAATGATACTACAATTGTTATGGTGAGAGAGAGGTTTGTGCATCTTAGAACATACAGTTGTAAGCCACTCGCATTGGCCCAAGAAGGGAAACCTCCAGAGAGTTCATTGTATGATAAATCTCTGCAGACAACAAAGATACACAACATTAGTGATGCTAGGATATCACAGCCTTTTGCATATAAGCATTTAAAAAATACGACAGATTACAAACAGCATTAATGAATTTTTTGCATTGGCAATCATTTGCCAATACAAAAATTTGGTTGTTTCATTTAATTCTTGAGAGAGATGTGGAACCAAACAAATAAAAATTAAGGACAAGAAGCAGTGCCAATGAGTCAGACAGGCTTACATGTTGCCAAGCAATTTACTCTTTTGAAAGGGTAAGACACCAGATAAGTTGTTGTTTCCAAGGAACCTAGCAGTGAAGACAATTGAAAAAACAAATTGATGTATAAATTCAAACAAAAGGGCAAAAGGGCAAAAAATTCTGAGAAGAAATAGTTGTTTCTTACAAGTAAACAAGCGAATTCATATTGAAAAGAGACTGCGGAATGGAGCCTGTCAGGTTGTTGAAGCTTAAATCCCTTCAAAAGTGAAAAGGAAAATTATTCAGAAATGATATAAAAAAGGCATCTATTTGGAAACATAGTGGATTAGAGAATTTATAGATAAAAGTGCCTGATTAACTCCATGGTCAAAATCTACAGGATCTTGATTGTTTAGTTACAATCAGAAAAAGATCTACATTATGAACCTGATTCGATTAAATTTATTAACGAACAATTAAATTTCATGAAGGAATGGGAAGCTGTGAGGTGTACCACCTTCCAGAATATATAGTGCTGTATAAAATAAAATAGAAGCTAGCACATTTGTGAAGGAATTAATGAGTGTATTCTGATAGAGCTAACATAGAGTCTCCATTTTAGCTATGCAACAGAATTAAATGTTTAATGAATGATTAGAAATTTCAGAAAATAATATTTAGACTACATTTGAAAATTTTGTATCTAAAATTTCAGGGGCTTTTAAACAAACATTGCAACATTATTAAATTATGATGTAATCTGTTCCATTTTGATCTCATTCAAAACATTGCTAGAGGTACACTTACAGCAATTGCAGTTGTTGGTACTTGTCCATGTTGGATGGTATGCTCCCTGAAATCTTGTTATTTCTCAAAATCCTATAAAATGGAGATAACGCATTATGTCAACACCTCTATTTTTTTTCACACATTGCATATATTGTTCATTAAAATTATTTTTGCTAAGCAAAAGGGATAAAGTCACCCATTCTTGTCATATGGAGAAGAAAACACTCTTACAATGTTTGCAAAGATGTCATATTCTTTATAAAGTCCAACGTAAATGAACTTCCACCTGACAGATCACCTATGCGTCTGCAATGGTACAATAGGGATTCAGAAGACAGAAAGACAAACAAATCTTGCAGGCTTTTTTACACCAAAAAACTTATTCCACTCACAACAATCTACATGATGTTTGGTGTTCGTAAATTTTGCGGAATCACCACATGCCAACATCTAAGAATCGATGAATTGAGCGATTGAGAGACTTACAAATCAATCAATTTGGTGAGATTTGAGAAACTCGAAGGAATTGGGCCTTGGAAAGAATTCCCTTGAAAACGCCTGCGTGAACATTTTTAGAGGTTAGAAATAAAACATGCCAATAATATTTACTGTTTCACTAATGCTTTATAAACGAACACAAAAATGTTGCAAAAAGTTACTAACTGATATTCAAAACTATGACTTCTTCAAGATATAAAATTTGATGTCAAAAGCCACATTGTATACTTGATTACTGGTACTCGGCATTTTCTAAAACTCCCGTTTGGATGTGGAATAGGGATCGGAATATCCTGAAATAAATGGGAATAGTGGATTTTGGCTGTTTGGGAGCCTTGAATACCCAGGGATAAACTGTGCAGGAATAAACTGGTATATGGATTCCAACCAACCCTTTAGAATTAAAGTTATTCCATGTTATTCCACCCAAAGAATATATGGATCCACTGTCAAATCAAATACCATCACCTCTTATAAATAACCCGTAAAATCAACTATCATCATTTTTTCACCTTTTATAAATCTTTATTCACACTTTATTCATATTTTATCCAAACAATAAAAACATCATTATTACGTTTCCCAACGAGAATAATTCAAAACACAACCAAACACAAAATCACTTTATCCTTATTTATACTCACTTATGTCAGAATAAATATATACCCAAGAATAAGTCATATTCTGTATCCAAACGGGGGTTTAGTGTATAACATTTTTTTTTCTGTGGCTAGGAACCCTGACAAGTTGGGGAAAACCCGGGAATAGCCCACAATCTCTATGCACCACATAAGTCTGGGGGGATTAGAACACAACCTATGCAGAGCAAAATTACCTCTCTAGCCAAAGGAGCACCCCGTGTGGGCTATACATAAGTTCTTATTGAATAATGGTAATGAGATGAGGCTCGAAATCTTGATGAAACAGCATTTATGAACATTTTTACATTTAAGAAACTATAACATTTAATTCACCATAAAGAAAGACCTAATATAGATAAAAATGATATGAGAAATACAGAGTTATTTTAGAACAAATTACAAATATCAGGTCAAAAAGAAAATTCTACTTTATTCACATGGGAAATGATTTATGGAATTATGAGTAATAAACCACCAATGTTACATTTGGAATAAAATTACGTGAACTAAAATGAGTTTGTCTTTATTTTCAAATGAATAATTTTAGCAATAATGGTTTTCATGTTGTTCTGCTAATTATGACAGTTTTAGTTCAGGAGGGATTGGCAGTAAATTACATATTCATAGTCACCCAGAAAGGAATCCTCTCAAGTTTTTTCTATTCACATCATTGGCATCATCGTTGCGCTCTATTGTTTTGAACAAATTCCTTTCACATATTTTGTTAAGTTTGCTTCATCTCATAAGTTAAGACAGTGTGAATTTCTTATAAGGAACCTGCTATTCCCTTCAATGAAATAAACAAATAAATCATGGGAAGTTGCATCACTTTCATTGGAGGTTCATATCACATCAGTTCAACTGACTCTGTTTCTCTTGTTTATTTCAAAGGTCTATCGACATACAGCCAATAGAAGAAACTTCAACTCCTTTTTTGCACTCTGCATGCCTCTCCAACTTGTAAATTCTTGATAGGAGATAGAAAGAGGTAATATATGGAAGTAACACATCAAATAGAGAAATGGTCAGAAAATGTTCAACTTACAATGTGGTGATATTTGTCCAACTGCCGATGAAGTCAGGTAACTTCCCAGTGAAGTTATTGTCTGACGCAAACCTGGATATAAACATGACTTTACTTATAAACAATCATGGAAACTATGTATATAATCTAGTGAAATATTCTAGCAAAACTTGAAGGTGAAACAAATAATTCTAGTTAATGTGAACATCAGCATATCTCACTTAACAGTGTCTTCTGAATGGTTGAAATATGATCCAAAAACATATTACGCTTACACTGTGATCAAACTTCGCAGGTTGGCAAAAGTTGGTGGAATATCACCACTCGCACCACAACTGTCCAAATACCTGCCAATGTAAAACACATAATAAACCCATTACTTACTGGAGCTCACAGTTCAATATGGTGATGGATGTATGCAAGTGAACATGCTTAAATCAGTCTTCAAATGTTACAACTTACAACAGCCAACATAAGATTTGAAATGTCAAACACAGCTTATCTATTTCTACAATGAAAGACTCATAAACTTCACTCGAGTGGTTGAAGCACTCACAACTGCTGCAGGTTGACCAGGTTGCCAAGCTCAGGAGGGAGAGGTCCACTGAAATTGTTTGTTCCTATGGCACTGTCACAAGTTCACAAGCTTGTCCATAACAAACTGAGTCTATACAAACCAATTAAGCTAGTTATAATAAGGAAAGTTTTTGTCTTACAATGAGATTAGATTCTTAAGTTGGCCAATTTGGCTTGGGATGGTCCCGGAGAGTGCATTAATGCCCAAGGATCTGATTACATGATTTCAAATGTATTGCACTAAAATAAGAAAAAGACATTTCATGCAAAAGACTAGTAAAAATGGCTACTTTGTGAAACTAGAGATTCAGTTGCTTACAGGTACTGCATAGAGGTGAAATTGCCAAAGAACTCTGGTAATGGACCCCTCAAGAAATTTTGGCCTAAGTTCCTGCAAATGCATGGCTGGTAGTATCATAACAATGCACAGGTAACCGCACATCGAAGCTTGCATAAAAAAAAATTTCATGATTTTCTCAGATCCGGATTGGATCATTACATATATTCAGGCCATAGTTCGTAGTGTCTTTTCAGATTTGAATCTCTTTGCTAGGATTTCTCCTATGCCCCAGAACCGTTAAGCTGACCAATTTGGATCAGCCAGGTTCTAGTTGGGGTAAAACAAACCGAGCCAAACTGATGGTAGACTGCTCAGGTTTGACTTGATAAAAATTCAAGCCAAAGTCGAACTTGTCTCGAGTTTCTTTACAGTGACCAAGTCTAGTACTAGAGTGTTCAAACTCATCTTATTAAGAATCAAGCTGAGCTCAAGAGGAATGCATTTCCTATCACTTTAACATACTTTAATAAAACTTTAATCATTTACGCATTACTTGATTAGGCTACAGCATTCAAGCCCCAGATCAAGTTTGATCCAGAATGAGCTTCATCACAACAACATTACATAATCAATGCTACACTTCAAAGAGTTGAGGAACTCACAGATTATCAAGATGGGTGAGAGTGGCAAGCTCTTGAGGAATCACCCCTCTCACATTTAATGCATAAACTTTCCTGTGATCAAATGAAGAAAAAAAACAAAAACAGTGAGATTGTGGGACATGAACAAATATAAATCAGAGGGGCTAGTCATAGGCCAATAGTGTGGGTTAGAATGAACAAACAATTTGGTGATGTGACAGATAGTCTGGTTGCAGGTGCATTTGATGGCAGGGTTATAACTGTTGCTGTCATAGCTGGTGGTGTCTGTGGCGGCGCCACTGCATATCTCGCCACTTATGTTCCAGTTGGTCGGTTGGGGGACGGACCACTGTTGGAATATGGAATTCAATGCCTTGGCTGTTGCAGCACATTCTTCATTTGTTAGTTCTAGCTTGGTCTCATCCATTGTCACAACATTCACAAATATTCAGTAAGTGTTTCAATTTTTCATGCTGGGTGTGAAGTTCGGAAGACAATTATTAGTTTTTAATAATAAAGAACATATCGATATATTTTATCGAACAAAAATATTTTCGATTGATAGATACGAGAAACATCAGATGGATACGAGAGAAATCACTACCAAAATTTTCAAATATTTAAAAAATAAGAGGGCTCATAGAGAGTCCTGCTTTTAGCATGTATATACAATGAATATTGTGTTACCATTTAATAGTAAGTATATACAATGAATATTGTGTTTTTTTTTTTTTTTTGATAAAAACAATGAATATTGTGTTACTTTTAACGATGTATATATACCGCATTATAGTAAGTGCAGGTGGCTGACAAGATATATGGGGCTATAAATGGGGGTTGTGAAATAAATGAGTGCTGATACACTCAATCCATTTTGCAACCCAATCTGTAGCCTCATACACCATGATAGCGCAGTATATTTTGCCCTATCATCAGGGGCAGACCCATGTGTTCTATTGAGGGGCTTAATCCTCCCATCAAAAGTCAAAATTGGAAGAAAAAAAAAGGGAGAATCCCTACCAAATCTCAATTAAGGCATACAATGTGCTTGGGGTGGTGGTTTTAAGCCCCCCCTTAAAATTGAAAAAAAAATTACCTACAACATCTCAGCCATCAAACAATTGACAAAAAAAGAGAAGAAAAGTGAGAAAGAAATAAGAAATGCATAATATTTTACATCTCACATTCTCAAATATCTAAATTGAAGTTTTTTTTTGTGGGTGTATAAATTAAAGTTGAAAAGGTCAAAACACTCAAACCCCACTTAGATCTTATTTTTTTAAAATACTCTACCATTTTAAGTATTTCATACTCTATCCTGGATTTTGTGAATGATATAATGAATGTTGTTTTATGAATATTTATTTATTAAATTAATTTCATTTCAGTGATATGATTTATATGCATATTTATATAATTTTTATTTTATATTTATAATAATTTTCTTCACGCCTTGGTCCCACCACCGGCTATCATAGTGTATGGGGTTCTATCATAGTGTATGACATAAAAAAAAATTTCATTTTTTTCAGATGAAAAAAAAATTGTATCTTAGTATATCTTTCATTTTATATGATAGCATGAACTTCAATTGGAGAGTGTATGATTTACAAAAAAAAAAAAAAAACAATAACAACAACTATAACGATATAAAATACTTGGGACTGGATATATCATTTTCCTTTCTAGTTTATAACTTTTCAACCTAACTAAAGCCCACTACATCTCTCTTGCCCGGCCCATTTCGGGGATGTCACATTCAGGACACCTATCAACAAGAAAGGCCAAAACATGCTTCATCCGATCCTCACATATAGAAACCAATATCACGTGAAACTTTTAAATTAAATTCCAACATCTACGACAACAAAAACCCTCATATCAGATCAGCAGTCGAATAACTTCACAGTGGATTTAAAACAGACAAAAAAAAAAGTACAACTAAAAAAATGACACCAGACCACCATCTGTTTGTGAAAATGTGAAACTGCAGAGATGGGGTTCACTCAATCCCTCTCTCTAGGACTGGAAACAAAAAATTTCACAGTTGGGTTTTCACTGAAAACTTCAATCTTGTCATACAATTTTAGAAAGAAAGATGGATTTGAGACATACCTTCAGATGGGTCTGTTGTGGCTTGAGCATCCAATCTCCCCAAAAAACAGCCAAGCCAAATAATCCCAAATACAAGAGCATTATTAGCAGATAAAAATGGAAGTTTTGGATTCACCATCTTCATGTGAAGCAGAGGATTGAAAGCCGAGACACAGATAGAAACAATGATATTGGGTTCATATATATATTTTATTGGAATTATTTATTAAAAAATGAAAAAAATATAGTGCAAGTAGACATCAAACACATGAGAGGGAGGTCAAATTGGAGCTGCTTTTGTTTTTGTCTGCGCAGTGCGCACGCTGTTTGTTAGTTATCCGGAGTTGGTGGACCATTTATTAAAAGGGAAATTTTGAAAATAACCCCTCTAAAAAAAGAAATTTCAAATTTGACACCCGACCAAAAGTATTAGCAAAACTGACTCTATGGGTCATTTTTGACCGGTCAACACGCAAAAAGCGTGCTGAACTGACGGAAACGTTTCCTTGAAAAAAAGCGCCCAGGCACCGTGCGTGCCTGGGCAGGATACACGTCTCCCTTAGGAGACGTGATCCAATAACACGTCTCCACTGGTGACGTGATTTATTATCACGTCTCCACTGGAGACATGATTATGGATCACATCTCCGGGAGACGTGCTCTCGAGACCCTCTCTCCCTTTTTTAAAAAAAAATTTCAAACGCCCCTCACTAGTGGATCTACCCCAAAATACTCACTTAAACTTTGATTTATCAAGGTATTTCTGAAATGTGGTTGTTATTTAATTTTTTTTGTAAAAAAAAAATTATTATTGTAGTTATGTGAAACTTGAATTTTGTGCATGAGGCTTTTATTTGTGTTTTATTATTATAGTTATGAGAAATTCATGTAAATTTTTGTAACTATATAAGAACTGTATAACGACGTATTATGTATACTAAAAATTCTACAATGTTGTAATGTACTACTGTAGATGGGAAAAAATATGAGGTACCGCTAATATATTCATTTAATGGGAGAATATCTAAAGATGAGGATCATCCAAGATATGAAGGGGGATCTAAAAAATCCACCCTCGTAAATAAAAAAATATCATACATTGATTTGCTTTGAATGATGTATGGATTGACGGGGACGGATCCAAGTCGCTATATATTATCAATGAATGTAATGCATCCCACCCGTCATAGAATGAGCGAGGTTCTCCCTGTTGAAGATAATATGGCTGTCAAAGTCATGATGAAATTATACCCAAAGCATGTGCATGGGATTGAGTTATGGTTAGAGAAAAAGGAGATCATAGGAAGGACAGACGATGAAGTTCCTTACAATAATGTAGACAACCCATAACCATGCAAAGTCCATGACCCATATGAACCTTCATATTCATACGTACCAAACTCAGAAAATGATATTTTTGAAGCAACACCGATGACGAACTTTGAGGCGCAAAGAACTGGGTATATGTACGTATAATATTAATTTACCATGCATATGACTCATTTATTTCATTTTGTACAATAATCTGTGTTATACAATTGTTTATTATATATAGATCTCCAATGCATGACATGAATGATGACGATACCTTCAACGTTGACAAACAATGTGCGGATGATGAAGTGAAAGGAGTGGATGAAACAGATGAAGGGGAGGAGGAAGATCATTTGGTCAGTGTACCTGATACGAATGGTGATGTGGAAGGTGTGGATGAAATAGATGAAGGTGCCAATGAAGACCATTTGATCAGTGGATCTGACAATGAGGAGGAGCGTAATTTGGATGCAAATTCGATCCCCCAATATCGCATTCCACACATGTATGGCACATCAGAGTTAATGACGTATGTCGTTGCTGAGAATATTCATCATACAGTGCATGAAGTTGGCTCTTCATCTTTTGCTGATCTTGAAGTTGGACAGTTATTCGCAAATAAGAAGACATTGATAAATGCTTTGCGTAGTTGGAGCATTAAAAGGTATGTGCAATTCAGAGTTAAAATATCTGCCCCAAATTGGTACACCGTGGAGTGTGTAGATGAAAAGTGTGAGTGGAGAATTCATGCGAAGAAAGTAGAAAATTCAAACTTGTTCAGAATTTCTATGATCAGAGGTCCATATACTTGCGTCGATCCTCTTCTCAAAGCAAACCACAGACAATTACCTCAGATTTCATATCTGAACTGATCATGCCCACGATCCGTCGTAATATGAGAATAAGTCCAATCGAGATTGTTGATAGGATATGTGCTTACTATCACTATAACATCTCATACTCAAAAGCACACAGTGCTAAATGGAAAGCAATGGAGAGGATTTTTGGGAATTGGGAGCAGTCATATGCAAATCTTCCTTTTTTCCTTGATGCTCTGAGGAGGACTAACACAGGGACAATAGTCAGATTTGACGGTAAGGTCATTAATCAGAATTGCATGGGCAGAGTAGTTCGCTAGTTTGAACATGTTTTTTGGATTTTCGGTCCAACAATTGAAGCTTTTCGTCATTGTTGTCCACTGATTTGCATTGATGGCACACATTTATATGGAAAGTATAAGGGAAATCTCCTGATAGCCAGTGCCACTGATGCAGAAGATGGTCTAGTGCCTTTAGCTTTCGCCATTATTGAATCAGAAAACACGGATAATTGGCATTTCTTTTTGTTCCACTTGTATTGGTCACTTGGAGCACCAGAAAATATCTGTGTTATTTCAGATCGACACAGTGGCATAATAAGTGCATTGCAGCTTCTTGAGGAGGATTCCCAGATTGCATGGCAACATTGATTTTGCATGAGGCATTTGATTGATAACTTCAAAAAGAAATACAAGAGCAAAGAGTTATCAAACATGGTGTGGAGAGCTGCCACTATTAAATGCATGTCAGAATTTGTGGAGGAGATGAGAAAGATTTTAACGGTCAATCCGGCAGCTCGTGAATGGGTAGATCAGGTACCTCCTGAAATGTGGGCACTTTGTTATGATGGTGGATATCATTATGGTATAATGACCACAAATAAATCTGAGAGTATGAACAGTGTGTTGAAGGGTGCTAGAACGTTACCGATCACAGCTATAGTTCAACAGACATATCTCCGGGTGGCTGAATATTTTTATGCAAGGCGTGAAGCGGGTGAAAGTATGACATCAGATGTCGTTCCGAAAGTACAACGACGTTTGGAAAGATTAGCAAATGATGCGAGGGCTATGCAAGTACGGAGACTCGATCGAGCTGAGTTTATTGTTCTAGACAAGAACGCGGTATCATTCACTGTTTATTTACATGCAGAGTATGCAGAATGTCAATGCAACATTCCGATGTTTCACTATCCTTGTGCTCATGTGATAGCGGCATGTGGGTATGCAAGGATTTCCCCTGGGATGCATGTTTCTTAGTGCTTTTATGTAGATTCATTTAGAGGCACGTATGCACCCGTGTTTCATGCAGTGGATGACGCGAGTCGATGCATGTTATCTACTTCTTCTCCGAGATTTTGATGAAGCTGGACGTTATTCATGGGGATCAACTGCATTGGCGCACCTCTATCGAGCCTTGTCTAGGGGATGTCTCATCAACCAAAAAGAGACGGCTGGTTTTTTCTCTCTCTTGCAGGTAACATGCTTTAACTTATTAAATTATTTGACTTTGTTTATATACATATAATTTTTATTTATTCTCACAGATATGGTCATGGGAGAGACAGCATGTTGGTAGACCTAGCTTACCAAGTATCGAATTTGTGCTTGGTGACAGACCATTAGGGGCTAGGTAACTGATATTTAATGGCCACACTAGTTATTACTATTCACATCTGATACATGGTAGCACTAATATTAATTTCATCTCAGATGGGCCGTGAAGAAGCATTTCGATGAGTCACCATCACATGTGTTAATGTATTGTAGGACACAACTAGATTATCAGCACAAGACACAGGTTTATAGTTGTATATTTATAAAACATAATTGTATATCGTGATATGATATAATATAATAGTATGTTACGTTAACTATGTTTCTACAGATTTTATGGATGCCCTATGTGGATAGATATCAGAAGATTCCGCCAACATGCATGGCCAACTTCAACTTGTGGACGGTTAGGGTCCCTCTGATATGATTTGACATTATGGAAATGCATTGTCCTAACAGAGTTGCACGCCAGTTCAGTTATGAACAGACCATCCCAATTGACGTGGAACGAATCAATAGAGGTAACAGACGTGGTCGACAAAAGGTCAATTGGGTTGTTTTGCATAAGGATTACATCGATCGATGGAATGCGTGACTTGATCACATCCACATTTGTTCACAATCTATGACATCTTCGAGGTATATGGAGTGGTATTGGGAGCGCACAGTCAGATATCTCACCCAACCTATCACTCCATGTCCAGTTCCAATGCGGTATCATCCCCGCAGATACGTTGCTGAGGTCATGGTGAGTTACATAGTACATGTGATATAGAATATTAATGTAATTACTTCATCGCTATTTTAATGAAGATTTAAAATAAACACAGGGTGCAGCTGTGATGAGTACCAATCAGGTATTGAATGAGGGATTGTCATTATATCCTGGATAAGACGAGATGGTTCGTATAGCAGCTGTGGCACGAGATCAGACAACTGCTCTACTTCAGCAGTTACCGTTATCTCAGATTCCCAAGTCTTTTGTTCCATCACCGGACCGGCATCCAGATCCACCTGTTGATGACAGAGGGGATGATGTGGATCAGAGTGAGTATCACGTTGATCATCTTTTTTCAGTGAACGATTTTAATTTTCAGACAGCTGTGCGACTGGGAGATGATGTAGATGAGCATCTAATATATGGAGCATATGACCATTCTGATCATCCATTCCAAGGTCATGCTCAGTTATAAGAGGATCCTGAACAGAGACGAGAGGATCAAGAAGAGCCACATCACGATCACTTGGATACACGACCACTCCATGAGCGATTGCCTGTACCATCTTTTCCAATTTATTACACTCGGACTCGTAGATGTGCCGGTATTGCTTCTACTGCACCCACACATTTGGTTGGATCTGTGGGATTTATAACACCTGCTCAGCCGATTAGATCATCTTCAGCACCATCAGATATGCCTTCTTCTTCAGCACCTCCTGCACCTATTAAGAAAAAGAAAGGATGGAGACGGTTTTTAGGATGACTGTATATATAATAAACAACTTATTATCGTTATGACTATGTATAAAGGTGTTGAGACTTGATTTTTGTTTTATTTGTTACTGTAAGATTGTAGATTTTTCAGTAATTTTTCTAAGTTTACAACACCAGCTTACAGGTTTTTTACAACACCAGGTTACAGGATTTTTTTGGCGAATGGGGCAGGAGGAGACGTGATCACGGACCACGCCTCCGAGGGAAAACCCTTGCGCCCATGCGCTAGGGGGAGACGTGATCCACGTCTCCTGGAAGGCGTGATAATGGATCACGTCTCCTCCTGGAAGGCGCTAGGGGGAGACGTGATCAACGTCTCCTGGAAGGCGTGATCATGGATCACGTCTCCGTTGTGGCACCTTTGCTGGCGTGCTGATCGGGGTCAAAGGCCACTTTTGCTAATACTTTGGGTCGGGTGTCAGATTTGAAATTTGTTTTTTCAAAGGGGTTATTTTCAAAATTTTCCCTTATTAAAATAGGCTTATTTTTTTTATCCGAAGTGAGATGATGCTTATTGTGTTCAATAATTGACTACTGCATGTGTTTATGATATTTTATTAGACAAAATATCATAAACACATGCAGTAATGAATTATTGAACACAAAAATATCTAACAAATATGACAATTTGTGTCAAACAATTACATTTTTTTTTAAAAAAAAAATCTTTTTTATAGTTGGTTTTCACGCTAGAGACAAAAGTGGGTGGTTGGGGCCTAGGTTGTCCTTTGGAGATGCGATTGCAAAATTGATTTTCTGTGATAATTGGGTTTAAAACTGATTCTACAAGAAGCTGCCCCCCCCCCCCCCCTCTTAGTTTTTTCGAATCATAACTTTTGAGCACTATTTGCCTTAAATCTGTTTGTAGAAAACTGTGATTGTAAAACTGTTTAATTATACGATTGCAGAACCAGCTTTCTGCAACTACAAAAGTTGCACAATCGCACAACCAAACACTACCTTAAATTTTATGGTTAAGAAAATTATGGATGAAGAGCACAAGTTTATACAAGATATTACATGATAATATTTATAAAAATGTGGATGCATGCATGACAGAGCAGAGGCGATCAAGATAATTGTTTAAGACCCTCAATAACCACATAATCGATGGAATAAAATAAATGAACGGTGAGATGTATCACCTTTTCTCATGAATTAATTAATCTCAACACGCATCCTTTTTCAAAATCAAGATTAAAATCTCTCCCCTCTTTAATTTTTTTCAACCATAATGACATATATTCTCCTCTATGTATCTCTTCCTCCCGTTGTTTAATATAAATAGTGTTGAAACCCTTTTAAGTATTTTTATGATTTCATAACTTTTCATTTCATTAAAATTTATTTATTTTTGTTATTTTTTGTCTTTTAAATTATTATTAAATATTATATATCTATTTTGTAATATTATTAGAACTTAAAATAAAATTATATGTAAGATTAAACAAGTTCTTTTATTTTTAATATGGATGGAAGCCCTACTTTAAAAATTCAATAAAAAAATAAATTCTCATGTAGGTAAATTATACAATTGTGTACACACATTTTCTTATATAAAATATTTATAAACATATTTATGCATGAAATAATTGTAGCAGCTCTAAATTCGTATCTAAAAAACAAAAAAACTATACGATATTTGTGAGTGATTTTTTTAGTACGTCAAACATAATATCTAATCATCAGGTACTGCATCGTCTTGCATATTCCAACCATGGCTTCGTGTGAATTTTGGACATCGATCAAAAGCTTTGAAAGAAAAGGTGTCAGTAAAAAAACATTCTAACACTTATCCTATGTATAGCGTGGAACATAAGTCGAGAATAAGAAAGAATACATAAAAATAACCTTAAAAAAGCTATTTGTTTTATTAGAATAAACTATCGGGGTTTGTTAGTATAAATCTTGATAGTTATGCCTTGATAAGCTAAGATAAAATATTGTAACTATTCTAAGAAAATGTTGGAATTACTTATCAAGGCATATATATATTAATGGATAAAAATATCCTACTTTATCATTTTAAATTATTTATCTAACCTCACATTCTCATACAAATTTTAAAAATTGTCACATTTATCAAATCAATCATACTTCACTCGTACTATTCCTAAAAGGTACAATTATCATTTATTAAAAAATCATAAACTCTTATCCATCCATTATCATTACTTACTTAAACAACAAAAGAGTCATTTTTACGTTTCACTATAAAAATAAAAGGAAATACAATTAAACAAAAATTTATTTATTCAACATGAATTGTTATCTATCCCAACATAACTATCAGGAGCGTATAATCCATATCACACTCCGGGGTGAACTCATTAGGAAGATCTAAGTGGAATAACCAACAAAAAGTAGAGATGAATTCCATATCTTTTGTGAGGGTGATGGGCTCAAAGTTCACCCTGGTTTGAATATTTTTGCCTGGCATTTGATGTCCCATCTATGGGGTCTTTTGCAATTATTACTTAAAATCATGCGATCATAAAGATAGCTTGTTTTAATCATGATAACTTACTCAATGTTACTGACCAAAAAAAAAAAATGTTACCACGTGTGACCTAAAAAACCGTCCATGCTTAATAGTGGGTGCTATCCACGGTCAGCTTTTTGGTCACGCTAATCGTGGGTGACTGGGTAACAACATGTGGAATCATTTGATTGATCTTGAAAATCTGGACTTTACAATTTCAAATATCCGAATAATTTTAAAGTCAACAAGAATACCAAGGTATCCCTTTAAAAATAACTATATAATAATATGTACTATAAACGATAAACTTATTTATATTACGTACAATTTAAATTCCATTATTTTAGATGATTATTCAAAAATTATCATGCGGTTTATACATATTCGATGAATAGATAACTTTATCAATGAAATATGTGATTTTCTGTTTGGTTGTGTTTTTTTGTTATATTTATTGGACAACATAATTAATAAAGGTTGAGTTGTTTAGTTGATGGAGAATAAAATGTGAATAAGGTGTAAAAAGTTGATTTGACATGTAAGCCCCATTAACGTATAAGAGATGATGACATGTGATTTGACAAGTGAATCCCTTTATACCAGTAGAGGATTAACACAATTCTAATGGGGATCTATAATACAAATATCAGCTTATTCTCATTTAATTCTGTATAGCCATACTCACTTATTATCTCTACCCAAACAAACACTTTTTTTTTATTCTTCTCTATTACCATCAATTCTTTGCTTATTCCCCTACCCAAAAATGCCTCCGAGAATTTAAATAATCCACGCAATATCTTTCTATGATATTATGAAAAAAGTGAAGTTTAAAAGTCTAATTATTATAAAGAATAGATATAGATCCTCATATATGAATAATGTTATAGACATTTTGCGACAGTTCTTCATGTATGCAATCCTCACATGTTTTGATGTTTCAAAAATAATAAATCTCATCTAGGGCAGCGCCACCTTTCATTTGATGGGGTCAATTGACCCCATCAAATTTAAAAACAAAAAAAGCTCACCCAAAATTTATACCACTAAATCAAATTAGGGGGATCCATTTAAAACAATTAAAAAACTATTACAGTATAGCCTAGCCCAAAGTTTCACCCATTAAAAAATTTACAAGGAACCCTAAAACAATAATAAAACTAGAAAAATGATAAGTCTAACTCCTATTGCAGTCTACATCGATTTTTTTTAAAAAAAAAAAATCATACACTCTTTAATTGAAGTTTCTATTATATGAAATGAAACATTTACTAAGATACATTAGTACATTTTTTTCAAGTTAAAAAAATAATAAAAATTTTTTTGATGTAAACTATGATAAAACCATATACACTACGTAAAGCGCAACATATATTATGTTATCATAGCGTATAAAGAAGCAAAACAAGTTATAAAATGGACTGAGGGTATCAACACTCAAAAAACAATACCCTCAAATACTACCCGATTTTTAAAAAAAATCGTGGGACAAGTGACTCGCCGATCACCTACCCATTTTAAAAAATCAAGTATCTAATTATGGAATTGGTTTGGATTCAGGCAAATGATATAAGATTAGATTTTTTTAAAATTTTATGAAAGTTATTTATTTTTTAATGACCCATTCTATAAAATTTTTTGAGCCGCCATCTAATTAGAAACATATTTTAATAAAAAAATATCTATACATTCACGAGAAATTATATGGACTCATTAAATAAAAATGTAAATAAATACTAATGATGCATATGTCTCACCTAACTAGCTAGATACCTAATTGGATAGCTATCAAGATATGTGGATTGTTATCAATACTGTCTCCATAAACCACTTCTAAAAATTATATTAATTCCATGTCTACTTATTAAACTTCCTCTTAGTATGATGGTAAAAGTATCACTTTCTTAGTCAGGAACCTGGATTTAAATCTCGTCCTCTGCTTCTCTATATAATTTGATCATACAGTAAACTTGATCAGTTTTGAGCAATGTTTTAAATCCGAACAATTCAATGAATTAGAAAAATCACCGGGTCAAGGATCACTAGTTCAACTGTCGAGTCAATCGGATTTGAACCATGACATAATTATAATATAATATATAAATTAATTATCAACACTAATAAAAAAAATGAAACATTTTAAAAAAACTTTATATAAATTTTTTATTTAACATCATAACATGATTTTAGTAAATAAAATTTAAACTTTTTACTAGATTTCATATGTTATTAAGTAATTAATCACAATTTCTATAAATAAAAAATCAATCGTTTTAATTAAATCATTAGTTTAATCGATAGGTTGATTGAGTTTTATCAATATTTTATATGATTGAGATTTAAAGATAAACTGAATCAAAATTCAAAGCTGATGGACATTTAAGTGGTTTCAACCGACCTCAGGTTTTAAAATACTGGTTTTGAGTGCTTTGACACCTTATAAAAAAATTCACAGAACCGCTTCCCCATAATGAAAAATTGGACCCTCATTAATACTAATTAATGAAGCTCGTGTGCCACCACATTGGAAATCTTTTTTAGTTACCACTTATTGACCGACCGAGTCTGAGTGTGCACGTGTAATAAGCGCGCAGTCAGCTGTTCACATTATAAACCCTTTTTTTCTTTTTTTTGGGAAAAATTCATATAACCCCCTGTAAATTGACTGAAATTCATATAACCCCCTGACATTTCTTAAAATCCATATAACCCCATGAAAATACCTAGTAAATCCAAATAACCATTTGAATAAAATTTTCATTTACAGATGATGAATATTTTATAAATATTATGTTTGGTTAACTCTGATAGAAAATACAATATATTAAAAAATCATATAATGTGTTAAAAATGTAGAAAATCTTCTATAAATGATAATTTTATTCATCCGGATAGGATTTTACAATATATTCAGATAAGGTAAAATCATCACTTTTATATGATTTTTCGCATTTTTATCACATTGTAGTGGTTTTTTAGTATATTGTGTTTTTAGTGGGGAACCAACTAAATATTCACAAAATATTCATCATCTATAAATGAAAATTTTATTCGGGGGGTTATTTGGATTTATTAGATGTTTTCAAGGGGCTATATCGATTTTAAGGAAAGTCAAGGGGTTATATGGATTTCAGTCAGATTTTATGGGGTTGTATGGATTTTTCTCTTTTTTTTCTTTTATTACATGGAACATGAAAAGATATTTTGTACTTTTGTGTTCATGCATTTCAGTACTTCTAGATATGTAATGTGACCCCATCACACGATTTAGGGTCCATTTGAAAACACATATGGAAAATAAGATTTTGAATAAAGTGGTTTAAATAAACTTGATTTCTAAAAAGCGGATTTTTTTATTTTTTAAAAATTAACCTTTTTGCACTAAAAACTGAAAGTAACTTTTTAATTAAATCAGCTTTTTAGAATGCGTTTGACAACACTTTTTAACTTTCTGCTTAATTAAAAACAGAATCGTTTTAATAAAGTGGACCCAAACAAGGCCTTAGCTCCATTTTCATTTTTTTTCACATAATAAATTTGTGCTTTTTTTTTTTCTCTTGAAGAGAAGATAAACTATATATAACTTCTAGTTTGAAACATGCACAGTTGCAAGAACAGAGGAGAAAGAAAGAACTAAAGCATGAGGGTAGGTAAGAACACAATTAGTTGAGCGATATTCAAATACAGTCTTATGTATCTCTTTAGTCCCTCCACTCATTGCAATAAGATATATACTTTGTTAAAAAAAATTTATATTTTATACAGACGATATCATTAATACATTAAAGTATATGACTCATTTTTTATAAAATGACATACCTTGTTAGATAATGTATATGATTTAAAAAAAAAAAGAGTGAACCATGTTTAAACTGCAAAAAAGAATGAGGGAACCATGTTTAAACTGTAAAAGGGATTAACTGTAACATTTTTAAATTTCCAATTTTTTTTTAGAAAGGTCAAAAATATATAACAATGAGTGTTGTTACACTCAGTCCTTTTTACAGTCTGAAATATAGTTTTATATACCTCATTAGCCATGTATATTCATTATAATGAGGTATACCTTGTTAAAAAAAATTCATTTTTTTTATAAATGACACCATTAAATTCCTTGGAGTGTATATTTCATTTTTTATAAAATTATATACCTCGTTATATTAAATGATGCATATGATTAAAAAAAAATTAAAACATTTGGGAATTGTATTTGTGACGGTAAAAATGACTAAGTTTAACATTTTCCATATACTATAACAATAGGGGATGAAGCCATATGTTCACATGTACATAGGCCTGTCAACGGGTCGGGTCAGGGTTGGGTCGAGGTGGACCCGGACCTGACCCGTTTGATTGTCGGGTCTTTCGGGTCGGGTCCATATCTGGTCTTGGGTCGGGTCGGGTCGAATCAGGTCGACCCATTAACAAGCCTAGGCTAGACAAAAAGAGGTCGAAGAACTTCTCAAGGGCCTACAATGGCTTTATTTTTTTTTTCCTTTTAATAGAGTGTAGTGTATTATAAATAGTTCTTTACTGTTTTGATTTTTTTAATATTTAATGAGAGGACATTTGGAATACGGTTTAGATTATTATGCTTTTACGTGAAGTCAAAAGGTTGTAAAAAAATTTCAAACATTTAAAATTTTAAATGATTATTCAATATTTAGTTATAAATGTTTGGTTGAACCATGAGTATTTGGTTGGATCATAAATAAAAAAAATCACAAAGTATTTGGATTGGGTCAATCGGGTCCATAGGATCGGATCAGGGTAGACTCAGACCCGACCCGTTTTTATTGTCGGGTCCTTCGGGTCAGGTATTTTTGCCTTTTATCGTTGACAGGCCTACATGTACATCACAAAATTAGACTCTACTAGCCCATGTATCTACTGAGGACCGAGATTAACAATAACAGATGGGGCCCAAGGTAACTGAAAATAGGCCCCAGTGTTTTGTAATAAAAAAAGGGTTTTTTGCATGTATACCATCAAAACATATGGTATTTATTTTTATATTACCACAAATAACGTATTTATTTTTATACCATTAGAATTTTTCCTAATGTATAAATGTGCTCCTCTTTTATCCTTTTTAACCAAAATAGGCATTAACTATAGTTAGTTTCTTAACCAAGAAATAAAATTGACAAAAATAACCTTAATATATAATATTTTTTTCATAATGTAAATAATTAAACATAATAATCTAATTAATTTTATTTTCTTTCTAAGTCAATTGTGATCCATTCACCCTTACTTCTTCTTTCTTTTTCTTCCAATCAAGATCTAATTTTTTTAAAAAAAATGTATTTTGTAATATATGTTATTAATTATTCTCAAAATAATTTTATTTTATTTTTACAAATGTAAATATTAATAATTATTATATCCATGCTAATAAATAGTTTTTATGATTAATTTTTATGTTTTTGGATTTTAAATGAAATTTATCATTTTCATGTTAAAATTAATATTTTTTATTTTTATAAATTTTGTATTTGGTAAGGTTAAATCTGCAAAAAATTAAAAAATAAGGGTAATTTAGTCTTTTCTCTAAGACTTTAACGGTTTTAATGAAAATTTGGATGGAAGTTAACTAGAATGGTAAATATGCATAAGTTCTACATATTTCAATTGTATAAAAATAAATAGTTTATTTAAAGTGGTATAAAATCAAATATCATGTTTTTGAATGGTATATATGCAAAAAACCCTAAAAACAATTTGAGTGCAAGAGAAAATGTTTCTTTTAGAAAAGATAATAAAACAAAACTGAAGATAAATAAAAATGAAAAGAGTCTTGCTACATGGGCCCCAAAATATAGGTCCCAATTACAAGCCCCATGAGGTGTCATAATCTCATTGACTGGATGTTTGACTTTTAAATTATTTGAAAAAGCAAAATACCTAAATACCCTTCATTAAAAATCCATGGTTTTTTTCTTCCACTTTCTCTCTCCTTAGCAAAAGAACATGTACTTTGTTTATAAAATCAAGCGATCCTTATTTTATAAGAAGAAAATTTACCGTTTCTCTCCTTTTATGTTGTGGTCATAAAGACGAATTTCTCATGTTCTATACCAAAGTGGGCTTATTATCGTTATTTTTTTTGTATGCTGGCACTTCTACATGTATGAATGAGAATAAAAAAGAAGCGAATCAAACTCTTTGCCGCTCTCAAAAACAAATGTTTGAAAAAAACCTCTAATAGCTTCTCCAATAAAATCAAATGCTATAAAAAAAATTGAATGCCATAAAAAAAAAAACTTTCAATGTGAAAAGAAGCCATCAAAACTCAAACCCCCCGTTTGGGGTAAAACATAAGCATGGAATAGAGAAGAATACAAGAGAATAGCAAAAAAAGGTGTTTGTTTTGTTAGAATAAACCCTGATAGTTATGTCTGAATAAGTTAGGATAAAGCCTAATAACTATTCTCAGAAAAGGCTAGAATTGCTTATCATGGCTTATCTATATCAATGGATAAAAATATCATTTTCTGTCATTTTAAAAAATTTATCTAACCTAACACTCTCTACACACATTTCAAAAACTGTCACATCTATTATATCACACACACCTCTCATATTTATTCTCAAACACAAATAGTTTATGCATGGGTATAATTATCATTTAAAAAGTCATAAACTCTTATTCATCTCTTATCTACCACTTATCCTTACTTTATCCAAGGTGAACCAAACACCAAAAAGATCAATTTTACGTTTTCCAATGAGAATAACAGAAAAGACAACCAAACAAAAATTTATCTATTCAACATGGATTGTTATCTATCTCAGTATAGCTATCAAGGGCGAATAATTCTATGTCACACCCCAAACAGGGGTAAGTCAGGTAGTATTGCATCCAAGCTCCATTAATCATTTCATGAAATCATGGAATTGGAGAAGTAAGATGGAGAAAATTTGCACACTTGATCACGAACGAGGAAGGAATATGAGTTTCTAATCCCAATGTATTTGCTGCCACTGTAGGCATTGATTTTGAAGCAAAAGATGTTTTTTTTCTTGAAAATCATATGGGAACAAAATGAATGTGTCTAAAAAACAGAATGTGTAAGTGATTCCACTAGTTGAAATGAGAGAAAGAAAGGAAGAAGTATACATAGAAAACATGAAAAAGGAATTCCTTCTACAATGTCATGCATGCGGTTAATTAAACATGTATTTAGATTTCATTGAATGTAACTGAATCTGGAACAATGTATCTGAATTTTATTTATGACTGAATTTTCAATGCAATTGAGTTTTCAAAATATATCTGGATATGAATTTCATAGAATGTAACTAGATCTGGAACGATGTATCTAAATTTAATTATAACTGAATTTTTAATGCAAGTGAGTTTTCAAAATTTAAACATGCATCTGAAACTTATGTAGCTAATATAACAAATTAATCATTCACTTAAACAAAAAAAAAAAGATGAAACGTGGCTCACTTCTGGGAGGTAAAACAACAATCTTAGATTATTGTATAGTATAAATTCAAATGTATCTTGATTTTTCAGAAAATGTATCTTACTTTTTCAAAAAATATAATTAGATTACTAGAAAAAAGACATAAAAAACAAAAAAAAAAATCAACAACCACATAAATGGAGCAAAAATATAACTTGGTATCATATAATTAACATAACAAAATAGTCATTCATTAAATAACATTACATAAAATAAAAAAAACACATGTGCAAAAAAAACTCACATAAACACAATGCAACTGGTTTATCAGATACATTTAAAAAAAAAAGGTGGAGGTGGAGGTGGAGGTAGGAAGATGTGGAGGTCAGAGTAAGGCTCGAATGATAGCCTAACCACCTCTCATATGATAGACGGCGGTGAGAGAAATCTAAGGGTGGTGATGCCGGTCGCTAGAAATGAGTAGACTGGCCAGAATGACTTTTTGAAGTGGCGGATAGCTTATGAGAGTATTATCGATAATACCATTTATACCACCTCATGGGGCTTACATGGAGCCTATATAATGGGGCTTGTGAATCATTATTAAAATGAAAAATCAAATGTATTAAAAAAAAGGACTTATTAAACGATTATTTCCGGTAAAAAAGAACAAAAAGAACAAAAAAATTCCTTAAATAAACAAAAGTTAAGACCATTCTCAGCATAACAAACAATATATCCATATAAAATAAAAATAAGATAAATAAAAAAGGGGTTATTTAGTTTTCACCCCTCCTAAAACAGTCAAATTATTAAAAACCCCTTCTAAAACATAATATTATTATAAACCCCCTTTAAATCTTAACTGAATTTGTAAAAAACTCAAATGAGTTATTTTTTAATGGAATAGGTTATTAAATGATGGATTGACAATAATACCCTTACTAAAAAAATTCTAACTTGATAGAAAAAAATGTTATTTAGTTTCTACCCCTCCTAAAACAGGAAAATTATTAAAAATAACACTATAAAACACAATATCATTATAAACCTCTTTAAATGTTAAAGGGATTTGTAAAACCCAACAGTCAACAAAACAAAAATAAATTAGTACTCTCAAAATTTTCTACCAAGTTAGGATATTTTTTAGTAAGGGTATTATTCTTAATCTATCATTTAATAACCTATTCCATCAAAAAATAACTTATTTAGATTTTTTACAAATCCAGTTAACATCTAAAGGGGGTTTATAATAATATTGTGTTCTGGATTTTTTAATAATTGACTTATTTTAGGAGGGATGGAAATTAAATAACCCATAAAAAATATAACTAACAAAATATATAAAGGAAAAAAGATACGGATACGATTGAAAAAAAAAGGAAAAAATTACTTCGCATTAAAAATTTCCTATAATGAAAATAACAAATCTCTTTCATTGTACATGTCAAGCCATCTCAATACATCATATGAGTGACAATAAAAAAATACCCGCCATAACATTAAATATTCCTTTTAATAGCATCATATAAATATCATATGATATCTTGAAAAAATATGGGAGACAAAAGAAACTTATGTTATCTCTTTCAGAGTTGTACTTTAAAATCTTTCATAAAATTATGATAGCAACATCTACATTTCTTTAAAAAAAACCCATAGGTCCACTGTCCACAGACAAATAACCACGCACTCAAACAACCTCATACTAAAATAAGATGAATAATAGGACAAGGTTAAGGATTATGAACCAGTCCCATGTGATTAAGATAAAAAAAAATAATTTGGGTCCCCGTGGTCACTCATCTATTATTTTTAGGTCCTTGAATATTTTTTTATTTTATTTAGGTCCCTAAGACAGTGAAATATTATCTTTAAGTCCCTCCAGCCGAATGTTGTTCAAAATGCCAAAAATGCTCTCGCCCAATTATGTGAAGGTTAACAATGTACTGGCGAGTGTTAATAGTGTACTGGAGATACTTAACAATATAGTGTACTTAAATAATTGGATGGGGGCATTCTATGCGAAGATTAATAGTTTATTGGAGATATTTAATAATGTACTGGGAATGCTAAGAGTATACTAAAATAATTGGACGGGGGTATTTTTGATATTTCTGAATAACATCCGATTCGAGAGATTAATTTAAAGATAATTTTTCATAGTCTCAAGGGTCTAAAAGAAACTTAAAAAATTTCAGGGATCTAAAACTAATAGACAAGTGATCAAAGTGACCCCTAAATAATTTCCCCTAAAAATAAAATGAGTCCAAGCATACGGATCTGTGTGGCATATTCGACCTAGTGGTTGAATCAAATCTTCTTTAAAGACATCATGCAGGGGCAAATAACTGAGCCCATTAATCATGCTCCACGTACCGATAGCTTAAGACCCGATTAGTGAGGGTCCATGACTCAGATAGCCAACTGAACGTGGATCCGGCTTGTTGAACCCTCCATACCCAACGAACAATAAAAATTCAAGTCAGTGTTTTACATTCAATTTCTGATTACATTCAATTTCTAATTAAGGGATCATTAATAACTGATTTTCTAAATCCTAACAGAATTTATTAAATCTATAGCTATCATTAAACTGATTTTCTGATATCACAACAATATATACTTGATTTAGAAACATCCTCAATTGATTCACAGGATCTCCACAAATAACCAAGAACTCATTCAGCAAATCTCTCTCGATAAGAAATAATTAATTCCCTAAAAATGTGGGATCTCTCTCCCATCCCTCCGATGAGAGGAAGATCCATAATGGACACCCATCAAAGTACTATAAATAAAAAATCAATTCTCCCTATTGAGATAGGTGAAAAGCCAATTTTTATCATACCCTAATTGTGCATTGGTTAACTTGAGTGTCAAAGAATCTTCTGCAGGACACCCCCAACCCTATATTCAACGACGCTCGTGGAGGAGGATAGCCGACAGTGGCGGAGTCAGGATTTTATAAAGGGGGCCTAATGTGACTTATATAAATATATTCTAAAGTTATATCACTATATATATTTTTTTATTTCAATAGCATAGATTAAAAAATGAATATGTATAAAATGAAATAAAGGCATTCACACAAAACATATCACTGAATAATTCTGAAAGATAATTATTATATTTTAAAACAATATGTCAAATTTTACATTGATGATTCACAAAAAAATGACAATACATAAATAAAAAGTATGTTTTTTAGAGAGGATTGACAATTCCCGATCGTAGGACGGTTAATGAAAAAAAAAATTAACGTTTTTTTAGATATGGAAATTGATATTAGAAATAATTAGATACACTAAAAAATAAATTAAAAATTTATGTTTTTCAAGATTCCTAGACAAGATGTCGAGAAGTGGGATCTGTAACTGTGGGCCGACTGTGCACTATATCTTTGTTGGGTTTTTTTTTTTTTATTTGGTTTTTGTGGAGGGGAGGGGGATAATTAATTGTAAAAGAAAGAGTGATTGGTGAGGCCGATGAGGGATTAAGACCTAAGGGCATACGTGGATTAATTAACGGGTATCATAGCCTCATGATATTTTTTTTAAAATTTTTTTTATTGTCTGATTTAGCATAGTGAGCTGGTTGTCCATTGTTGATTGGTTGTTATTAGTCATGGGCTCTATGACTATATAAAAAAAAGGGCAGGGGGGGGGGGGGGGGGGTAGGCCTCAAGTGGAGCGGAGCAATTCATGATTTTTTGTCCCTCCATAATAACACATGGGGCTGTGATGACAAGTCAAGGTACTGATTAGGAGGTGTATTAATCCCAATCCAACCCAGTGATCCATCCATGAAAAGACAGCAGTCACAATCTAGTGGATACAATAGATCAGGCGATACAGATCCATAGTAGAATAAAAAAACTTCTATAAGGTTGAATTCTGGGAAGCTGCTCACATAAAGCTCCATAACAGTAACTTGAAGGAAGGTGGAATTCGTTCAAAGATGATAAGGAGCAAAGTGAATATATCAATGAAAATCATTGTTCACTGGATAGGAGTGAAAGTGGAGATTGCCAAGATTATATCTCATGCATATCTATTATACCCACATTGAATGACCATGATGAAATAATATTAAGGTGGACATCTAATTAACCAGGTTGATATTAATTGTTTAATTAGATAAAATCTGTTGCTTAATATATATCTTATCAATTTTTATTTGATAAAATCATTGCAACAATTTCATAACTCATAAGAGGTTGTTGTGAGGTTTTTAAGATTTATCTCGATAAATTAAATATCCCATGAGATTTTGATGGACATTACATGACAATCTAGATCTAAAGAGAGGGTGAGAGGGGGTGCTCAATGAAAACTCCGAGGGAGAATTTTGAGTCTCATGTGCATGGGTATTGTATCTCGCATGTATAATTATAATGGATGCTCGGAGATTTTTGTTCCGTGGATGTAGACTTAAACCAAATATTGTAATATTTTGTGAAGCGTGTTTTAATTTGATATATGATTTGTTGTGTACATCCATGATGTGCACAATTTGGTATCAGAGTTGTATATATACTAACAAGATGACTCAACTTGATGGATTTCGCAAGCAATTGCATAAATATTTATTAAAATTAATGAAAAATAAAGTGATGTGAAGATCATGTTTAGGTTGCCCTTTTCTCGATAGAGTCAAAAGTTATTCGTGTTTTTAATCCCAAAGAGGTTATTCATGTAGTCTAAGAGAGAGAGACAATGATTAGATGGAGAGAGATGGAGAGAGAGGAGGTGGACGTGTTCAAGCATTAGAATGCTGATATACTCTAGCTGTCCATTTTGTATCCCTTTTTGTAATCCCATGCACTCTCAAGTGCGGTCATATACATACGTGAATGAGTTCTATCATAATATGTGAAATGTCAAATATTTTTATTTATTCAAAGAAAAAACACATTATTCCCTTTAACTGAAGTTTGAATTCAGATACATGATTAAAGGAATAAAATTGAAATTCCTTTCCTTTAATAAATAAAATAATAGAAATAGATATATCTTATTATGAAAATGATATTTTTCAGTCCTATATATAGCTCAATCCGCATTATACACCGGTTTTCTTTATTTTTTTTTTAAAATATACACTTAACTAAAGTAAATAATATCATACAAATTAAATTTTACACTAAGATACACTGGTTTAAAAAATGAAAAAAAAAATTACCAATGGCTGCTCCAGGAATTTTCATACATGGGGTCATTAAAAAAAAATTGACATGGACCCTCTTCTTATTTCGTCATGATCATTAGGATGATAAGTTGAAATTTTTTTCCACAGCCCTGGATCCGAAGGAAGATTGTTCACGTCAACACGACTTTGTTTAACACTACAATTTTCTTCGATAAGAGAAAAATCTTGCTCTATAGTTATTTTTCTTTTAAAAAATTTATCTATTGAATAAATGACACAATCTGTAAAATAAATTTTTTATAAACATAAATACATAAAAAAAATTAAACAATTAATCAACTGAAGAGATACCCCACCTTCCCAAAAACACTCTCCAGATGCCCCCCCCCCCCTCCAAGCATATATTAAATTATATTTAGATACACAGACGGGAGAAGAGGCTTTAGATACACAAACATATGAAGGAAAGAGAGGTGTAATGTTGAAGGGTTTTGTTCATTATTCATACACGATTATAAAGTAATTGAAGAGATTTAGATTAACATACAAAAAATGGTGAAGGAAAATAAAGCAAAAAAAGAAAAGAAAAATTAATCAAAACCAAATCCATGATTAGATACCTGAAGTAGAGTGGGAAGAGGAGATTGGCAACGTGACCAGCAAAGATAGACACGTTCGTCCATCCGTCCGTCAGCGATCGGCGCATCTATCTGTGCGTAGGTGATCGGTGAGTCCGCTAAGGGGTACCAGTCTGGCTGTCTCATGGACTTTTTTTTTTTTAAATAGGAGTATTTAGGGTTTTGTTTTATTGTTTTAGGGTCTCACTGCATGGGTGGAAGGTTTTTAATAAACAAAATACCGGGCCAATAAAAAATGTTATGGTTTTTAATGGGTCCCACCTAATTTAATATGGACATGTGATAGTATTAATTATGGAAGAACTTTTTTGTTTTTTTTTTTTTTTAATTTGATAAGATCAATTGACCCAATCACTTGAAAGGTGGGGTCGCACCTACCTCATACACAGATACACTATGATAGAGCTCATATACGATCACATTTTAGTATATACTATACTCTTACAGTGTACTATAAAGAAGCAAAAGCGGGATAGAAAACACACAGCGCGCATCTCGCAGTAGTATTATAGCCTACAGGGGCCCAAACACAGTTGATCCTGTTGAAGACAACCAATTGGTGGAATATTACTCTAATAATAACAAAGAAACTGTGTGAGGGCAGACAAATCCGTTTGCATGAGAAAAATCAAACGAACATGCAGTCTTAACGCGTAATCCAAACAATTATTCTAAAAGTCAAAGTCGCTTCACAAATACTCTCTCTCTCTCTCTCTCTCTCTCTCTCTCCTCTTGAATCCTTATGTTCTGCATTTTCTGAAGCTCCAGAAAGAAAAAAACCCATTTGGGTCTAAGAGCTCTCATGAATTCACTCGCTTGTCCACTTGTCTTTTGTTGGTTGATTTGCCTAGTCTGCTTTGTTGGGAGGTCTGGAGCTCAAGCCAGAACAGACCCATCTGAAGGTGACAGAAACTTGGACTGATTTGCTCTGTTTTTATGTTTTTATTATTAGGATTCTTTCATGTGCAATTTTTTTATTATTATTATTTGATGATGGATTATGTTCATGGAAAGTGAATGGAGGGATTATGAAATACAACCAGCCACCCACCACAATTCCCTATCGTATAAGTAAAATAAATAATGATTAATACAGTATAAGTTAAATTAGGGTTTGTTTGACAAGGGAAAGAGGCGGGATAAGGTCATAAGGGAACAATTGTAGGGAAGATAACTTCTCTTGTTTGATATTAAAAATAATTAGAATAAAATGTAAATAGCTTCCAATTTTGAAATAAAAATGAGGATGTTTGTTTTATCTAAATGTTAGAATAATATTTATTTCTAATTTTTTTCCTAATTTTGACTAATATGATGGAGGACAAATTTGATTATCCCATAAAATTAAGACAGCTTATCCTACTAAAAAACTTAACCCCGTGTCAAATAGTTCCGAGGGTTGATTTTCAACATGTTAAAATCTTAAGAATAAATGGTATATGTTAGAATAAAGAAAAGGGAATTATTGTTATTATATTAGAGGAGCCAAAGGGCTCTATTTATAGATACATAGAGGAAACCCTAAAATACAGATAAGGAATCTAGGAAATCTAGGAAACTAATAATAACTAATAATATCACAATAATGATAATAAAGATATAATATTATCCTAATAATGATTCTTTAACACCCCCTCCCAAACTCTGAAATGTAGAACCTTTAGAGTTTGAACAAAAATGAGAAGGTGGCGAAGGCTGGCGACAGCACGTGTAGGAGCAGCAGGGGTGCAACAAAGGCACGGTAAGAGCTCTGCAGAAGCGCGTGTGGTGGCCGCAATGCTGTGAAAAGAAATAGGGCACATAGAAGAAAATATGCGTAGAGGGAGCAAGAGAAGTAGCGAGATTGCACGAAGAGCGCGAGAGCGGTTTATGCCGCAAGTAGATGCGCGGAGGTGTGCAAATCTGTGAAAAAGAGAAAGAGCGCACGTAAAAGAAGACATGCGTATAGGGAGCAAGAGAAGTAGCGAGATTGCACGAAGGGCGCGAGAGCAGTCGATGCCGCAAGAAGATGCGCGAAGGTGTACAAATCTGCGAGGAGGATCGTAGAGATCTCGGATGAAGAAAAGAATCACACAGATGCATAGAGAACGAAAAATCGAGCGAAATGGACCCCTGGAACACCTTAATCGGACTTCCGGAGAGGAAGTTATGACCGATTTAGTGATTTTGAATCTCAAGGAGGTGCCGAAGTCGGCGGTGGGCGGCCGGAGGCGGCAGAGGGCGGCCGGAGGAGCCGGACGGCTGCCGGAGGCTACGGATTTCCTCCGGCGGCGGCGGAGGGCGGCCGGAGAGCGCCGGAGAATTTGCCGAAGGGCCGCCGGAAGATTGCCGGAGGCGGCGGCAGGGCGGCCGGAGAGCACCGGAGAATTGCCGAAGGGCCGCCGGAAGATTTCCGGAGGCGGCGGAAGGCGGCAGATGGTGGCCGGAGGCGGCGGCAGGGCGGCCGGAGGCGGCAGAGGGCGGATCCAGGTTGCTGGGCCGGGTTCGCGGATCCGGGTCAGATGGTGGGAGGACCCGGGTCGGATGCTGGGAGCGCCCGGGTCGGATGCTGGGAGCGCCCGGGTCGGAGTCTGGGAGCGCCCGGGTCGGATGCTGGGAGCGCCCGGGTCGGATTCCGGGTCGGACAGCTGGAGACAGGCTGGCAGGAGCTGTCCCAGCAGATCCCGGGAAATCCGGGCAGGATCCGCGCGACAGATCCCGGGAAATCCGGGTCGTTGCAACCGCGCGGCAGGGCGTGCGCGGCAGTGCGCGCGCGGAAGGGCGCGCGCGGCAGGGTGCTCGGCGCGCGCGGCAGGGTGCTCGGCAGGGCGCTGCGCGGCAGGGCTGGGCGAGCAGCGGCAGGGCGGCGCCGGCAGGGGCAGGGGCGGCGCCGACAGAGTCAGGGGCGTCGACGGCAGCGGCACGACGGCGACGGCGACGGCAACGGCAAGGGCACGACGGCGACGGCAAGGGCACGACGGCGACGACGACGGCAAGGGCACGACGGCGACGGCAAGGGCACGACGACGACAGCGACGGCAAGGCACGACGGCGACGGCAAGGGCACGACGACAACAGCGACGGCAAGGGCACGACGGCGACAGCAAGGGCACGACAACGATGGCGACGGCAAGGGCACGACGGCGGCGGCAAGGGCACGACGACAACAGCGACGGCAAGGGCACGACGACAACAGCGACGGCAAGGGCACGACGACAACAACGACGGCAAGGGCACGACGGCGACGACGACGGCAAGGGTACGACGGCAGTAAACATAAGTACCACGAGAGGACAAAGACTAGAATACAACTAGACAGCGGAAGAAAATATGGGTATCAAAAGTCCTCCCCCGCTCCAATTGAAAACATCTCAATTGGAGCGGGGAAGAGGGAATAAAAACTTTTATATATCTAGGGTTTCAAAGGTGGCTCTGATACCATGTTAGAATAAAGAAAAGGGAATTATTGTTATTATATTAGAGGAGCCAAAGGGCTCTATTTATAGATACATAGAGGAAACCCTAAAATACAGATAAGGAATCTAGGAAATCTAGGAAACTAATAATAACTAATAATATCACAATAATGATAATAAAGATATAATATTATCCTAATAATGATTCTTTAACAGTAAAGGATTAAAATTTCATCAATTTTGTCCTTATTCACAATTTTTAAAAACAGAACAAAATTTGATATAAATTTTATTGCATCTTTTAGATTAAATTAAAAGAAAACCTATTTTCAATTCAAAATCAATGAAATTATCCACACTTATATATATATATATATATATATATACATATACACCAAACGAGATAAATTGTTCTCTCCCACTCATACCTTATCTCACCAATTTTTAATTTAAATTGTTAACAATTTAAGGGGATGTTAGATTTGCTTACCCATATTTCTCTCTTGTTTTAAAAATTTAAAATACCCTTTCCTATTATTTTGAAAAAAAATAAAATAAAGTTTTAGATATTTCTAACCTTTTTTTTTTTTTAGGACAGAAATGCTCTAGATTGGGGCATGGTTTACTTATAATTCAAAAATTGTTATTTACGTCAGTGCGGGTAGCTATCCAACATACTATCTTAGCTATATATATATATCAAATTGTGGAACCAAAATATTTCTAATGGTATCATCATGGTCATACAAAGCTTTAGACAAGCCATGCTGTTGTGTCCACTGTTTTTATTGAGCCAGTGCCTTTGCCGGTCAAACCTGGTTCCGTACAAATTTACATAATGCAATCTTGTCCCTGGTGGTGGAGGCACATTTTTAATTAAGTGTAACTGATGTGAAGTGTAACACTGATCTTCTTCTTCGTCATCATTTTTTTGTAATCTTCATGCACATTTTGTAAATTTTTGTCTAGTTACAAATATACAAAATCTCAAATTTATCCGAAAAAAAAAACATATACCGCTCCAAAAAACTTTGTAGTTGGATCTGATGACACAAAAGCAACCCTTGTTGCTCGTGTAATGATATTCACACTTTCATAAGTAATAATGTATACATTGTCACAATATTGTTGCTCCCTTTGGAGCACCAAATCACCTCTTGGTAGGTTGGTAGAAGTATCCCCTCTTCATCGATGGGTCCTGAGTTCAAGTTTTACCTTTATTGATAGAGAAAGATTTGATCAGATAATAAATAAATAAAAAGTTTATCAAAAAAATATTTTTTAGAAGGAAAGGTAGATATTCACTACCTGATATCAATTATTTAGCATCGGATTGCAAACTTTGAAGGGGGGGGGGAGTAAGGAGGGGATTAATAGGAAATAACAGAAAACAGAAATAAAGATACAAACGAACGCCGACGTCCCAAATAGAAGAGGCATCTAAGCCCGAGGATCGTCGTCGCACCCGAAGCTACAACTGGACAATCTTGCGCTTGAGCACATATTCCATCCCTCCATCCGTTGCAATGAAGCGGTCCTAGTCCCTTACCACGGTTTGAAATGAGTCCCACATGTTCTCGTGGTATGCTTGAACTCCTCGAAATATCACCTCATTTTGAGTTCTCTAGATTGTTCATGTGCTCGTCGGCACAATTGCTTGTGATCTTCTCGCCTCCCGTCCACTGATCGAGTTCCTTTTTAGCTTCTTCTCAGCCGTCCATAGCTCTTATGTTGTCCGAAAGTAGCAAGACAACCCGGTTGTGTGACCGACCCCCTCTTAGAAACTCTGAACGAATGCACACTCACAAAAGAGATGGCCAACCGTTTCTGGGGTTTGATCGTTCACCGCCCATTCATCCGGATAAACCTTCTTGAGTAAATGTTCTTGGAAGAGAAGCCACATGAATACTTTGATCTTCAAGGGGATCTTTGGATTCCAATTCTGTTTGAATTTCAGGAAAAAGGAAGGAGTGCCGACAATCTGCTCATGCCACCATCGATAGCCTCCCTTCACGACGCCATCCCTTATCCCTTCACGACGCCCTCCCATACGGTCGTTGGCCACCATCTGATGCATCCTCTAGGTCTAGTCGCAGCACGAATCACTCCAATAGTGACATCAAGGCAGAGAATTGCCCTATTTCCACCTTGCGTAGACGTCCTTGCATAAGGGACACACAACAACCCCCCCCCCCCCTTCCCCTCGACATTCTCAACTCCTTGGGCAAATTCATTTATTTTTCCATCTTTGTTGGTCACAAGTCTGAAGATATCAAGGGCAACATCCCCCTCTCTCCTTCCCACACTAATGGTCACACCAAAAGTGAATAGCAGTGCCACTTCCTAGCACCCATTCGAATGCGCGACCCACCTCCAACTGGTCTACGAATATGCCTTTATAAATGCTCGATGCTCTCGCATTAAACATTGGCCATCTCTTCTCGCCAATCTTGTTGGCCCCATATCTGTCTTTCATTACCCTTAGCCATAATGAACTATGACCTGCCATCCACTTCCACTCCCATTTCGTGAGGAGAGCTCTATTCATCTATCACTTTGAGGTCCAAAATGTCTAAGCCGCCCTTCTTTTTTTGCTTACACACTATGCCCCAAACCACTAAGTGTGGCATTTTCCTATAACCCTCAGCCCCCCTCCATAGGAAGTGATGATGAATCGTATCGATCTTCTCCATGATCCCCACCAGAACCCTAAAGACAGATACGTAGAATAGGTGGAGGTTGGTCAATATTGCCTATAACAAGGTCAGTCGAGCATCCATCCTTTCCAATTGGACAAAATCTTCTTGAACCATTCCATTAATGGTGCCCAATTTTCCTTCTTTTCAGGCGACCATTAACCAGCGAGAGTCCCAAGTGTTTTATGGGAATGCGCTCATGGGACAACCCATACAATCTGCTAGCCTGGCCTCTTCTCCTGGCTCTAAGTTCAGCCCAAGTATGCTACTTTACTCAGGTTGAGAGACATACTCGAGAATAATCCGAAGCACCATAGGATGAAACGAAAACCTCGTACACTGTTCTCGGATGCCTCACTGAAGAGCAAAGTGTCGTTGGCATATTGGATCATTGTCACTAGTCTACTTCCCTGTGCGCAAAAAAGTCCCCCGATTCACTCTCCATGTTTCGCCATTGTGCATAGTCAGCTTAGTATGTTTGCAACAAGAATAAAAAGCATATGGGATACGGGATCCCCTTGCCGTAAGCCTTTGTTGAGTGGGAAGAACCCTACAATCTCGCCGTTGATAACTACTGACATCGACGCACGCATGGTGTCGATTTATTGGCACACCATTTGAATCTACCATGATGGGAATCCATGCATGTCAAGCAGACGAATGAAGAATCCCCGATCAATGCTATCGTAAGCTTTTGTGAAATCCAATTTGAACATGAGGCTTTTACGATGATCTTTGGAGCATGCCGATACCACTTGTTGTGCCGTGAGAAAACCCTCCTGAAGGATTTGGCATGAGAGGAATGCCGACTAAGTCACCTTGATCAACCCCCCACATGCGCGCTTAAGACGATTCACCATGACTTTTCGCAAGGATCATGTATTCTCCATTCACCAGACATATTGGGTGACACTCGTCCACCTGCACTGCCCCCTCCTTTTTTGGGATGAGAACGAAGAGCGAGACGTTAAGACAACCCATGCTATGTGTGCCTGCAAAGAACCCCTTGAACATGGCTATCATGTCGTGTTTAAGCCTTAGTCAAAGGGATCAAAGCATCACAGATGTAGACAAATAATATGATAAAGTTATTCTAGTGGTGGTCCAGGATAGAATAGATATATATAGATTGATCAACCAACAGAGAGCAAAGATTATGAAAATAAAATAATATACACAGTCTTAAAATACATCTCAAACCTTTTTTTTGTGCGTTTAGTTTAGATGTGCGGTTAAAACATATATTGGGATTTTTAAAGTCCCTCATTTGAACTCAATTTTTAAAGATCTTTTTTTGGGCTTGAAAATGCTGAAAATCCAAATGGAACACCCATATGGATTTTTTCTTCTTCTTTATAGTGCATACAGTGCATGTGATCTCCAAATAAATGCAAGAAATTTTTAGCACGAATTATGGGGTTCAGTGTATCAAAGCTCCTATTAAAAACACAAGCAGAGCTGTAAAGGATGCAACCGTTTCCCGCCATCCCTTTTTTATATGGTCCACAACAGTAACCCTTCAATGTTGTTTCTTGAAACGAATTTGATTGATTGTTTGGTAATCGAAACCCTAAATTTTGAATGGGCCATTGCGAGTTGCATATGTGATGTTTGGTTTCTGGTCTCTGTGTGCAACAGCTAGGGCTCTGAACATTATCTTCCAGAAATGGAACATCTCCTCCCCCTCTGTATGGAATGTAAGCGGCGACGTGTGCAGCGGATCCGCCGTCAACGGCGTGAACTTGTTCAAGGAGGACAGCTACAATCCCGCGATCAAGTGCGACTGCGGCTTCAACAATCAGTCCACTTGCCATGTCACTGAACTGTGAGTTTCTATAGGGTTCGGAAAAAGTTTGAAAAAGATTTCTTTTTTTTTTTTTTACTTAGAATCTTGTGTTTCACACTCAGTTTTTGAATAACGTTGTTTTATTAGATTTGGGCGCTGTTACACTCAGATCCGTTTCCAACCCCACTTACAGCCCTATGTGCGTTGATAGAAAATTAATGACGTATATACTCACGTTAACAAAGCATACACTTCGAAAGTACTTTTTTACATTTTCAATAAATGCATCTATGCAATTCATTGGAGTATACGCTTCATTTTTTATAAAAACATGTACCTCATTAGATTGGGTATATTATTTTTAAAAAGTTTAAAACACATGTAGACTGGAATTGAAGTTGGAAATGGGGCTGGACGTAACATGATCCATTAGATTTTCAACCGCGATATTTTTTGGCCTAAAAAGAAAAATGGTGGTTTGAAAAGTTAAACGCTGAAAATGTGTTTGAATCTGAATTTGAAAATTTTTAGATTTTCAATGCACAATCTACTTAAATTGAAATCCAAATAAAGCCTTAAATTCTTTTGAAATTAGCTTTCTAGAAAGTACACTTTGGTTAGATTTATGAAAAGCTTCCCTTTTAATTGTTTATAACTGAAAGCTGTTTTTGTTTTCTTCAAAGGTTTTGTTTTGGATGCATTGTTTTCTTTAAAAGTTGGAATTGCTTCGTGCGATTAAAAACATGTTTGGGCCTAAGTATGATTTCTGCGGAAGCTGAATCACCAAAACAAATCCGCCTAAAATCAGCTTTGTAAAAAGCTTTTATAGAAAAGTTGGATTTCTTGAGTTTTTTTGTTGTCTAAAAATCTAATTTTGATGGCCTTTACAACTAAAATCACTGTAGGCCAAAAACCACAAAGTGTTTTTTGGAGCCGATTTTTTGGGAAAATTAATTTTGAAAAGTTGAATCCATCCATTGATTAGTTGTTCCAAACAGACCTTTGGGTTTATAAGTGAGGTTCTCAAGCACTAAATGGTCTTATTTAGGAATCAGGCATTTGAAAGTGTTGCATGTCTAGACTCATTAAAATTGAAATTATGATTCTTTATTTCTTTCATTCTCCTTTTACATTACAGGAAAGTGTCTGGATTGAACGTGAGGGGTGCCATTCCACAAGAGCTTGCTACTTTGACAAATCTTAAGACCTTGTGAGGACCTCAACTTTGATGATTATTGCATTTCATGTGGATGTGTAGGCCATGAATGACATGATTAAATAACTTTATCCATGTTTAGCCAAGATCGAACAACTTATGGCAGGTTTCAATATAATTTGCACAATTCACAACCTGTGTATACAGTACATTGAGGTTTAAAAGTGGATCTAAGATCCGATGAAGATTTTGGTCCACAGGATCCTCATTGTACCATTGCTTAACCATTCATAATTATGATATTGTCAACGATTCTCAGTGTTATCTAATGTATTTACAGGATTTTAACTCAAAATTTCTTAAATGGTTCGCTACCGGATTTCCTTGGCAATCTCACCTCCTTAGGATTCTTGTAAGCTAATCCATCATTTTCGTTAAAGTAGATGCTTTTCACAAGTCGTCAGCTTTTGATTTAGTTTTATTGATGTGAATATGTGATTTTATGTCATCAGGAATTTAGCCGTTAATGCATTCACTGGGCCAATTCCAACCCAACTTGGACAGCTAAGGAAGCTATTCTTGTTGTAAGACAAGTGGACCACATTTATCCTGCTTACAATTAGTTTACCTAGGTATATCTGCACTCCATTGTTATGGATTCTTCAAAAGATGAGAAAAAATTTTGAACCTGTGGCAGGGCTATTGGCATTAATTATTTTACGGGGCCTTTACCTGCTCAGCTTGGGCAATTGACCAATTTAAAAGAATTGTAAGTATCTCAAAAATACTATTCATTTTTTTTATATAGTCAGCCACATCATGCTAGCTGTTGAAATTTAGGATTTTTGTTTGCACACAGATACATTGACAGTTGTGGAGCGAGTGGTGAGATTCCATCGACCTTTGTGAGCTTGAAATCCCTAGAGAAATTGTAAGTATTAAGGGCTGCTTTTTAAAATGACCTTTTTTGAGTTTTGTTTGTGACCAAGATGATAGTATGTTACTAGTATTGACAATAATTATTTGAAAATAGAGCAATGATTGGAAATGAACATTTAGGGAACTGGTCTTTTCAAACAAAAGACCACTAGTCTTTGGCATCATAAATGTGCAAGACATTGTTGAACAAGTTTGTCTCGAAAAATATCATAACGCAATTGAATCATTTAGGCGGATAGTCTAGAAACCATGACGAATGAATGGTGTACACTTTGCACATCTGTTACAAACAGATCTTTATTACTGTTGAAAATAGAAAAAAATTCTTATGCAGAAAATATATTTTAAATCAAAGTTTCACAGCAGGCTTAATTTACATCCGCAGAAAATTATGCATAAATGTTGAGTTATCAAAATTTTGATCTTGCACACATGGTTGAGGTTAGATATTAAGGGTTTACCTTCTTATTGTTGCATTCTATTTTATATATTTGTACATTTTGGAATATATTTGACCATCTATCTTGGGATAGATTGATATAAAGCTTGTAGAAAAAGGGGAACAAAAAGCTTGTAGAAATTAACATCTAATCTTCGATGTTTGACTTCAGATGGGCATCAGATGTAAATTTCACTGGAAACTTACCAGACTTCATTGGCAGTTTGACAAGCCTTCAGGAGTTGTAAGTCCAAATTGTCAGACCTTCGCTTTTGAAAATGCCTTGATTTCTTTATGTTTAATTCTTCTCACAAGTTTTCTAAATTAGCCATTATTTTGTAAAACATGGAATTATGAAAGTTCTCTGCTGTGGAGGAAATTGAGGAAAGATGGAAGTTTACCATCTTTCAAATTTATATATTGCAAACAACAGTAAAAACTATTATTTGATCCTATAAATATTCAAACCCAGTTGCAATTCCTTGTGCCATTGGGTCATGATGATGAGGAATTTTCTGTTGGTTAGTGAGGAGGAGTTATTGCGGTGCTTTGCACCACTGGGTCATGATGATGATGAGTTGTTATAATCCCAAGATAAAAGGCCCAAACAGAAAAAAACTTACCACCTCTCCCCTAAAATACCATATTTTCATAAGCTGCAACACTTGGTTTTCCACCCGCTGGCGCAAGTCACTGATTGGAAGACAAAAATTGGTGTAAAAAATTACCCATAAATCCTGCACATTCTGTTTGATCACTACTAAGGGCAGCCTATTGTGACTCCCTTGAACTCATGAGCATGCCACTGTTAAATAAGATATTTATGCTGAGGCCATAAACTCATTGTGCAAATGCAGTGATTTGATATATATACACATATATTTTTTTTTGGCAGGATGGCCTTTTAGGAAATTAGAACATATATATTGGGTGCTTGTGCATTATTAGCAGAAGCCATTATATGCAGTGGAAGGAATATAATTTTTTAAAAACGAGATTATATTGTAATGTACTTGGTGATTTCTTAGGAGTTGCAGAAACAATGCTTTGAAGATGTCCAAAGGTCAGCAAGGTTATTGTGGGTCATCAGTAATCAGAGCATGAATGATCCTCAAATCCTACATCAAATGGGAAGGTCTATGTTCTTATTCTGATGAATATCTTGTGGGCCATGAGTGATCAGAGCATGAGGGATCCTCAATTTGTACAGCCAATGGGTTAAGTATGCGTTAGACACAGGATTCTAATATTTTTAGACAAAAAAAATCATCACTTCAGCAGATGTTAAATGCTCTATAAAATGCATTGCTCTCAACTGATCAGGGTAACACTTTATTGGTAAATTGTCTTATGATGGGAATGTGGTGTGCGTGCATTTTAATGAGTGTAAGGAGATGGTTGATCATCTGATGGTCCAGTGTGCCAATATCTATGAGATTTGGAGCAGATTGTGATTTTCATGGGTGAGGAGGTGCATTTTTTGTTGTATTGAAATCTATGGAAATACTTTCACAGACCAAACACAAAAGAGAGATAGTAGTCTTCTGAAGGAAAGTTCATACTGCTTTTTTGCATCCTAGCATGCTGGAATTTGTGGTTACCTAGAAATGAATGATTTTCCAAGAAAGGCAGAGTTATATTGATAAATGGATGGATTCTGGGGAGGCCTGAAGGCATGGGGGATATGTCATCTCTGAGTTCAACAGGGGTGGAATTGTTTTTTTGTAGAGATTGTTTTGTTTTTTTTTTTTTTTTTTTTTGGGGTGGGGGGGAGGGTTATTGGAAGAAATAAATGGAATAATATTATATTTAGTAATGGAGACCGAAAGGTCCCTTATATAGTTATAGGATGTACAAACCCTAGAAACAGAAAATGACCAAAATACCCATGACAAAAATTCGAGTCGGGGGCACTGCCACCTCCGTGCGCCCAATCGGCGATTCCCCACATGAGCTTGTTGTTGGGCCTACTCCCTCCGGCCCCCCCATGGGGGGCATTGTCCCCAAACCCCCGTACGCCCAATCGAATAGCCCCAACAACAGGCCTATATAATGACTCCAATACTCCCCCTTAATTTGGAGCGAAGATATCAATCAAGCCCAACTCAAGCCAGCGGCGTTGCCCCCCAACCCCCGGGCCTCCGGGAATAGGCTCAACAACAACAACAGGCCTATATAATGACTCCAATATTATTGTTCATGGTTGTATCTTTTTCGGTCTATTTTCTTTGGTTTCCTTTGAAGATGCACTTCTCGTTTTATACTCAGAGGTCTGTTCCCCCACTCCATGTTTGGAGTTTCCCCTTTATATTTTTATCGCCAATAAAATTACAGGCAGGAACTCCCAACTTTCTTCAGGGAAAACACTTATTTGGTATCTACTTCTCCAATGTCATGGGTACAAGCAGTTTGTGAACAAGTACTTAATAGTCAGTATGGAGGAATGAGACAATAAAATATGAAGTTGCAGCAAATTCTAGAGAATAAATGGCTGAGTCAACCAGCATTTTGGAATGCCAATTCCTGTTAGTATATTGGTGATAGAATGAGATTAAAGGAGCAGAAGATGGAAAGAATAAAAAAATTCAAATATACAAAGATCTAGGGAAATCCTAGCCATCTCCATAACCAAGTCTTCAGAACCTTTATTGAGAATTTTCTTCCTTCCAATAGCACTGCTATAAAAATGTTTGTCATTTTATAATATCATTGCAGGCATCATCTGAAGATTATACAGCTGGTCAATTTTCAGACTTATTACTGTTGTGAGGAGTGCGGAAGATACAAATGGTCAAATTGCTTAAAAGGATTTTGATAAATTGCGCAAACCTTTTGTGTAGATGTTGGCCACATAACTAGTTTTTGGGATGAGGAGAACAAAAAGTGTCACCAAAGACTATCTTTGACATATGAAACAAGAAACTCAACTTGTTAATTATTGTGTAACACTAGGTTTGAAGTCAAATGAGTTGCATTTAGATTGTCACTGATGAAAATAGGTGTAGCTGTGACTAGTTTTTGAGATGAGGAGAACAAAAAGTGTCATCAAAGACCATCTTTGACATATAAAACAAGAAACTCAACTTGTTAATTATTGTGTAACACTAGGTTTGAAGTCAAATGAGTTGCATTTAGATTATCACTGATGAAAATAGGTGTAGCTGTGGAATACAGATCGATATCCAGAAGTATGTAATGAAACCAAGCCTGTGGTGTACCAGAATTTGGAGCTGGAGAGTTGATCAGGTACTGTTACCGTAAAAATAATTAGAAATGTGCAACAAAATTCACACAAAATAATGGTGACATGATTTAAGAGGAGCTGACTAAGAAGTACATAGTATCCATGATTCATATGATAATTCAAATGGTACACCGCATTTGTGGAGAGTTCTAGCAGTCTATATCCTTATGATTGCTTGTCACTATTCTATACAGTCTGCCATTTCCTCTTTTTAACAGATGCTGTGTATCTCTTTGCCAAATTATCAGAAGGTAACGTACCCAAAAATATTTCATGCCTGATCATATGTATGGATATAGCCAGCAACCTTATAAAAATACTGTTCTTTAATCATTTTCTCCCTCCTGAGATTGCGAAGACAGATCGACAATATCAATAGGTAGAACAAGAAGAAATAAATGGAATAATGTATTGTGTTGAGTAATGGAGGCCGAAAGGTCTCTTATATAGTTACAAGATGTACAAACCCTAGAAACAGAAAAAAACCAAAATACCCATGATAAAAATTCGAGTCGGGGGCGCTGCTCCCGAACCCCGTACGCCCAATCGAATTGGCCCAACAACAGGCCTATAGAATGACTCCATTACTCCCCCTCAAGTTGGAGCGAATATATCAATCAAACCCAACTTGATCAAGCTAGAACGAAGAACAGAGGGACCAACAGACTTGGTGAACAGCAAGCTGCTCATTGGAAGAGACAAAAATTGTGTCAATGGCGCCTGACTGTACTTTCTCTCGAAGAAAGTGAACATCAACCTCAATGTGTTTGGTCCGCTCATGAAGAACTAAGTCCAAGGCAAGCATAATGGCAGATCAGTTATCACAAAACAAAGTAGATGAACCAGCTACAGGGAATCCCAACTCTATCAAAAAAGAGCGAAACCAAATGATCTCAAATGAAACCAACGATATTCTGCCTCAGCAGAAGAACGAGAGACAACACACTGTTTCTTACTTTTCCAGGAAATAAGGTTGTCCCCATGGAAAGTACAGAAACCAAAAGTGGATCGACGATCAGTGAGTGAACCAGCATAATCCGCATCAGTGTAGCAAGCAATGATAGGCTGAGCACTAGTAGCATAGAATAAGCCAAGATTTGGGCATGACTTCAAGTATCGAAGAATCCTGTAAACATCATCTGGGTGAGAAGTCCATGGGGCATGCATGAATTGACTCACCACGCTGACAGCAAAAGTCAAATTAGGTCTAGTATTCGTCAAGTAGATCAAACGACCCACTAGACGCTGATACAAAGAGGGATCTGGTAGAAGGTCACCTGATTCAACATGAAGGCGATGGTTCCTGGTCCATAGGAGAAGTGGCAGGGCGACATCCAAGCATACCGGTATCCTCAAGAAGGTCAAGAGTGTATTTTCGCTGAGAGAGCGAAATACCATGGCACGAGCAAGCAATCTCAATCCCCAAAAAATACCGAAGAGGACCTAAATCCTTTACATCAAACGCATGTCTAAGCTCAGTCTTCATTCTAACAATGTAATCAGCATCATCTACTATGATAATGATATCATCCACGTAAACTAGGACAATGGTGCACCGTCCATTACTTCGACGAATGAAGCAAGTATGATCAGCATGACAATGAGTGAATCCAAGAGAGAGAATGATTACACTGAATCTCTGAAACCATGCTCTCGGTGACTGCTTCAGTCCATATAGAGACTTGAAAAGAAGACACACCTTCCCGGAATACTCCCCTTGAAGACGAAAACCAGGCGGAGGATCCATATAAATTTTCTCGGTCAAGTTGCCATGAAGAAAAGCATTCTTCACATCCATCTGATGAAGAGGCCAGTTGTGGCAAACAGCAAGAGAGACAAGAAGCCGAACAGTAGTCAGCTTGGCAACAGGAGCAAATGTAGCATGAAAATCCTTCCCTGGAGTCTGAGTGAAGCCTTTTGCAACAAGGCGTGCCTTATATCGCTCAACAGCCCCATTGGCCTTGTATTTTACTGTGAAAACCCATCGACAGCTAACGGTCCTCTCCCATGGTAGAAGATCAACTAACTCCCACGTATGATTTTTCTGCAAGGCATCCATCTCTGCGGTCATAGCGGCGGTCCAAAGAGGATCCTGTAATGCCTCAGTAACAGTACGAGGAATACGGATAGACGATGTAGCAGCCAGGTAAGCTCTGTAGGAATCTGAAAGTCTCTAATAAGAAACAAACTGGGCAAGAGGATGAGCAGTGACACAACTCTGACAACCTTTGCAAAGAGCAATAGGCACATCAGAGTCAGATAGAGACAAATCAGGAACAGAATGTGGAGTGATCAAAGAAAAAGGTATACCTGAGTCTGAGGAGGATGTTGACAAGTGAGCAGGAGAGAGAGGTGGTCGAGGTCTACGAGTGTATACAATAAGAGGAGACTGTGGTGGTGATGACTGTGGATGTGACGATTGTGGTGGTGGCGACTGTGGCTGTGGCAAAAGCAATGACTGAAAAAATGATGCTAGTTGAACTGGTGAAGAAGAATGTTGCAGAACCGTGTTAGACAAATATGGCACATCATCAAAAAATGTAACATCAAGGGAATGTAACAATCTCCGAGAAATAGGATCATAGCATCTATATCCTTTGGACATGGTGGAATAACCAAGGAAAACAGAACGCATAGACATATCATCAAGCTTGGTGCGTGAGGGCCCCCTATCCTGAACAAAACAAGTACACCCGAAGACTCGAGGAGTGATGGGGAAAATAGTAAGACCAGGATACAAAACATGGAAAGGAACTTGACCTCCTAAAGTACGACTGGGAGTCTGATTAATCAAAAAGGCAGTAGTGAGGACTGTCATACTCCAATAGGACTTTGGAACATTCATTCCTCGAAAGAGACAACGAACCACATTCATGAGATGGCGATTCTTGCGTTCCGCCACCCCATTCTGCTCAGGTGTATATAGACAAGTCAACTGTTGAAGGATTCCCAACTCATTCAGATGAGACCGAAAAGAATCCGAGACATACTCCCCCCCCCCCCCATTATCAGACCTGATACTCTTGACAGTAATGTTAAACTGTGTTTTAATCATGCGTAAAAAATTAATACACTGAGAGGATACCGCAGACCGATATTTAAGAAGATAAACCCAAGAATATCTAGAGCAATCATCAATGAATGTCAAGTAATATCTATGACCACCAAAAGCAGTAACAGGAGAGGGACACCACACATCAGAATGAATCAAATCAAACAACCCAGAAGCTTTATTCATGCGAGAAATATAAGTAGTAAGTGTATGTTTAGAAAGCTCACACATAGCACATTGCAATTTATGAGTCTTACATGAAGAGCGAAAAGTAGGAAATAAAGAACATAGATGCTGGAAATTGGCATGTCCTAAACGAGCATGCCATAAATCTAGAGATTGTAGAGAAAAACTATGTGAATAAAGAACATAGATGCTGGAAATTGGCATGTCCTAAACGAGCATGCCATAAATCTAGAGATTGTAGAGAAAAACTATGCGAATGATCGGTGGGCAAAATGGAAGCATGGGCCGTGGTGGGTGGTTCTCCAAAGACGTAAAGGCCATCTCATACCCCTTGCCAAAAATCCTCCGTGTACTCAGGTCCTAAAAAACACAATGATCAGGGTAAAAAGTCATTGAACAGTTCAAAACCTTAGTCAATTGGCTAACTGAAAGAAGGTTAAGAGCAAGATTGGGAACATGTAACACAGAGTGTAATGATAAAGAGGAAGATAAAGGAACAATACCCTTACTGATGACAGGTGTAAGTGAGCCATCAGCAAGACGTACTTCTCTGTGCATAGAAGGTGATGTCAGGGGAGCAAACAATCGAGACTCTCTAGACATGTGTTCTGTAGTACCTGAATCAATGACTCAAGTAGGAGACCCCGATTGGTTAACATGGTAGGCGGAGGGGATACCTGAGGTAGAGGAAGAAGCAGCAAAGGATGTTGGACCAGCATTAGAGAGACCAGCATGAGAGACATGAGAGGCAAGACTCTCCCGAACCATGGCATCAATATGATTCTGAATAGTACGCATATCAAAGGACCCAGATGGAGCAGAGGGGGCATCACCCGGAACCGAGGCATCAACAACAGCAGCACGAGGGGCAGACGAAGGAACTCCAACATTGCGAGATCGCATCAAGTGTGGGTACAGAATAAAACATCTGACTTTTTCATGCCCTGTTTTTCCACAGTGGTCACAAGTCACAATATTGTTGTGTCCACGACCACAACCGCAACCGTGACCACTATCCCCGTGGCCGCGAGAGTCATATCCAGAAGTGGCTGCCAATGCCATCTGATCGCTGAGGGTTCCAGTGGTCGCTGAGGAAGAGATTTGACGGCGATGCTCATCACCCTCAATAATAGCAAATGCCTCAAATAGAGAAAGAAGTGGTGTGGTATTCAAGATCTGAACATGAAGAGATTCGAACTCCGATCGAAGGCCTATAAGAAACGCATATGTCTGTTGGCGTTGTAGTCGGCCAACCACAATCGTGGCAGCCTCCTTAGGCAACTCTGAGAGAGGCTCGTAGTGGGCAAGTTCCTCCCAACGAGCCTGCAGAAATTCAAAATAATCGGTAACAGATAGGGTACCTTGGGTGGCATGGGCAATATCCTTGTACAACTCATAGATCCGTGAGTCATTCCTGGCATGACCATAGGTCTTCTTCAACACAGCCCATAGAGCGTCGACCGTATCATGATACATGAACATATTGTAGATTCGGCTCTCCATGGAGTTGAAGAGCCAACCTAGAACCGTACAGTTGTTGATCTCCCACTGATTGAAAGTTGCATCAGTTTCTGCTGGCTTTTTAATGGTGCCAAGAAGAAGGCCGGACATGTCTCGACTACCCAAATATAATCGAACAGAACGCGACCAGGATGGATAATTTTGTCTATCAAGAAACACATTGGTAATCCGTTTGAGGATGAGAATTGTGTCCTAACGGGATGGCGGTGTCCTTGATGTCCACACTCGACAGTGGCGTGAGGTCCTTCAGCGTCGTGTCCATTGCAAACCTCAAATCTCGACCCAAGAGAGGAAAAGATAATAATGATCACCATGACCCATGATGAAAAAAAAAAAAAATCGTGAAACCCTAGGATTTCTTGGTGGCTTTGATACCAAGAAGAAATAAATGGAATAATGTATTGTGTTGAGTAACGGAGGCCGAAAGGTCCCTTATATAGTTACAAGATGTACAAATCCTAGAAATAGAAAAAGATCAAAATACCCATGACAAAAATTCGAGTCGGGAGCGTTGCCCCCGAACCCCTGTATGCCCAATGGAATAGGCCCAACAACAGGCCTATACAATGATTTCAATAGAACATGCAGTTACTTTTTCTTGAAGATGTGTCTATTCTGGTCACAAGGTCCAAGGTCATGGTGGGTAGCATTAGGTCTAATAGTCCAGGAGAAAAGTTTAATTTTTATTTCCAACTTTAGTTTATATGTTAAATGCATGCAATCCTCCATATGTGACCAATTTATTGCCTTTTATGTTCTTTAATGTAGTGATTGACTGATTTTTTTTTGGAAGAAATTATGAGTTTCCGGTAATATATGTGTATAAATTAGTGCATTGGGATGTTAAAAACGGGGTTAAACTCAATTCATGCAGCATTAATAATTTTGTGGAACAGTTAAAAGTAACACATAAATGATTTCTATTTCCGTCTCAAAATTTGAACTTTTGTCATTTTACTCTGTGATAGCTAATTCAGATTTACTAGATAACTAATTTTAATTATACTTGATAACTAAACTTAATTATACTTAAGGAAAATTCTAAGAACAGTTTATAAATAGTATTTTTTGGTGGGTCTTGGGGATATGTCCATTTTCAAGACTAAGGCCTTGATCTATATGTTTTAAAAAGGTATGTAAAGAACACTATGATTGGTTGTTTAAATCAACAGAATTCAGTGATTCATTTAACCAAGTAATGGTGCAGATGATGGCATTGCTTTCTACTTTTATGCAGTATTTCCTAACTTGTTAGAATGATTTCTTTTGATTGAAATTCTAATTTCTAAAACATGTTCATGTAGACGATTTCAAGGGAACTACTTTGAAGGACCAATACCATCAAGTTATTCTAGTCTCACTAACTTATCTGATTTGTGAGTGCTTCTCTTTTAATCATTTAAACTTCTGCATTTTATCTTAGGGTAGATCCAAACTAGTTGGAAGCAAAATATTGAACAGAACAGCATGCTTGGAATGCATAGTGCACTGGTTTATTATTTTCTCTAAGTGCTCCTCATTTATGCAGGCGGATAAGTGATCTATCTGGTGACAGTCCATCTTCTTTGGACTTTATTAACAACATGACATCATTAAAAATCTTGTAAGATAATTTTCTTATTTCTCTATAAGTATTTTCAAGAAAAATGGTTTCCCTTTAACAGGGTTTATTATATTTCATTTTATCTGTTTGTTTAAGAGGAGGGATTTTTTCAATGACAAATTAATTTATATTTTTCACTCTCATTAGCATTTAATGGAGGTATTTTGTTTATATAGCATTTGGTTTCTATGACTTTGCAGAATTTTGAGAAATAGCAAGATTTCGGGTGGTATACCATCCAACATGGATAAATTTCAACTAATAAATCATCTGTAAGATTTACATGTCATTTATGCATTAACAAATCATTTGCTTCAGTATTACTTCAGTTTGTAGTTGCCTCAAATCTCCTTCATGAATTGCTATACTTCTGAAATTTTGTGTTCTACTTTTGTCATATGTTCATTATTCTTTTCTTTTTCACGATGAAGGGATTTGAGCTTCAACAACCTAACTGGCCAAATTCCACAATCTCTTTTCTCTCTGAGTTCACTTGGATTCTTGTGAGATATTGCATACTTCTCATGCTTCTGTTTGACCTTTCCTTAAGTTATATCCATTTGTTTAATTTTCTTTTTTCTTTTTTAACCAGGTTTTTAGGTAACAACAGCTTGTCCGGTACCTTGCCGCTTCAGAAGAATGCAAATCTTCAAAATATGTATGCCCTTTCGATTCATTTTGTAGTATGTAATATCTTGATTTACTAGTAAAGTTTCATGTTTGATAATTGATATAAATGTTTGTACTTAATGAAATTGTATGTTAGCACTATTTCTTGTATAATCTACTAATGAGTGTTTCTAACATATAACACTTGTTTAATGCATTGACTTCAACCCCATATACTCTCTAAAACTAGTCTTATATATTATATTATTATTTATGTTCAAACGTTTTTCTTTTTTTGCAGAGATTTGTCCTACAATGAAATTTCCGGACAGTTCCCTTCTTGGGTTAGTGCAGAAGGCTTGCAACTGTAAGATAAGCAAAGCCTCCCTTTCCATATTAGTTCCATGCTTTGTTTGCTAAATGCTTTAGGGACTGCCATCCCATACAATTACATCATGAATCTGCAAGTGCAAAATGAATGTGGTCTCAATTGGATTGCATGATTGTTAGATTTTGAAAGACTCCATGAATGTGATCTTCTTCCTGTATCATCTTGTAGTTCAGACCCACTGCTTAAGAATATCACCTACCTTTTGTTGTAGTTATTTGTTTCTTGATCTATTTTAGCTCATAAAACATTGGCCAATACGATATATATTGGAAATCGAGGAATGATGGGATACTGATTATAGGATTGGATTATCAAATCATGTTGCTCTTATATCTCTAGCTATTGTATATGTATTGGTATCAGCCGAACCAAAGGTTATAAGGTTTTCCAATGACCGATATATGACTGGGACAATACATGTCCACCTTTGAAAATTAGATTTCGATACTGAGACTTGGAAGATTGAACTTAGCTATCACAGTTGTCTTTTCTTAACTAATATTCCTCACTTCTGCTGCTTCTTGTCTTTATAGGAACTTGGTGGCTAACAATTTTGTGATTGATGGTTTCAATGACAGGTAAAATATTATCAAGTCCACAGATTATCCCTCATTAACATTTGAATTATTCTTGCAAAAGAGGATGATATTTTACTGTGTTGCTCATTATATTGGGTCTTTGTGTGTTTAGTAAATTGTCCCCAGGGTTAAGTTGTCTTCAAAATAGCATTCCATGCAACAGTGGATCCCCAGTCTGTAAGTTGCCTGCTCCTTATTGATTAATGCTTGTAGATAGACCAATATCCAATTCTAATAAATTATCCCTGAAGCATGTGTGCCTTCTGTTAGAAGATTTAGTAAACTATTGACTGACCCAATTATAAATCATGTGGCAAGTCATCCAAGGTTTGACCATCTAAAGAATATGAAACTGACAAATAATAAGAATTGTTCCACTCATACTAGATTCATCCTTTGCTGTCAACTGTGGTGGCGAGACCTTCAAAGCGGTTGACGGGACTGTGTTTGAAAATGACACCGTTAACCTCGGCGCTGCATCATACTATGTGACCGAAACAAAGAAGTGGGCAGTTAGTAATATTGGGACCTTCCCAAAATTACCAAATTCAACATATATATTGGGAAATTTATTCAGTGTCAGTAATACTCCGGATGCAGAGATATTCAGAAATGCAAGGCAGTCACCTTCATCCTTAAGATATTACGGCCTGGGGCTTGAGAATCAGAATTACACCATTAGACTGCTATTCACTGATGATGACAGACCAATTTGGCAGAGTATTGGACGCCGTGTGTTTGATATATATGTCCAGGTATGCATATTAACCTAAATTCATGCTAGGCTAGGATTGTCTACAGTTATCTATGCATCACTTTGGCTTGTTCCCTATGATCTTATCACATACTGGTTTTTATATAAGATTCAGTTCTTAGATATTTTTTTGTTTTCTTTGGGAGGATTAAAAAAATTTCATGCCTTGATACACTTGTAATGGAGGACTCTAGTTATGAATTTTGTTTTTATTCAGAACCATTGGTAAAACTGAGTGATTTTTGTGTGTGTGATAATTCATATATTTTTAATAAGATTAGGCGGAATTCATGCACTTATAGGGTAGTGATATGCTGATGTGCATAAACTAACGTCACATTTAAGATATGATTCTAAGATCAACTATTATATATGTTGGGTTTCATTTATCTACAAACTAGCCTGTATTGAGGCAACATTCAAGAAATTTCAACAGATTGATTCTTAATATTTGTTGGGAGGGAGATTTCGTTCTTTTATGGTAATTTATTTGTGAATGTGGTTTATGATTGAAAGAATTCTTGGACATCAAGTAGCTTCTTAGGAATTATAATTGGAAGAGAAAATGAATCATTGATTTTATAATGTCATTAGTAATTAATGAATGAGATTTGATCCACCTGGAGTATTTTTTTCGGCTACTAGGAAAAGCTGTTACGTCTATATAGTAAGATTTACCAAAGTTGCCATGAGTAAATAATTTCATATTCTTAAAATGCAAATGCTGGATATTTCATAAAAACCTATAAAATGGTCATAAACCTATACATCAGATAATAACATCAATGATCTAAGATAATTACATAAATACGCAGTGGTTCGTGTGAAGACACATAATCTGAAAGATAAAATCGAGCATACTCAATTATGCACTAATTGTATTCAATGAACCCTTAACTTATCTATGTAATATAAGTTAAGGGTTCAACTATCTGCGTAATATAATTTTTATGTTTGGTTATCTATGTATACCCACGCAAAAAAAAAAAAAAAAATTTAAAATGGATCAACAAGATATCTGGAATGGAAGTACCATCGCTTGGAGCAATAATAAAATGTTCGGGTTAACAGAATAAAGTGCTGGATTCAAGTACTGAGAGTGGCCACTTCGCGCAAGAGAATGTGAACTGTACTATATAGAAATTGGTATCATTAGTTTTTCTATAAGTGATACAGATGTTAGTAAGGGAAAAAAAGCCAATGACAATTGATTAATATCATTTATTTTAGAAAAACACTAAATACATTATTAGACACTCAACTGCTAGGAGAAGAAAGGTTGATGGGAGATAGAATTTTTAAGATTATCTGAGATTGTGTCTGTATTCATACTAATGTATAAACCAAACAGAGATGGCTCATATATGTAGCCCCCAGTTAAATACAACAAACAGCAAAGTCTGGGTTGTCCATTAACTGTTACCATACTTATCCAAGTCACCATGTTTATCCCATCAACTTCTATCTATATCCGGTTATCCTTAACTCCTTAAGAGATATTATAAAAGTAGCACAGGTGAAGAGTAATTATGAGAAATTAAATTAAGCTTTTGATTCCATCTCATCCAACAAAAGGTCTCAGCTGGATTGGGAGATCTTTTGGGAAGATACCAGAGTGATACCACAATAATCCAGATATCATGTTGGGGGTAAGATACTGAGATCCTAATTAATTCTGCTTCAGGGTAATGTTAAAAAATTAAGTGGATGGTCAAAACAACTAATCTAATTATCACAAGGTTTCATCTTTTGTTAGATATCTTTCTGTCCAAGTCACGACTCACTTCTGGTGATCAGAATTGTATGTTAGCTTTATAATTTCCATTCTACAAAATTATCTCTCCATTTATCTTGCCACTCTCTCATATTTCATACATGCAACAAATCTTCTACTATCCAATGCTCTATAACAAGGTTATAGATAGATGTAGCATTTTATGGAGCTCTAATTTTGGCCATCCTATACCTCTATTTGGAGCCATTAAGTACTGGATAACACAGAGCAAAACAAAACACTTTATCAACTATGTGGCATGGTTAATTAATCATAGGTACATCATCCAATTATTAAACCAAATAATTATATGCTTCTCAGTAGTCGCTTGTCCAAATTCTGTTTTCAGTTGAGTAATTGATGCCCTGCATCTCATACTTTTTTAAAAATACACCCCCCCCCCCCCCACACACACACACAAAAAAAAAAAAATGCACGAGGGCACAAATTTTTATGAAATTTCCAACTATGAACGGCCATTTGACCATTCTGCGTCTGAGTAACCAAATCTGTGCCTGATTTTCTGTGCATTACATGTACATTTCACTAGTTTGTAAAGACTGTAATGCTACTTAGCTTGCAGCATTTCTGTATAGTAAAGCCCTGTATAGCCGTCTAATATATCAAACTGAGGTGGTCCAAGCATAAGCGTATATATGTATTAGAAAATACTGCCAAAGCCTGATCCCACCACACACGCCATCGCATTAACAAACCAAAAAAATACTTTGTCACTATATGTACATTCATTGTTGTATTCTTTCCACATGTAATATAATTATTGTCCATGCTTGATACTGGCATCTGTGCATACAAACCTCAAAAAAACTCATTGAGAGGCTTTGGTTTATGATGGCAATACTTGACTCATTGATGATTCAGGGACTACTCATGGTAAAAGATTTTGACATAAGTTATGAAGCTAGGAAACAAGATCAGAAATCTCGTACGCTTGTGAGGGATTTTACAGCTTCTGTGTCCAACAACTTCCTCGAGATCCATTTTTTCTGGGCTGGAAAGGGTACATGTTGTGTGCCCACACAATGGCAAAAACAAGGCCAATATGGGCCGCTAATTTCGGCCATCAGTGTTTTCCGAGCAGGTATCACATATCATCATCAGAAAACAAAAATAAAGAGGAAAAGTTGGCATCATGCGATTGTCATAATAATGTTTCTATATGTTGCGTACTTCAGATTCAATCCCTGCTAGACCTTCAAAGAAAAAGAGAAGCTTAGTTGCTGGCATTCTAATTCCTATTGGTATAGTGGGAATGCTTTCTATTTTGGGTGTATTGATGTGGAGATGGAGACTGAGAAGGTTGAGAATGGCTGATGAGGAAGGTAAATATTATATCTGGAGGGAGTTGATGTCTGCTAATATCATAAAACTAACAAAGTTTGTGAATTATTGAATTTTCAGAGCTTCTAAGAACAGGTGCTAGGCCCGATACTTTCAGTTATTCTGAGCTGAGGGCAGCTACTGAAGACTTCAGTCCTTCTAATAAGTTGGGAGAGGGAGGATTTGGGAGTGTTTATAAGGTACTTAACCCTCCCTCGATTGATGACCCATTACTTTATTTCTTTAAGAGGTGTCCTTTTTCCAATAATAGTGAAGCATAGGATAAGAGAATGAGCATGTTCAGTTTTACATGGATTCAAATATTTCTCACTGCTTCCTTTGTTCCATAAATCAGGAAAATAAATTGATCCCAACTTTTCTGGTGAACTTCTATTTTAAAATAATTTATATTTAAAGGAAGTTATTTTATAAAAAGAGCATAGCTCAAAATGTGAAGTTATTTTCTAGAAGTCTCTAAAGTCAAATATGTATGTTTGGACCAACGAGTTTATGTATGTATGCATGGGCATGTATGTTGTGCATCAGTCCATGCTTGATTGGAGTGGTTAATTTCTTATGCTTTGTTTTGGAACTCTCTTAGGGGAAACTTTCAGATGGAAGACTAGTAGCAGTAAAGCAACTCACAGTGGCATCTCATCAAGGCAAGAGTCAGTTTGTGACAGAGATTGCTACCATTTCTGCAGTGCAACATCGTAACCTTGTGAAGCTCCATGGATGCTGCATTGAGGGAGATAAGCGGCTCCTTTTGTATGAGTACTTAGAGAACAAGAGCCTCGATCAGGCTCTCTTTGGTAGGGCGACTTGCTGTGTCTTGTCCTAGCTCAAATTAATCTTTCCATGGTTGTTGTGCTGTCAAATGAATCTGCTTCTTTCAATGCCTATCAACTGATATGATACATAGAAAAGTACTTGATTGCTTGCTATTCCAACACAGCTAATTAAATATGTTTCAGATGAGTTTCAATGTAAATCATACACTAGTATATCACTTTCAGGTAAAATTTTCAGATAATGATACTCAAATCTTGAGAGCAGATAAAATATTGTTGCAGGGAGGAGCAACTTGTACCTTGATTGGACAACGAGGTTGAATATATGCTTGGGCACTGCGAGAGGCCTTGCATATCTCCACGAGGAATCAAGACCCCGGATCATACACAGGGATGTCAAGGCCAGCAATATATTGCTTGATGCCGACCTCAACCCCAAATTATCAGATTTTGGACTTGCCAAACTCTATGATGACGAGAAAACTCACATGAGCACCAGAATCGCAGGGACTGTGTAAGCATGGCAAGCCATCATATCTATTCAATAACAATTCATTCCACTTTTTTCAGATTCAATCTGTTTTTGGAAGAAGAACCTATTTTTTTTCAAATAATAAAAACATGCAGTATCAAAATAGCACTCTGTGATGATCCTGTTTGATAAATTGCTCATGATTTTTTTTGTTTGGTTAGTTGCATTATTCTTCTTTTCCCATACTGAAAAGATATTTTTGGAACAATTTGAAGTGGTTATCTCGCTCCAGAGTACGCATTATGTGGTCGCCTGACTGAGAAAGCAGATGTATTTGGATTTGGGGTGCTCATGTTAGAGATATTTAGCGGGAGACGTAATTTTGATAGAAATTTGGAAGAAGAGAATGCCTATCTTCTTGAATGGGTATGCCATCTTATTCTCTAAGCTATGCAATCTTTGATTCTCGTTAGTACAAACCTTGCTAACTTGTGTGACTATGTATTGTTTTGGACTCTTTAATCTACACACATTGTTCATGTAGTGGTAGGATTCTTTCCACACAACAATTTTTCTATGCCTTTTAAATGCTTGCTCTTAAAAACTTGGAGCAGTAAGCTGTCTGATTCTTCTAATCAATACCTCAGTTGAAATAGTGAACTTTCTCTTGGTGGAACAATAAATAAGAATGCCATCATCTATAAAAGTGAACAGTCCCCAACAAATGTTCGAATGGTTGAGCAAGGTTATGATGTGACTAGAGTGATAGAAGAACAGTGGCCGAGTTCTGGTGATGAGTTTCCTTTTAAAAAAGATTGAGAGAAATTGGCAGTGTGAATGTGTGTAGGTTTCTGTCTTTCAAGGATCGAATAGCCTTATTAAAAGTAGAAATTTATTTCTTTTCCTATATATTTTTTGGATGCCCAGAATTGTACAAGAGATTTTGGAAGATGAAGTGAAATACTTTCTATGAGATGGTAGTGAAAATGATGGACAATTCATTTTATAGTTGGGGCCAGTTATCTCATCAGAAGGGAAATTAAGTTACTTGCTTTGAGAAGCACCACAGAAATAAATTTTGTTTTAATTTGAAAGTCTCTGTGGAGACTTAGTTCTGATTGCATTATGGTTGTAGGCCTTTTAACATAATAGTTTGGAATACCAGATCAAGAAGAAACCAAGGGGAGTAGTTTGGCAAAAGTTTATGTTATGCACGCAGAATTGTCATAATTTCTGGTATGTTGTCCATTTTATAATTTCCATAATTTTGGGATTTAGGCTCTGCAAAGCATTAGGTTATTGACATGCTACACGAGGGCCATCATGTCGGAGGATTGCACAATTCTTTTCTTTTTCTCTTTCCTTGTACTATAATATATCTCATGTGGTGTCCAACAAATGAGCCAATTGAAGCTAAAATTATTGTATTACTTCTTAAGGCATGGCGACTTCATGAGAGGAACCAAGAGTTAGAATTGATGGACAAGACCCTACCGGAATTTGATAAAAATGAAGCCATGAGAGCCATAAAAGCAGCCTTGTTATGCACACAGTCTTCACCAACTCAAAGGCCACCCATGTCGAAGGTAGTTGCGATGCTCACGGGGGATGTGGAGATCGGTTCCGTCACAATTACACCAGGTTATATGACAGGATATCACTTCAGTGACACGAGTAGCTTCATCAGAAGTGATGCCTCAACTTCCTTGAGTAAGACAGGCACAACCACAACCACAACAACTTCCATGAGTAACAGCCAACAATATATTTCGCACAGCTCAAGCTACACAGATGAGAGGGTTTTCTCTCCAGTAAGCCCCTCTCAGCCGATGTTGCACCAAAGGATGTGAGGATCATACACACTGTAAGTATATGCACGTATCCTTGTGTATATTTGGAAATCTGTTATTGTTACTCTGAATTGGGATCTCAGCATGAAGTAATTGTTATCATTATTCTTTCATCTTTTGTTTCTTCACTAAGCATTATTGAATTTGTAGTATGTTCAGGGAAAAATGAGTCATTTATACAATAATGATATATTATGCAAGAAGGTGAGTTATCAGCTCATGAACTGCTCTGTCCATGCCCACATTTTTTTTTTTTTTTGTACTTTGAAAGTTTTGTGATAAAAATAAGATAGGTTAATTTAAAATAACTAGGTTTTATGGTCTGCTTTAATTGATCAATAGACTTTCTTAGCCTAGAAAGCCTTTTTTTCCATGTAATTGTCATATTTAACAGCCTAGAAAACCCCCTCTATATTATACAATAACTATTTGATGATGTGTCATTGTGTTGTGCATAATTGATGTCCATATATGATGATTAGTGAACTTATTGATTTGAAAGAAAAGTTAGAGATTGGGTTGATACTAAAACACCATAAACGGTAGATTGAGTAAGATGGTGTTATTTTGAAACATTCTTACAGGGAGATTCACGTACCTATATATGTATTTTTTTTTTTTATAGAAAATGATAGGCATTCGCCCTTAATTTTATTTTAAAGAAAGGGGATGCCCAAACAAAGAGCAAGAGCTATTACAAACAAACCAAAGATCAAGATTCATGTACCTATATATGTTGGTTCACAATTAACATTAGTGATGCAAACCATACATCACTATTACAAAGTCTTGAAGGAGACAACTAACAAGTATGATACCAAAAAAAGAAAAGGACAACTAACAGGTAGAAGAATAAAGAAGCCTCAATAAAATGGTCTTAAGTTAGCGAGAGGGTACTACAATGCAATCCAGACAATCAAATTAAAAATTTAAAATTCAAATTTTTATTGTGTAAATGATTTAACCTGATTCAAATTCAAAAGGATTTGGTGAGGGATTTGTGCAGAGAAGTTCCAAATTCTTTATATAATTTGGGATTCATCTGCTTTATATTAAAGAATTTCTGAGAATTTTATATGTTTAAGAGATATTTCTCTACTTGTAGATGTTCTTTTGGTCAAATATTGCTCAAGACTAGGGATGACAATGCAGTCGGGTTAGAGTCAGGTTTAACATAATCCAAACCCAACCTATCTCCCCAATGTTAGACTCCATAATATCCACTTCACCCCACCTCAGATTTTACAATTTGAAATTCATATCCACTCCATTCCATTTTGGATTTTGCAACTTGAAATCCATAGTCGCCCCACCCCACCCTATTTAAAGTGAGTTGCATTGCTTAGTCTCTATGGATAGGGCTGCAATTTAGGCGGGTTGGTCTCGGGTTGCAATCAGAACCCAACCAGAATTCTAAACCACTCAAAAGTTAACCCGATCCAACCCGATTTTCAACCTGGATTGATCTAACTCGAACCCAACCCGTAATTAAATAAACCAATCCAATTCAACCCGATTTTCTAACATGATGTGTAAATTAAATAAATCAACTCGACCCAACCCGTAAGATTAGTTAGGTTTACCTAAAATTTGGACTGCCCAAATTAGAAACTATATAATGAATGACCATGATCTTTTTTTTTTTTAACTATTAATTTACGGGTTCGGGTTGGGTCGGGTTGTGAGGGAGTCAACCCAAACCCAACCTGATTTGTGAGTTAACCCGAATTGGCGAACCCGAACACGATTTGACCAACCCAACCCAAATAAAAATCAGGTTCAACCAGTCAGGTTCGGGTTCAACCCGACCCAAGTTGCAGCCCTACCTATGGATGATATATTTAAAAATTTACATAATAAATTAAATTATTTTTAACATGTTTGCGGATCATGTTTATAAAAAAAATTTCAAGTTATTCTTACATACAAATATTAAAATCTCAAAATACATAAAACATAAATTATGCATGACATTACACAAAACATTTGAAAGTTAATTAAAACATTTTTCAATGTATAATATAAAAAGTTCATACAAAATTATATATAGACCAAATAAATAATTTTTTTGATTTATAAGTTGAAAGGAGGAGGAAAAGATAATATACTATAAAACGTCATTCATTAAAATATCAAATAATTTATTTTACTTTTAAGATGACATACGATTGATTAAATGAAAGAGTGTGTATTTTAAATTTTTAGTGAGAGAAGTGTGAATATAGGTTGGAAAAAAAAAGGGATGATGATAATGGAGTTTTAATTTTTAACTAAATGAGAGTTTAATTTTCATTTATATTTCATAAATCATAATGACCAAATATAGGTCGGATTAGTGGATTGGATCGGGGTTTAAACATAAAACCCAAACCCAACTCAACCCATGTATTACATGGGTTGGGGTGGGTTGGGAAAACTTGGAATTCAAACCCATGCCAATACTGGCGGATCAGATTGGATTGGATTATCAAGGAAACCCACCTCATTCCCATCCCTCCTTGATATACTTGTGAAATTCCTCTTCTCAATTCAATTCACATAGATTAGGTATTGTTTGTGGGTTCGGGTAAGAATTTCTTTTCTTGTTTTTTTAGACAAGTTGGGTATTTTCTATTTTGTAAAAAAGAGGAGAGCTATGTCCGAATGGAGGGGAGAGGGGTAGAAAAAACAAAAAGAAAAAAACAAGAGAATAAAAGAAGGTAGAAAAAGCTTCTACCAAAACTTTAAAAAAAAAAAAAAAACCCTTAATCCATCACATACCAACCGTCCTCCACAATGATTCCCACACTCCTGGAATTCCTTTGCCCTAATAGCTGACACAATGTTGAAAAGTCTCCCATAAATTTTCTAAATAGAAAATGTTATTTTTGAAGATGACCTCATTCCTTAAAATCCAAATTGCCCATGCCGCGGCCGGGATGAACGACAAGACCACCTTCCCCTCCATGCTCTTGTTCATGTTGTTCTTCATGCCCTATGCCACCTCCCATAGGTCCCGCAAGGAGCGGATGCGAAACCTCTTCATAGTGATTCTTTTCAAGCATATATAACCAAATCCTTCATGTACCTCGGCAATAACAAAATAGGTGCTTGGCCAGATTTCACAAAAACCCCTACAGATCTTTCATCACTTGGACCCATAACGCGTTAGGATTACTAAACCCATCACCAACATCATTTAGACAGTAGAGCTTTATTGATGATATCCAAACTGATAACCCCCAGGCCCCCATTTTTTTCTTCATACAAGCATTCTACTATTTAACCAAATAAGGTGTTTCTCTTATAAGAATTTCAATTACTTGTTTCACATTTTAGGTTGTTTGAAGCGTTTAGTGTTGGAGAGAGCTTATATTATATGATACATGATTTTTTATGGTGGAATGTTAATGTTTCTACGTGCAAATTACAAGTGGGTTTTAAGCCTTTTTGGTCTTCTTCTTATTGCATTATATGTTTCTCCAATGAAATATTGACATGTGTGGTGTCATTTAACATGTAAGGTTTGTGATTTTTTTAACTTGTATAAATTGGGACTGACGAAAACTAATAGGAATCATCCTCACTAGATCACATCTTGAACTGAAACTTCAATTTGGTTGGTTGTGATCCCCCAGTTATTTTTGTTGGTACACGGGCAACGGCCGTTCACCTTTAATTTTTGTTGTTGCTTTGGATGTAAGTGTTCGGTATTGCTCAACTTCTACCAGCGACTCTCTACTAAAAAGAGAAACCACTGGCTACTTTCATTGAGCCATCGGGGGTTTAAACTTGACATTAAAAATCGTTGGTTACTATGCTTCAGCTGTCTGGTCGCCGGCTAACTAAGGTTAGCCGTTAGCCGACCCTAAACAAGGTTTCAAGCCAGCTGCGCACATGACATAAAAATGACTATAACTTGATCATTTTAATTAACTCTAAATAACGATCCAAAAGATGTTTTGGTAAGCTTACGAAATGAGGATCACAACCATATAATTACTAAAAATTGAGAACCAGAAGTTCTCCAAAATGCCATAAAAAGATGACCCAAGACACCAAAACACGTATTGACGAAACAAAATGGCTTAGAAAAAGTCACAATTGTTACTCTCCTCTTTTCTATCTTTTTCCCTCCCCCGTTCCCTTGTTGCCAAACCCACCACCAAAAAAAAAAAATTGGGTGGTGAGTTTGGCAACATGGCTGAGATGGTTAGTTACTTCCAAAGAAAATTTTAACTCATATGGAATCACTAATGAGTTAGAGTTTTCTTTCTCTAGAATATTTGTTAATAAATGATTTTTTATTGTATTTTTATTATAAGACATAAAAATTATATTATATTATTTAATTCTTATTTGAATAAAGTGAAGATAATTGATAGATAATGAATTATAACTTTAAAATGATATCTATATACATGTGTTTTAGATTTTTGTGTTTGGAAATGTACCCGAGAGATTTGACATTAAGATGTTTTTTTAAATGATATGAAAATTAAGTTATTCCAAGACAGGCAAATCCATTCCCCTACTAAGAAATAATTTTTAAGTTTTAGACCAAAGGTCACCTAAACCACAAAGTCGTTCATTTATTAACAAATGTCATGATCTCGAGTTATGGTATGTAATATGTATAAAATATATGATCATTTTAAATCAAAATAACAAATATCTACCGTTATACATGTCATGCCATGTCAATACATCATACGGGTGATAATACCAAAATACCATCCATAAAATAAAATGATTTTTGTTGAATCTGAGAACAGAAGCAGTTGGACTTTCTTCCTTTGGAATTTGTTCTTTTCTGTTAGTTGTATAAACAATTTGTGTGTCATATCTGATCGGCACTTGGGCATCATAGCAGGCATGAAGGAAATTGAGGAAGCAAGCAATATGACATGGCACCATCGTTTCTGTATGAGACACATGATAGGCAACTTAAAAAAAATGTTAAATCAAAGGAGTTGAGTGACCAGGTGTGGAGGGCTGCCATCTTGAAATGTCCAAATCAATTTGCTGACGAAATGCGAAAGATTCTTAGTGCCTCTTCACAAGCTCGCACATGGCTTGATCAAGTCCCTCCACAAACATGGGCCCTTTGTTATGACGATGGCCGTCATCATGGCACGATGACCACCAATAGAGCAGAAAGTATGAACAGTGTCTTGAAAGGTGTAAGAGGATTGCCAGTCACTGCCATATTACAACAGACATTCATACGAGTGTTAGAGTATTTTTATACGAGGCGTGAATCGGCCGAGAGCATGTCAGGTGAACATGTGCCATCTATGCAGCACCGTTTGGAGAGAACTGTACATGATGCAAGGGCGATGTTAGTAAGAATGCTTGATAGGTCAGAATTCAATGTCCAAGACAAGAATGCGGTTATGTACACAGTCTTCTTATAATCTGACAATGCAGAATGTCAATGTCATGTACCGAAGTTGTTTCACTATCTATGTGCACATGTCATAGCGACATGCGGGTATGCTCGTATTAGTCCTGGGAGATATGTGTCACATTGGCTTTCCTCAGAGTCATATAGATACACTTATGAACCCTGATTCCACTCCGTTGATAATAAAAGTCGTTGGCCGATTCCTACGGAAAACGATCATATCTTCATCCCACCGAATGTTAGGAGACAAGCGGGGCGCCCTGTATCAACTCGCCGACGTATGCATATGGACTCTAGGGATTCAAGTATGAGATATACATGTTCAATATGTCATGAGAAAGGCCACAGAAAAAATAAATATCCACGTAAAAATACAAATGCTGGTAATTGATGTTAAAAATGATTATGATATGATGATGAATGTTCAATTGTTTGAGTATATATTAATTTGTGTTCAAATTACAGGTGATGGACATACGTGAGTGGCATGGACCCGTCGTTGATGATTTGCTGCATTTTCAGTGATCTCATAGGTCTTATCATAGATTTAAGGGCAAGGTATGAAAAATAATGTGTTTTTCTCTAATGTTATTCTTCATACATGAATTTTTTTTTTACTTGAATAAATAAATTCCTCAAACAGACTGACTCCTCCAAGTTTACGATCCACATGGTGGCATTGCGTCACGGGTCATGGATCCACGCATCGAGCCATACGTGAGGGCATCGGGGTTGTATTATTTGACAGAGATGGGATATACCAGATCAGATCATCAACTTCTACAAGCACTGACTGAGAGATGGAGACCAGAAACTAACACATTTCATCTGCGACATGGCGAGATGACCATTACACTTCAGGACGTTGCTATTTTGACTGGACTACCCATTGATGGCAAGCCAGTGACCGGTATCACAGACCACGATGATTGGGCCAGCGTTTGTGAGGAGCTATTAGGTGTTGGCCCCCCTGCAAATAAGATCAAGGGTGGAAGAATTTTTCTGTCGTGGCTTAAAGAAACCTTCAGCATCGTACCAGATGTTGAATTGGACGACGATATCCTCCAGCAGTATGCACGTGCATATATCTTATTTGTGCTTGGATCAACCATCTTTGCCGATGGCACAGGAAATAAGATACATGCGTGCTACCTTCATTTATTTAGAGATTTTGAGGATGCTGGTCGATATTCATGGGGTGCAGCTGCTTTGGCCCACTTATATAGAGTATTGTACAGAGGTAGTGTGCTTGGAGAGAGGATGTCGACAGGATCTCATGATTTTTATTCTCTGCTACAGGTAATATGCAAACCCCAATTTTCATCCATACATACTTTTTTTTTTCTATGTTACTTAAGATTTTGTTCCAATGCAGCTATGGTTGTGGGAGAGATTACATGTGGGACGACCGTCATTACATGATCCGGATTTTGTTCTTCGAGATCGACCTTTGGGAGCAAGGTAATGTCAATATTTTCATCTTATTTTGTCAATTCATAGAAGATCATATTTCATTAAATTCCTTATTTCAGGTGGAAGGTGATTAAGAGGTTTGATGAAAATTCGCATGTTTTGATATACTATAGGGCACAACTGGACTATCACTTCAGTCGCAGGTGACTATACAATTAGCCATATATTTCACAAATGATATATTCTATGTTAATTGTGATACTAATTATAAATTTGATTTTTGGTAGGTTATATGGCAACCTTATGCTGGGACATATGAGACACTACCACCTACATGTATGGATCATATGGAGTTGTGGACGACTAGGGTCCCACTCATTTGCTTTGATATTGTGGAGATGCACGTGTCAGATCTTGCACGTCAATTTGGATGGCATCAGGGCATTCCATCTGATGTAGAGGCCATCAACCGGGTAAACAGACGAGGTAGACAGGATGTCAATTGGATAGTTTTTCACCAGACTTATATCAAGCGTTGGGACCAACGCTTGGATCACATCCACCAATTCTCTCATACCCGGAGTTTGAAGAGATATATGGAGTGGTACTGGGAGAGAACAGTCAGACATATCACACCTCTACCACCCCCATAGTACCATCCAGGCTATGTTGCACCAAATTTGGTAAGAATTTTAAATGCGTGTTACATTTTTAGAAAGTGATAAATGATTTTATAACAACTTATCATTGAAACTTTTGTTAACATAAGAACATTACTAAGGTGCTTGCAAGGGGTTGGTCTTATACCCCAACTGCGATGAGTGGGATCGTATAAATATTGCTGTGGCACATAACTATGTAGAGGCGATGATGGGAGACAGGGGACAACCGTCGAGTACCTCCAGTGCGTCTATAGATGCTGATGATTCTGAGGATGTCATAGATGATAGTTTTACGCACACCGAATTCACAATTGATGAGTTCTTCAATGATGTACGACTCGATGCAGAAATCGATGAGCAGCCACAACAACCAGCCCCAACTCCCGATCAAGCTCCATAGATGACACTCCAGACATATATTCGTGGACCACGCAGGGTTTGGTGTACTTCTACTACTGCTAGTCGGGGATCGGGCGAACAATTTACCACTCCGCCACAATCAGGTGTGCCGGCATCCACAACAACTGACGTACCCTCTTCATCAGAACCTTCTGCTTCGAGAAAAGCTAAAAAGAAAGGATTTATGAAAATATTTGGATGATTGTATTTATGAGATGTAAGACATGTTTATTATATTTATGCATTTTCGTTTGTGTTTAGTATATTTATGTATTTTCATTTGTGTTTAGAAACATGAGTCAAGTGATTGTAATGGATTTATGCAAATATCAATGCATTTTTATTATATTTATGCATGTTCAAGCAGAAAATTTCATACAAGTGAGAGAACCAACAATTTGTACAACAAAAAAAAAAATTAACATTGAAAACGGATTATATATAATCCGTCTCCAGGAAACGGATTACATATAATACGTCTTTAATGTAAATCTTAATAAGGGGGTGATTTACACCGGAGACGGATCCAGCACAAAATTTCAGCGGGGCTAGTTTTTACAAATATTCGGGTGACGGGATTATTTTTATAAATATTTAATTTTTGGGGATTAAAAATGCTAATTACCCAATAAAATATTCCTTTTAAAATCATACGAATATCATATGATAGCATGAAGAAATATTGGACTACTCACCTTATATTTTTTTTAAAAAAATTAACCTAGCTCCACAGTGCCTAAAAATAATGTATACTATCACAATGAAGTATCTGAAGTCATCCAATCCTAGCTGGTCTTGTCATCCTGTGGATCAATCCCATGTGTTCAAAATAATAATTAAAAAAAATACATAGCTTATAAGCGTGTGATAGATGCACGGGATAACAAGACAAGGCATCGACTTGGTGTTATGTGTTTTTCCAAGTAAACTCAGTGATCGATTAATGAAATCTAGTGGATATGACAAATTGGGTGAAGAAGACATATTAGAGAAAATAAATTCCTGAAATTTTTGTAAGGTCAAATATTTATAAAAACTCGTGATAGCAATTTGAAGGCTAGCCAATTAAAGCTCAAGAAAATGAAAGATAATTTAATTGTAGATGTATGCACGATGTTTTAGCTATTTACGCAATCTTCAAAGGTTCAATAAAATCATAGTTCATTACAAAAAATATAAATAATATGCATTCACTTCCTCGGAGTAAAACTTGGTGCCATCTAATTGCTTCGGAGAAATTTAAAAATTAGTGGATTATAAAAAAAGTATATATTTAAAATGAAATATGTGAGTTCATAACAAGGATTAATGTGAACTAAAGATATTGCATGTGATGTGATTTTTTTGTTTATTATGATCCTTCTATATCATGTATTTGAATCTATACCATACATTTAATTTTTTTTTGTGATGGGGTAATTTTGGAATTTTTTTTTGTTTTTTTTTTTTTTTTTGAAGAAAGGTAATTTTGGAATGTGAAAGAATATTTCATGTACTTGAATTTATTGAATTTCGATTTTTGTTCCTTATAATTTATTTATATATATCATGTAATTGAATTTAAATCATACCTATATCATGTATATGAATTTAAATTTTTGTTAAGGATAATTTGAAATGTAAAATTGAAATTCATTCTTTTCTAACAATTGTAATATAATTAATAGAAATAGAAATATCTAGTTATGGTAATTACAGGGAGTATAAGTAATCAAATCAAGGTAAGACGCAGTTGAACCTCCTGCAGTCCTATTCAAGACAGACAATTGGTTGGATGTTCTATTCCAAAATTAAAAAAACTAGCAGTAATGAATTGACAGAAAGAATGTGAGAGCAGACATATCCGCGAGTGCAGAATTAATAAAACCAGCTGTAATGAATTGACAGAAAGGATGCTCTTATCCATTAATGCATGCGAAAAATCACACGAACATGTGGTTTAAGAAAAAAAAAAATTTATTTTTTTTGGATAATGTTCCAATTTAAATTCTAAATTTTCAATCTACATTTGTTTTAAATTTTTTTTAAAAATAGAATATAGATAGTATATGCTTTTATAAAAAAATGAAACACATACTTCAATGAATTGTATGGATGCATTTATAGAAAATTTAAAAAATTTCTATTAAAGGACATACTCGTTAATGTAAATATATACTCTAGTGATTATCTTTTGACATATATGAAATCGGAATTGGGTCCGGAAAAAAAAAAAAAAACTGTGTAGCATCACTCTTTTTTTATGTTATATACTATATATGATAGAATCCCGTGTACTATTATAACACAATATAAAATGCGGTATCATAGTGTATGCATGATTACAAAACGTGTTGAATGTACCGACGCTCGTTATTATAAGCCAATTATGATAGGTCTTCTTCACAAATACTCTCCCTATTCTCTCCTCCTCTGAGTCCGTTACGTTCTATGTTTTCTGAAGCTCAAGAAGTAAAAAAACTCATCTGGGTTTTAAGAGTAACTCTCATGAATTCAATCACTCGTGCACTTATCTTCTGTTGGTTGATCTGCCTATTCTGCTTTGTTAAGAGGTCTGGAGCTCAACCCAGAACAGACCCATCTGAAGGTGAGTCTAATAAAGCCAGCACAAATGGACAGAATCTTGGACTGATTTTTTATGTTTTTATAATCTTATTAGGATTCTTTGTGCAATTTCTTCCCCTTTTTTTTTTTTTTTTTTTTGGGGGGGGGGGGGGGGGGTGTGGTTTGGCGTTTATTTGATGGAAAGCATATATGCACATTTCTTATAAAAAAAAAAATAATATATGCACATTTTATGCATGACTTGCCCTGGCCAGAGACGATCAAGGAGATACTTAGGGACCCAAAATATATAAAAAAACAATGTTGGTTCTTATTTTATTGGGATTATTATATTTTATTTTTGAATTATTTATTTTATAAAACTTATTCATTTATTTCTTTTTATTTTTCAATTTTGTTTGTTCCTATTTTATTGGGATTTACTTTTATTTATTTATTTATTTATTTACAAAGGATAAAATCTTATTAGATTATGTACTAATTTTTATATTTTTATAAATTTTTAATTATTTATTTGTTTGTTTTATTTTATGTCACTTAAACACGTGTTATTTTTTGTTAGGTGTTGTTTAAACTCGGTTGAGATGGTTTACTTGTAACAATTTAGGGTGAGGGCCACCATTCTGTCTTGTTTTAAAAATTAAAAAAATACCCTTTCCTATTACTTAAAAAATTATATCATCACCTAACTATTGTTTTAAATTTTTTATACAAACTTCACAATATATACTTTTATTTTAACTTATGCTAAAAGCACTTCAAAGTACAAAATATTATTTTGGCTTATGGTGCGTTTGGATATGAGGTTGAAACACTGATATTCTTAAAATCTTAAGTTTCAAAGTCAGTTTTTGAAAAGTTATGTTTTATTAGATTTTCAACCGCAAGATTTTTTGGCCTAGAAATGAAAATTGTGGTTTGAAAAACTAAACGCTGAAAATGTGTTTGGATCTGAGTTTGAGAATTTTTAGCTTTTCAAACGCAGAATCTACCTAAACTCATATCCAAACGAACCCTTAGTTAGCGTTTGGTAGCGGGATTGCAAAATTGATTTTTCTACAAACGTTGGATTTAAAACTGATTCTACAAGAAGCTGTCTCTTGCCAGCTTTCTCCAATCGCAGCTTTTGAGTACTATTTGCTTGAAATCTGTTTACAGGAAGCTGCGATTGTAAAACTGTTTGGTTAAAAAGTGCAGAATCAACTTATGCAAATGCAAAAGCTGTCCAATCAAAAAAAAAAATGTAAAACTTTGTTAAACTAAAGATAATTTTAATTCACTAAGATTCCTGACAAAATTTTCTCCTTATTTCAAAAGATAATTATATTCAAGTATCATGGATGATTATAATGGAAAATTAATATCGTACATAAACAAATTATATAAAGATAAAACTATACATTCTTATGCACCTCTCATTAACTTATTTAAGTGAATCAAACAAAAAAAAATAATGATTTCAGTATTTTTAATAAAAATACATTGAAATAAAAATTATATTTATTTCAATACAAATATTATAATCGATATGGACTGGAGGCAAATGGGACTGAGGATTAGCTCTAACCCTAGGGAGTTTATCTTGTGGCCCCCAGAGAGAGCATTGATAAATATACAGTCTTTTGTTTATTAAAAAAATTGTTTTAGTAATTACCAAAAAAATTTCTCTACGAGATCTCTATTTTACAGAGTGTCATTTTAGAAGTTCGTATCCTTTCTATACTATACTATGTGTGATCTATAATTCAGGTTTATGATATACATACATCCATACACAACACACACACATATTAGAATAAAGTTTTATTTTACTCGTTTAATGTGAATGCATATATTTTTTTTTTATGTTTTTCTATAATAGATCGTATACTAACATCGTAGAATCCATATCAACACCCTAATATACATGTTATCAAATGGAGCTTGGCCTTTGCTTCGAGTCTTGACGCTGTTTATTAGGCAAAATTCGAAAGAATTTTCTGTAAAACCAGGGATAAATAGGCGAAGCTAACTTTTTCAGCTTGACCACAAGGTCAATCATGTGATCCCTTTGATAAAAACAAAAAAAAAAGAAGATAAAAAGAGTAAATTATAAACAGCTAAATTACATAAAAATATATATATCAACTATTTTTTTTGTGTGGGTAAATTAGTTTATTTTCTTTCCAGGTGCCATAGGCCCTGTGAATGGAATTGTGACTAACAAAATCATTATGGAAAATTAAAATAATATTTTAATATAATTTACATCAAGAGATGTTAGAACTATCTTTGCTATAAAAAGAAGGGCGAGGGCGAGGCTATCCCCACCAAACATTTCACTTAACCCACCATAAAAAAAAAAAAAAAAAAAATTTAGTGTTTGGCTGTTTCCACCAATCCAGGTCGACTGAACTTGGTCGCCATTTCAAGTTTTGGACGACCGAACTTAGTCACCATTTCAGGTTTTGGGTCGCCAAAATTGGTCGCCATTTCAGGTTTTGGGTGACCAAAATTAGTCAAACAGGGTCCAGAATTATATTTACATGTTCTTTGTAAACAAATAAATTTTTTGGTTTATCCATCATATTCTATATTTATTTTTTTATCCAAATAACAGCTAAGGGACTGAAAAAAATATAAGTAGGTATACTTTCAATTAATTCAAATTTTTATATAAAAAAAATATCTTTATGACAAATATATATCATTTTTAAGTTTCGTTTGAATTCGTAGTTAAGTAAATTCTTTGTTTAAAAACAAAAAAAAACTACGAGTTGATCCAAACACATTTTATATTTAGCTTTTATAAATTTGTCCGTCACATATATAAAAAAAATTGTTCTTATGTTCTAAATTTAAAAATAATAATTAATTCTCCCTACATTACAACTCAGACTTGGAGTGGCTAGGGCTGGTAAACGAGCCGAGCAGCTCGGGCTCGGCTCGGTTAAAGCTCGCTCAGGCTCGTTCGATTAGACAAACGAGCCGAGCTTGAACAATTTTTAAAGCTCGGTTTGTAAACGAGCCGAGCCCGAGCCTAGACGAGCTCGTTTACTTAACTGAAAAAAGGTTAACGAGCCAAGCGCGAGCCGGAGCCCGAACTTATGTTACTTTCACATGTATAAGGTGTTGTGATTTATGAAATGTGACTTCTCAAATGCTAAACAAGATTTTTTTAGCTAAACGAGCCCAAGCCGAGTCTTGATTCAAGCTTCAGCTTGGCTTGTTTAACAAACGAGCCGAGCCGAGCTTTAACCGAGCTTTTCACGAGCCCAACGAGCCGAGCTTGAACACAAAATGAAGTTCGTTCCTGAGCCGAGTTCGAGCCGAGCCTGATACTAAACGAGCCGAGCCTGAGTAAGTCAAAGCTTGGTTCGTTCGGCTCGTTTACCACCCCTAGGAGTGGCATGAAAGATCCAATGAGGATACATGTCATAGGATTAAGTTTCTAAGAAAAAAAATTAAAAAATTTATTATAAATTATGTTCGACCAAGTTTGGTCGCCCGAAACCTAAATAAAATGACGATCAAGTTCGGTTGTCAGAAACTTAAAATGACGACAAAGTTTGGTCGACCTGACCGGATCGGTGGGAATAGAAAAAACACCGTTGTTTTTTTTTTTTTTTATTGGTGGGGTAAAAAAAAGACTTAGTGAAGATAGACGCGCCCTAAAAAGAATCGTTGTTTAATTATTCCACCTAAAAAAAATATTTATAATCGTTATTTAAAATTTAATTTCGATCAAAATAGAATAAATATCTTTACATCAAGTAACATGTAAATAGATCATTATTATAATCTTTTGTATATTGCCATCACGTTTCAGAATAAATTACATTAAGAAATGTATATATATATTGTACGAAAGACTAAAGGAAATGGCATATATAACAAAACTAATTTTTTCAGTTTTAATGTAAAAGCTGATTAAATTCCTATACCCTGTATTATGTATTATACTTTTTTTTTTGAGCGAATGATAGGTAGATGATATCTTTGAATTTTCATTAAAAGCAAAAGCTCAAGAAAATAAAGAAGATACAACAGGCTGAAGGAGCAACAACAGCAATTCTAGCTAGAGCAAACAGCCAGCACAAAATAGAAAGAAAAACTCAGCAAAAAAGATTTCTGGCAAGGCCATACAAGAAGCAGCAGAAAATCTAGCCTTCAACAATTAAGATTTCCCAAACTAGGCCTACCTTCACCCCTGCTCAGGCCCAACCCCAATCTTTGATGAAATGCAACACTGATTTCCACACATTCTCTGAATAAACTCGTGTTTCTAAAAACTATATATAAAGCTCAAACAATAGCTGACTCGAAAGATTGCGATACCTTGGCCCCCCTTAAACTTATATCTCCCTTCTTCTTCATCTCCCTCTCCGCTTCCCAGAGCCCTTAAAGAGATTGAAACCTGTCGCCTCCTTTAGAGTAACCATATCTGGCAAGCCACGAACAAGTGTTTCAGAGTCTCATTGGCTGAGTCACATAAGGGGCATTGAATGTCCTCCTGCAGAGACCATTTTGCTCTATATATTTTTGTGAACGGTTTCTCATGGAACATAGCCAAACAAAGGCTTTGACCTTTGTTGGTATTAAAAATAAGAGAGAGAAAATAATAATGAAACCCTAAAACTCTTGTTCTATTAAAGAGGGACTAAAACCCTTTATATAATAGTATAAGATAGTGTTACACGTATAACACACTAACAAACTAATATAATAACAAACTGATATATAATCTAACGCATTTAACACCCCCTTCCAAACTCTGAAGGGTAATACCCTTATAATTTGCACAAAGATGATAAACTAAAATCCTAACAAACATAAGTACCATTAGACTAAAATCACTAAAATGTCCTAATACTTATCTAACATCCCTCCCAAACTTTGAAGGGTACTTTTGAGTCGCCGTCTATGTTTTGGAATCCATCACTTCGCTCCCGCTCTTCTTGAGTCAGTCGGAGTCGCTCCCGCTCTTCTTGAGTTAGTCGGAGTTGCTCCCGCTCTTCTTGAGTTAGTCGGAGTTGCTCCCGCTCGTTGAGTCAGTCAGAGTGTTGGTTGATGGATATGACGGTGCGCGAGGACGACGGCGCACGGAGACAACGGTGCTGCGCGTAGACGACGGCGATAGTGGATCTCAAAGGAAGAAGGAGATCCAAGGAAGAGAAGATTGACGATTGCACATAAAGAAGACGTGTGCAGAGACAGCTATGCTGCGTTTAAAAGATGCCACTTAACTAATGATGACGACGACGACGGATCTCAAGAAAAAGGAGATCCAAAGAAAAGAAGAACGACGACGGCATGCGAAGACGATGGCATGCGGAGATGACAACGGCGATAGTGCACGGAGACGACAACGCTACGAACAGGATCTCAAGGAGGAAAGAGATCCAAGGAATAGAAGAACGATGACGGCACCTGGACGGAGAAGAAGAAGAAGAAGGCGTAGACGTCTTGCGCGCGGACGGAGAGCGGAGAGCCTCGCTGAAAGAGCGGAGGGCTTTGTATTCAACGGCCCTGGTTTCTCACGTGATCACGGAACTTGAATTTGATGCGCCCCGAGTCATTGAATTCGATGTAGTAGAACTTGAATTAGGTGAAACCCCGATCGGGGTTTTCTTCGTTTCTTTGATTTGTGAGATGGATTTTTTTTTGTTTCTTTGATTTGTGAGATGGGTTTCAACCAGCCACCAGGACAAATAAACAATGATGATGCTTCATCATCAAAATCCAATTTTCTTTTGGAAAGGCCCTTGATTGTGATCATCACTCACTTTGGCATCTCATTCATTGAGGAACGGTTGCAGATTATGAGACTTTGCGATAACTCTTTGTGGCTGTCTTCACGATGACCTAATTATAAAGACGACGACGATGCCGATACAAACAGCGCACGATGAAAGGCGCATGGATGGGCACCGCGCAAACAACTGAGACGACGGCGCAAACAATGGAAGAAAATATGGGTATCAAAAGTCCTCCCCCGCTCCGATTGAAAACATCTCAATTGGAGCGGGGAAAAGGGAATAAAAACTTTTATATATCTAGGGTTTCAAAGGTGGCTCTGATACCATGTTAAAAATAAGAGAGAAAATAATAATGAAACCCTAAAACTCTTTTTCTATTAGAGAGGGACTAAAACCCTTTATATAATAGTACAAGATAGTGTTACATGTATAATACACTAACAAACTAATATAATAACAAACTAATATAATAACAAACTGATATATAATCTAACACATTTAACAGTTGGAATTTTGGGACCCTAAACTTCCCACCACTTCATGGCCGTTGCTTGCAAAAGAGGGCGTCAACCACCCATCTTAGCTTCGAACCGAGAAGCTTGAATGAGGCTGGAGATTCCAGATTGCAATGTTTGAGAGGTTAGCCTCTAAAGCAAACTCAAGAGACCTCTAGGAGCGCACAATGTGGAGAACAATTCCTCTTTTCTTTTTCAGCTAAATCTCTAACCACACTCACCACCAAATACTCTAAACAGTCCTTATTGAGACCAAAAATGGACCCAACCCATTGGAGCACAAGATAGATTGAAAATGATCTGATAACTTATATGAAGAGCACTCTCACCAATGCAATGGTCATGCCAAAAACTGAACTGACCTCCTGTTACCCACCTTCCAATTGATGGCTTCTGAGAGAAGTGCCCTGTTGATACTAGAAAGTCACGCCATATCGCCCTTGACACCCTCACTCGAGGGAATCTATTTGCCTGTTCCCCTCCAGATCTGTATCTCGCCTCAATGATACGACACCACATCAGTGAGCAGTTCAGCAGCCACCACCGCTTTCCATTGATGAGGAGAGCAGTAATCATTTTTTCTACCCCCTTTTTCCTTCCTGCAAATTCAATCCCATTTGACAAAATAGAATTTTTTTTTCTATCCCTTTGGTTCCTTCCATAAAAAAACGTCTCCAAATACCCTCCAATCTCTAAAGGATCCCTTTCAGAATTTTAAAGATGGAGAGAAAGAAGATAGGGAGCTGAGATTAGAGTTATAAAACACGGTTTGAAGAAGAGTTAGGCAAGCACCAAGACTAAGGACCTTGTTCTTCCAACCTTCAAGTCTCCTCTCGAAACGCTCGATAAGAGGTGTCCAAGAAGCATTGTTTAGCTTCCCCAGGTACAAAGGAAGGCTGAGAAGGATCCCACTTGATAGCCCATCCATGCTAGTTTGGCCGCTTTGTGGAAAATTTCATGTTCTTATCACCCTCATTGAGCCATAACTCACGCGACCTCTGCCTCCATTTCGCCTCTCCTCTGCGTCCCTTTCAAACTGATTCTTCTCTTCCTCTCAGCTTCTGAAAGTGGCAATTCTTCACATTTAATTTGTCCAGCAGATCAGCCTCCAGCTCTATTTGTCCCTTCCGTTTCCGACAAGCCCTTCTTTAGAGTCGTGTTTTACCTTTTAGGTATTAATTGCTTAAGTCTCTTGAGTTTGAAGGAAACTTTTTTTGCACTTAAAAGACCGAGAAATAGAGTAGCCAAATTTTTAGTAACTAAATCACAAAAGTTCTCACAATCCAACCACCAGTTTTTAAATTTTAAGTAAAAGGAATGGTGTTCGGACAAGCCCCCATCAAAGACGAGAGGAGAAAGATCCGAGGTTGTGCAAGGTAAACATATATATAAGAAAACATGCGAGGTTGTGCGAGGTAAACAAAAGATTATATATTATACATAATCTTAACCGGTTAACCTATTATCAAAATTTTCGAAGAATCACATATTTTGTCAAATATTTGAATAAAGTTATTCTAGTAGTTGTCCAGAACAGAATAGATGTATACCAATTGATTAGCCAAAATAGAGTAAAAAATTATGAAAAAAAAATGATACACGTGGTCTTGAAAATCGTCTTAAACCTTTTGTTTAAGGTCATATGAATTTATGGCTTTATTTGGATATATGGTTGAAGCGTTAAGATTCTTAAAACATGAAAACAACAAAAACAAGATACAAAGAGCCTAGCTCTAAAGTGTGTGGTGGTTTCTCGATCAATATTTCAAACCCAACTTTGAAAATAGTTATTTTGTTATTTTTTTAATTCCTTGTTTTTTTATGATCTGAAAAGGCAAGAGAGGGATTGAAACTGAATACTGAAAAAGCAAGAGAGAGACATATTCCACTTTTCAAATGCTTACACGTCCAAACACATATTCAAGCACAACTTATATTAATTTTTTAAGTCAAACCGACCCACCCTGAGCCGATCACTAATGTCTAATATAGAATAAATCTATACCATTCATATCTTTTTGGTTAATCTGAATAGTTGATTCTATTTGCACATATCTAATCTATTTCTCACATCCAAGAAACTCACACACCCCCATTTCAACCATCCATTTCCTGCTATTTAAGACAACAAAACAAACTAAGACATCAATGACTTATCCTTCCCTCCTCATCTTCCAACAACAATCAATAGCAAGAGTTTATCCCCCACGGCTTTAGGCCGATGGATAAGGACGACGACATCTTGTGATGCTCCCCGGGTTCAATTCTCGCTTATGGTGAGAATGAAAAGAACAACAACCTTATTGGATTTCGTTTAGTTGAGCTCCGGCTCACTGTGTTCTGTCCAGTTTGTTCTTGGTTATAAAAATGTGAAAAAAGAAAAGCAGCTCCTTGAGCTAGGTGTCCTAGACTTTGTGGTAATCATCCTACCGCGGGGCCTTATAATGAAAAAATAGCAAGGGTTTTCTCTCTCCCTCTATTCCAACAATAGCAAGGTCTCTCTCTCTCTAATAGGTTTTGGGTGCCATTAATTGTTGTATAGATTTTATTACATGTTGAGTTCGGGTTAGAATTAAAAAATGGGGTGGATCGGATTCACGTTGAACACTTTGAATCTCGGGCTGGGCTGGTTCAAGTTTACTTCAAAACACTTATTAAAAGGGTGCTGTTACACCTAGATCCATTTTTAGTCTCGATTTCAATCCTATCGACGCATATGCTCACGTTAATGAAACTTATGCTTCAAAATATTTTTTTTACATTTTTTATAAATGCATCCATGTAATTCATTTGAGTAGATGTTTCATTTTTTTTTATAAAAATATGTATATCATTAAGTTATGTATATTATTTTTAAAAATTCAAAATACATGTCGACTGACTGGTAATGAGACTAAAAATGGGGTTCGATGTAACATTATCCTTACTAGAAACATAAGCAGAGCTGTAATGTAAGCAAACATTTCCCGCCACTCCTGTATATTTGCACAAAAATTTGGACTCCGAACAGAACGCTGGAGACGAGACGAACGAGGTCTCTTCGATGGCGGAGTTCAAGATTTAAAAAAAATAGGGTTTCAAAGGGGCGAGTTTGATTTGGTAACGAAAGTTAGCCTTCAATTGTGTTTCTTGAAACGAATTTGTTTAAATTGTTCATTTGTTTGGTAACCGAAACCCTAATTTTCAATGGGCCATTGCGAGTGGCATGTCTGATGTTTGGTTTCTGGTCTCTGTGTGCAACAGCTAGGGCTCTGAACACCATCTTCCAGAGATGGAACATCTCCTCCCCCTCTGTATGGAACGTAAGCGGCGACGTGTGCAGCGGATCTGCGGTCAACGGCCGTATGGTGTTCCAGGAGGACAGCTACAAGTACAACCCCGCGATCAAGTGCAACTGCAGCTTCAACAATCAGTCCACTTGCCATATCACTCAACTGTGAGTTTTTATACTGTGAGTTTTTATAGCGTTCGGAAACGAGTTTGAAAATGAGTTTTTGTTTTTGAATCGTGATTATCTGACCAAGAATTTTATCAATTTGTTGACCCAGACCCATCATAAGAGCACATGTCATTCTATTACTTTTCGATAAGGAAGCTGTCACTTTTATGATTGGTATTATTTTTCAAGCTTGAGTCACATAATTTGTCAGAGTCTTACCCAGAGACTAGACTCATTAGTAGATTTCTCTTCTACAAGGGACTCTTAGGTGGGCGTTCCTGCTTTTCTCTCATTTTTTTGCTTGCATCATTTGAGCATGGCCTTTCTTTGGAATATAATTAAGGCTGAAGGCCTACCGTTTTATTCGAAAAAAAAAAGTTTCGGGGTACTTCATTTCCCTTGTTTTCTTTTTTCGCTTAAAGCTGCTTTTGAAATTAGCATTTTGGAAAGCACATGTATGTTAGATTCCTCAAAAGCTTCTTTTTTCATTGTTTTATAACTAATAGCTGTTTTTTAAAGAGTTGGAACCGCTTTGGGCGATTGAAAACATTTTTGGGCTAAGTATGATTTCTGCAGAAGTTGAATCACCAAAACAAATCCGCTTTGAAAATCAGCTTTGAGAAATGCTTTTATAGAAAAGTTGGGTTTCTTGAGTATTTTTTATTGTCAAAAAAGCTAATTTTTTATGGCATATACAACTAAAATCATTGTAGGCCAAAAAAACACGAAGTGTTTGTTTGGAGCCAATTTTTGGGAAAATTAATTCTGAAAATTTGAATCCGCCATTGATCAGTTCCAAATGGGCCCTTGGGTTTATAAGCGATGATCTCAAGCACTAACTTGGTCTTATTTATGAATCAGGCATTTGAAAGTTTTGCATGACTAGCCTCTTTGAAATCCAAATGTTGTTTTTTTTTTTTTTCACTTTTATTCTCACAGGAAAGTGACTGGATTGAATGTGAGGGGTGCCATTCCACAAGAGCTTGCTACTTTGACTAATCTTAAGATCTTGTGAGGACTTCAACTTTGATGATTATTGCATTTTATGTGGATGTGTGGATTATGAATGACATGATTAAATAACTTTATGCATGTTTAGCCAAGATCATACAACTTAAGGTAGGTTTCAATATATGTTGCACAATTCACAACCTTCATATATATTGAGGTTTAAAAGGGGATCTGATATCCGATGAAGATTTTGGCCCACAGGATCTTCATTATACCATTTTTTAACCACTGATAATTATGATATTGTCAACCATACTCAGTGTTATCTAATGTATTTACAGGATTTTAAATCAAAATTTCTTAAATGGTTCGCTACCAGGTTTCCTTGGCAATCTCACCTCCTTAGGGTTCTTGTAAGTTAATCCATCATTTTCGTTAAAGTAGATGCTTTTCACAAGACATCGGCTTTAATCTGACTCAGTTTTATAGATATAAATACGTGATTTTATGTTATCAGGAATTTAGCCGTTAATGGATTCACTGGGCTAATTCCAAGCCAACTTGGACAGCTAAAGAAGCTATACGTGTTGTAAGACAAATAGACCACATTTATCCTGCTTACAATTAGTTTCCCTAGGTATATCTGCACTCAGTTGTTATGGGTTGTTCGGAAGATGAGAAAAAATCCTTGAACCTGTGGCAGGGCTATTGGCATTAATTTTTTTTCCGGCTCTTTACCTCATGAGCTTGGGCAATTGACCAAATTAAGAGAATTGTAAGTATCTCAATTGTCCTTTCAAGATCCTAGTTTAAAATAATAGTCATTTTTTTTTATATAGTCAGCTACATCGTGCTAGCTGTTGAAATTAGGATTTCTGTTTTGACGCAGATACATTGACAGTTGTGGAGCGAGTGGTGAGATTCCATCAACCTTTGTGAACTTGAAAACCTTAGAGAAATTGTAAGTGTTAATGGCTGCTTTTTTCAATTACTTGTTTTGATTTTTGTGTGTGGCCAATATGATAGTTGTCACTAGGAATGACAATAATAATTTGACAATATAGTAATGATTGGAAATGAAAATTAAGCGACCTGGTCTTTTTAAACAAAAGACCACTAGTCTGTGGCATCATAAATGTGCCAGACGTCGTTGAGCAAATTTGTCTCGAAAAATATCATAACTCGATTGAATCATTTAGGCGGATAGTCTAGAAACCATGCTGTTAGTGGTGTACACTTTGCACATCTGTTACAAACAGATCTTTATTTACTGTTGAAAGAAAAAAATTTCTTTTGCATAAAAAATATTGCAAATCAGGGTTTCACCGCAGGCTTAATTTACACCTGCAAAAAATTATGCATAACATGTTATCAAAATTTTGATCTTGCACACATGGTTGAAGTTAGATATTAAAAGGTTTACCTTCTTGTTGTTGCATTCTATTTTATTTATTTGACCATCTATCTTGGGATAGATTGATAAAAAGCTTGTAGAAATTAATATCCAATCTTCGATGTTTGATTTCAGATGGGCATCAGATGTAAATTTCACTGGAAAATTACCAGACTTCATTGGCAATTTGGCAAGCCTTCAGGAGTTGTAAGTCCAAATTGACAATGCCTTGATTTCTTTATGTTTAATTTTTCTCACAAGTTTTTTAAATTAGCCATTATTTTGCAAAACATGGATTATGAAAGATCTCTACTGTCGAGGAAATTGAGGAATGATGGAAGTTTATCATCTTTCAAATTTATATATTGCAAATAACAGTAAAAACTATTATGTGATTCTATAAACATTCAAACCCAGTTGCAATTCGTTGTGCTATTGGGTCATGATGATGAGGAATTTTCTGTTGGTTAGTGACGAGGAGTTATTGCAGTGCCTTGCACCACTGGGTCATGATGATGATGAGTTGTTATAATCCCAAGATAAGAGGCCCAAACAGAAAAAAAACCAACCACCTCTCCCGTAAAATACCATATTTTCAATCATAAGCTGCAACACTTGGTTTTCCACCTGCTGGTGCAAGTCACTGATTGGAAGACAAAAATTGGTGTAAAAAATTACCCATAAATCCTGCACATTCTGTTTGATCACTACTAAGGGCTGCCTATTGTGACCCCCTTGAACTGAACATGCCACTATTAAATGAGATATTTATGCTGGGGCAAGAAACTCATTGTGAAATGCAGTGATTCGACACACACACACACACACACACACACACACACACATTTGGCAGGATGACCTTTCAGGAAATTAGGACATATATATTGGGTGCTTGTGCATTATCAGCAGAAGCCATTATATGCAGTGGAAGGAATATAAATTTTTTAAAATGAGAATATATTGTAATGTACTTGGTGATTTCTTAGGAGCTGCAGAAACAATGCTTCGAAGATGTCCAAAGGTCAGCAAGGTTATTGTGGGTCATCGGTGATCAGAGCATGAATGATCCTCAAATCCTACATCAGATTGATGGATATCTTGTGGGCCATGAGTGATCAGAGCATGAGGGATCCTAAATTTGTACGGCTAATGGGTTAAGTATGCGTTAGACACAGGATTCTAATATTTAAAGACAAAAAAATCATCACTTCAGCAGATGTTAAATGCTCTATAAAAATGCATTCATCTCAACTGATCTGGGTAACACTTCATTGGTAAATTGTCTTATGATGGGAATCTGGTGTGCATGCGTTTTAATGAGCGTAAGGAGATGGTTGATCATCTGATGGTCCAGTGTGCCAATATCTATGAGATTTGGAGCAGATTGTGATTTTCATGGGTGAGGAGGTGTATTTTTTTGTTGTATTGAGATCTATGGAAATGCTTTCAGACCAAACACAAAAGAGAGATAGAAGGAAAAGTTCAGACAGCTTTTTTTGCATCTTAGTATGCTGGAATTTGTGGTTACCTAGATATGAATAACTTTCCAAGAAAGGCAGAGTTATATTGATAAACGGATGGATATGTCATCTCTGAGTTCAACAGGGGAGGGGGGGGGGGGGGGGGGTGGTGTTCATGGTTGTATCTTTTTTGGTCTCTTTTCTTTGGTTTTCTTTGAAGATGCACTTCTCGTTTTATACTCGGAGGTCTGTTCTTCGCGCCCCACTCCATGTTTGGAGTTTTCCCTTTATATTTTTATCATCAATAAAATTACAGGCAGGTGCTCCCACCTTTTCTCAGGGAAAACACTTATTGGTATCTACTTCTCCAATGTCATAGGTACAAGCAGCGTGTGAACAAGTACTTAATAGTCAGTCTGGAGGAATGAGACAATAAAATATGAAGTTGCAGCAAATGCTAGAGAAGAAAGGGCTGAGTCAACCAGCATTTTGGAATGCAAATTCCTGTTAGTGTATTGGCGATAGAATGAGATTAAAGGAGCTGAAGATGGAAAGAACAAAAAAATTTCAAATATACATAGATGTCTAGGGAAATCCTAGCCACCTCCGTAACGAAGTCTTCGGAACCTTTATTGAGAATTTCATTCCTTCCAATACAATTGCTATGAAAATCTTCTCATCATTTTATAATATCATTGCAATCATCATCTGAAGATTATACAGCTGGTCAACTATCAGACTTATTATTGTTGTGAAGCGTGCAGAAGATACAATTGGTCAAATCGCATAAAGGAACTTGATAAATTGCGCAAACCTTTCGTGTAGATGTTGGCCATATAACTAGTTTTTGGAATGAGGAGAACAAAAGTGTCACCAAAGACTATCTTTGACATATGAAACAGGAAACTCAACTTGTTAATTATTGTGTAACACTAGGTTTGAAGTCAAATGAGTTGCATCGAGATTGTCACTGATGAAAATAGGTGTAGCTGTGAAATGCAGATCGATATCCAGAAGTATGTAATGAAACCAAGTCTATGGTGTACCAGAATTTGGAGCTGGAGAGTTGATCAGGTACTGTTACCATAAAAATAATTAGAAATGTGCAACATAATCCACACAAAATAGACCATTTTAGTACCGTTTATGGTGACATGATTTAATAGGAGCTGACTAAGAAGTACATAGTATCCATGATTCATATGATAATTCAAATGGTACACCGCATTTGTGGATTCTAGCAGTCTCTTTCCTTATGACTGCTTCTCACTATTCTATACAGTCTGCCATTTCCTCTTGTTAACTGATTCTGTACATCTCTTTGCCATATTATCAGAAGGTAACGTACCCAAGAATATTTCAAGCCTGATCAGATGCATGGATATAGCCAACAAACTTTTAAAAATACTGTTCTTTAATCATTTTCTCCCTGTTGAGATTGCAAGGACAGATCAACAATATCAATGGGTAGAACATACAGTTACATTTTCTTGAAGATGTGTCTATTCTTGTCACAAGGTCCAAGGTCATGGTGTGAGCATTAGGTCTGATAGTCCAGGAGAAAAGATTAATTTTTATTTCCAACTTTACTTTATATGTTTAATGCATGCAATCCTCCATATCTGACCAATTTATTGCCTTTCATATTCTTTAATTTAGTGATTGACTTTTTTTTTTTTTGGAAGAACTATGCGTTTCCGGTAAGACATCTGGTAAGGTCCTTAACCATATAAATTATTGCTTTGGGAAAGATACGCATGGGGTTAAACTCAATTCATGCAGCATTAATAATTTTGTGGAACAGTTAAAAGTTACACATAAATGCTTTTTTTCCCCCAAATTTTGAATGTCATTTTACACTGTGGTATAATTTCAGTTATACTTGATAACTAATTTTAATTATACTTGATAACTGAACTTCATTATTCACAAGGAAAATTCTATGTGTAGAACAGTTTCTAAATAATATTTAGTTCGTGGGCCTTGGGGACATATCCATTTTGAGGACTAAGGCTTTGATCTGTGTTTTTTACAAAGATATGTAAAGAACAATATGATTGGATGTTAAAATCAACAGAATTCAGTACTTCATTTAACAAAGTGACGGTGTAGATGATAGCATTGCTTTCTACTTTTATGTAGTATTTCCTAACTTGTTAGAATGATTTCTTTTGATTGAAATTCTGACTTCTAAAACATGTTCATGTAGGTGATTTCAAGGGAACTACTTTGAAGGACCAATTCTGTCAAGTTATTCTAGTCTCACTAACTTATCTGATTTGTGAGTGCTTCTCTTTGTCATTTAAACATCAGGTTAAAGATATTTGAGTCCCTGTAAACATCTATAAACCCGTGTTAAGTCCTTGTAAACTTGGGACATGGCAATTACATTCCTAGAAACACAGAAAATGTCTAATACATCCCAACTATTAATCATTATTATTAGGGTTGCAACTCGGGCGGGTTGGGTTTGAGTTGACCCCAATCTGAACCCAACCCGAAGTTCAAGGTGTTCAACCCTAACCCGACCCAACCCCAACCCGTGATTACCCGAACTGCAACCTGAAAACTTTAACCCGAACCCAACCCGTGGTAACCCGAACCAACTCGCAGAACCCAATTTTCAAGTCTAATTTTTAACCAAAAAAAATCATATATTTTAATCACCCACTAAAACAATCTAAGTCCACCAAAAAAATTATATTGTGATCAAAAGGTAGAGATTTATAGTAAAGAATCAAGTATCAATGGCTCATAGCTTATTTAAAATATCATATGGGGTGTCTACTACAAGTTCGGGTTGGGTCGGGTTGTCTATGATGCCAACCCGAACCCAACCCGATTTCTTACTCAACCCGAATTGGCGAACCCAAACCCGAACCTGATTTTTACAACCCAACCCATGTAAAAATCAGGTTCAACCCGTCGGGACTCAAGTTGCTGCCCTAATTATTATTCCATCATGGTTAAAATTAATCATGGCAATGATTTGACTATTATACCATCCACAATGCAAAACGTGGTGATTATTTAACTTGTGTAATCACCTCGACAACATGTAAAATAAAAAATCTAAATAATATTTATAGTGTACTAAATACAATATATAAATAAAATCATCATCACAATTACAATTGTTTGTAATAGAAGCAAAAAAATAAAATAAAAATGGAGTAGTAGTCAACAAAAGCAGCAAAATCCACAAAAGAAAAAGAAAGTGAAAATGAGTTTGATGGGGGCGAAATTGTCATTTAAAAGGATCTATATGTTTTTCTATATTTTTAGTGATTTATATGGGTATTTAATTTCACACGGATGGAATATTATGAGAATATACCATTAAATTAGATAAAAAATTAACTCATGGACTAAATTGACTAACTATAGCAATTTAAAGGACTTGTATATTCGACTCCAAGTTTGCAAGGACTTATATGAGTTTATGGATGTTTACAGGGACTCAGATGTCTTTAACCCTTAGACTTCTACATTTTATCTTAGGGTAGGTCAATACTAATTGGAAGCAAAATATTGAACAGAACAGCATGCTTGGAATGCATAGTGCACTGGTTTATTGTTTTCTCTAAGTGCTCCTCATATATGCAGGCGGATAAGTGAAATATCTGGTGACAGTTCATCTTCTTTGGACTTTATTAACAACATGACATCTTTAAAAATTTTGTAAGATCATTTTCTTACTTCTCTATAAGTTTTTTCAAGAAAATTGGTTTCCCTTTAACAAGGTTTATTATATTTCATTTCTTCTATCTGTTTGTTTAAAAGAGAGGGAATTTTTCAGTGACAAATTAATTTATATTTATCACTCTCATTAGCATTTAATGGAGGTATTTGGTTTCTGTGACTTTGCAGAATTTTGAGAAATAGCAAGATTTCGGGTGGTATACCATCCAACATGGATAAATTTCAACTAATAAATCATCTGTAAGATTTACATGTCATTTATGCATTAACAAATCATTTGCTTCAGTATTACTTCAGTTTGTAGTTGCCTCAAATCTCCTTCATGAATTGCTATACTTCTGAAATTTTGTGTTCTACTTTTGTCATATGTTCATTATTCTTTTCTTTTTCACGGTGAAGGGATTTGAGCTTCAACAACCTAACTGGCCAAATTCCACAATCTCTTTTCTCTCTGAGATTACTTGGATTCTTGTGAGATATTGCATACTTCTCATTCTGCTGTTTGAACTTTCCTTAATTTATATCCATTAATTTATTTTTCTTTTACTCTTATTTAACCAGGTTTCTAGGTAACAACAGCTTGTCCGGTACCTTGCCGCTTCAGAAGAATGCAAATCTTCAAAATATGTATGCCCTTTCGATTCATTTTGTAATCTGTAATACCTTGATTTACCAGTAAAATTTCATGTTTGATCTAAATGTTTGTACTTATGAAATTGTATGTTAGCACTCTGTATAATCTACTAATGAGTGTTTCTAACATACACCACTTCTTTAATGCATTGACTTCAACCCCATATACTCTCTAAAAATAGTCTTTTATATTATTATTTATGTTCAAATGCTTTTCTTTATTTGCAGAGATTTGTCCTACAATGAACTTTCCGGACAATTCCCTTCTTGGGTTACTGCAGAAGGCTTGCAATTGTAAGATAAGCAAAGCCTCCTTTTCCATATTAGTTCCAAATGCTTTGTCTGCTAAATGCTCTACATCATGAATCTGCAAGTGCAAAATGAATGTGGTCTCAATTGGATTGAGATACTCCATGATAGCATGATTTTTAGATTTTGAAAGACATAATCAATAATCTTCTTCCTATATCGTCTTGTAGTTCAGACCCACTGCTTAAGAATATCACCTACCTTTTGTAATAGTTACTTGTTTCTTGATCTATTTTAGTCCATATTTCAAACATCGGCCAATACGATGTGTATTGGAAATCAAGGAATGATGGGATACTAATTACAAGATCAGATTATTATTATCAGATCATTTGGCTCTTATATCTATAGTTATTGTATGATATGTAATGGTATCAACCGAACCAAAGGACATAAGGTTTTCTAATGACCGTCGACCGATATGAATGACTGGTACAATACATGTCCATTTTTGAGAATCTGATATCGATACTGAGACTTGGAAGATTGAACTTATCTATCACAGTTGTCTTTTCCTAACTAATATTCCTCACTTCTTGTGCTTCTGGTCTTTTAAAGGAACTTGGTGGCAAACAATTTTGTGATTGATGGTTCCAATGACAGGTAAAATATTATCAACTTCACAGATTATCCCTCATTAACCTTTGAATTATTCTTAAAAAAGAGGATGATATTTACTGTGTTGCTCATTGTATTGGGTCCTTGTGTGTTTAGTAAATTGTCCCCAGGGTTAAATTGTCTTCAAAATAGCATTCCATGCAACAGAGGATCCCCATTCTGTAAGTTGCCTGCCCCTAATTGATTAATGCTTGTAGATAGAATTATATCCAATTCTAATAAATTATCCCTGAAGCATGCCTGCCTTCTGTAGGAAGATTTAGTAAACTATTTTTTTGAGATGGAATGTAATCCGTTCATAAACTAAACCAAATAGTAAACTATTTTTGAGATGGAATGCAGATTTAGTAAACTATTGACTGACCCAATTAGAAATCATGTGTCAACCCTTATTACTAAGTGTTTTGGCAAGTCATCCAAGGTTTGTCCATCTAAAGAAATTGAAACTGACGAATAATAACTCTTCCACTCATACTAGATTCATCCTTTGCTGTCAACTGTGGGGGCGAGACCATCAAAGCGGCTAACGGGACTGTGTTTGAAAATGACACCGTTGAACTCGGTGCTGCATCTTACTATGTGACCGAAAGAAAGAATTGGGCAGTTAGTAATATTGGGAACTACCCAGAATTACCAAATTCAGCACAGATATTGGGAAATTTATTCAATGTCAGTAATACTCCGGACGCAGAGCTATTCAGAAGTGCAAGGCAGTCACCTTTATCCTTGAGATACTACGGCCTGGGGCTGGAGAATCAGAATTACACCATTAGACTGCTATTTACTGATGATGACAGACCTATTTGGCAGAGTGTTGGCCGCCGTGTTTTTGATATATATGTCCAGGTATGCATATTAACTCTAATTCATTCTAGGCTAGGATGCTCTACAGTTATCTATGCAGCACTTTGGCTTGTTCCCTATGATCTTATCATATACTGGTTTTAGATAAGATTCAGTTCTTAGTTTATTTTTATTTTTGGGAGGATTAAAAACTTTTCATGCCCGGATACACTTGTCAATGGAGGACTCTAGTTAATGGAGAACTCAACTCTAGTTATGAATTTTGTTTTTATGCAGAATCATTTGAAAATTGAGGGATTTTTGTGTATGTAATAACTCATATTTGTTTTTTGAGATTTTTAGTTTTTAAGTCCCTGTAAACATGCCTATTTAGGGATCGGTCCCTCACTTCTTCATATTTCTTTTTAAGTCCCCATATTCAACCGCCTATTTGGTTTTTAGTTCCTCCGTCAAACTTCCGTCTATACACCGTTAATTTGTGAAATGTGATTTTATTTTTAAGTCCATGTAAACTATATTATTTAGTTTTAAGTCCCTGTAAACTATGTTATTTAGTGATCAGTCCCTCCGTTTATACACCGTTAATTTGTGAAATGTGATTTTATTTTTAAGTCCATGTAAACTATATTATTTAGTGTTAAGTCCCCGTAAACTATGTTATTTAGTGATCAGTCCCAATGAATCACATTTCACAAATTAACGGTGTATGGACGGACGTTTGACGAAGGGACTAAAAACCAAATAGGCGGTTGAATATGGGGACTTGAAAAGAAATATGAAGAATGAAGTGATCGATCCCTAAATAAGCATGTTTACAAGGACTTAAAAATAAAAATCCCGTGTTTTTAGTAAGATTAAGGGGAATTCATGCACTTAAAGGGTAGTGATATACTTGTTGTGCATAACTACGCCATGTTTAATATACGATTCCAAGAACATCCAGTATATATTTGTTGGGATTCATTATTTACAAAGTAGCCCATATTGAGGAACATTCAGAAGAAACTAATGGGATAATTTTATATTCAATAACAGAGGCCAAAAGGTCTTTTATATAGATACAAGATGTACAAAACAATAGAACATAGAAATAGAAAAGGACAAAAAAACCCATGAGAAAAATTCTAGTTGGGGCTGCTGCCCCCGATCTCCCGTGGGCCCAATCATTGATACCCTCCGGCCCGGGGGAGGGCTGCAGCCTTTTGGGGGCATTGCTCTCTAACCCCTGGGCCTCCTAGAATAGGCCCAACAGGCCTATCCACTATAGTAACTCCAATACATTCAAGCAATTTCAACATATTGTTGCTTAATATTTGTTGGGACAGAGATTACGTTCTTTTATGGTAATTCATTTGTGAATGAGGTTTATGATTTAAAGAATTCTTGGACATCAAGGAGCTTCTTAGGAATTACAATTGGAAAAGAAAATGAACCATTGATTTTATAAAGTTATTAGTAATTGAATGGAAGAGATTTAATCCACCTGGAGTATTTTCTTCGGCTACTAGGAAAAGCTGTTATGTATATATAGTTAGTTTTACAAAAGTTACCATGAGTACATGACTTCATACTCTTAAAATGCAGATGCTGGATAATCTCATAAACATATAAAATGGTTATGTATGAAAGCATACATCAGATAATAAACATATAAAAAAAAAACTTTAAAATGGATCAACAAGGTATTTGGAATGGAAGTACCATTGTTTGGAGCAATGGTAAAATGTTTGGGTTAACATAACAAAGTGCTGGATTCAAGCATTGAGAGTGGCCACTTTGTGCAAAAAAAAATGCAAAGTGTCTAGTCTCTCCCTCCCTCTGGCACCCTACCATATAGAAATTGGTATAGTTTGTCTAGGTGATATTGAAGTTGGTAAGGGAAAAAAACAATGACGATTTATAGTATCACTTATTTTAGAAAAACATTAAATACATTATTCTACATTCAACTACTGTTCGGAAAGGCGGCCCGTGCGGCCGCATATGCGGCCGCACAGGCGGTTCGGTCAGTAGACCGAACCGACTTCGGCGGAATCGGGCCATATGCGGGTATGGCACGCATATGCGGCCCGATTCCGTATGTGCGCCCGCTTAAGAGGGTCTTGTTCTTCTTCTCGACCATGACTTCTCCTCTGACCGCGACTTCAGCTTCTGCATCTGCTGCCATCTTCTTCTTATGGTCATCTTCGTTTTCTTCAGCATTGCATCTTCTTCATCTACTCGTCTTCGTCTTCTTCAGCTGAAGTTCAGGACTTCTTCATCAGCTTTTCATCTTCCTCGGTTTCACCTTCTTGATCTTCAGCTCTCTTTACCCAGCCCTCTGATTTCTCTTTGTTTTTCTCTTACTGTGTGTTTTTTTCTCTCACGGAATGAAAAAGTGTCATGTGATGTAATGGCATGTGGAGTACAGTGGTCAGTGGGTAACATGTAATGGCTAGGTGTCATGAGTGGTGTAATGGCTAGTGGGTTAGGTGTCATAGGATGAGAGCTTGAGTGCAAATTGGGTGTGATGTAAAGTGGGTCAGTGGGTGCTAGGATTTCATTAAGCTAATGAGATAATTAATCTTATACATTTTCAACGCACATAAATATTAATAAAAATTTTATTCAAAAAAATTATCAAACCGCATATACTCCCGTATACCGCATATACTCTGTGCGATATCCCAACTGCACGCAAATCGCATCCTGCATATCAGAACACTGCATCCAACTGCTAGGTGAAAAAAAGTTGATGGGAGACAGAAGTTTTAAGATTATCTGTGATGTTATCTGTATTTATACTAATATATAAACAAACACAGATTTATCATATATGTAATCCCTAGTTAAATACAACAAACCATACAGTCTGGGTTTTCCATTTATTGTTACCATACTTGTCCCAGTTACTACATATTTATCCCATCAACTTCTATCTATAACTGGTTTTCCTTAACTCTTTAAGAGAGATTATAAAAGCAGCACAAGTGAAGAGTCCCCAAATTATGAGAAATTAAATTTAGTTTGTGATTCCACCTCATCCAGCAAAAGGTCTTCGCTGGATTGTGATTCCATCTTTCCATCTCTTGGAAAGATAACAGAGCGATACAACAATAATCTAGACATCGTGTTGGGAGGAAGATCCTGAGATACTAATTAATTCTGATTCAGGGTAATATCAGAAAATTAAGCAGATGGTTAAAACAACTAATCTAGTTATTCACAAAGTTTCATCCTTTGTTGGATATGTTGCTGTTCAAGTCATTTCTTGTGATCAGAATTGTATTTTATCTTTACAAATTCCATTCTACAAAATTCTCTCCATTATCTTGCTGCTCTCTCATATTTCATACGCGCAACAAATCTCCTACTATCCAATGCTCCATAACAAGGTTATAGATGGCAGTAGCTTTTTGTGGAGTGTTAGTGTGCTTTAATTGTCGTTAAGATCTAGTCTTTACCAACAAAAGAAATTTATATCTCTTACCTCTTTTTGGTAGAAAGTGGGAGTAAGAGGTCGATCCCACAAGGAGACTATGGAAGCAAACCAAGTAATTGGTAAAAGATATCAATTCTCAACAAAAAGATTTTAAAACAAGAATTTTGAAGATTGATCCAAGGAAACTACTTTAAAAGCTGAAATAAAATTCTAATTTGAATCAAGATACAAAAAAGAAGAGCCACCAAGGATTAGAAACCACCCCACAAGTATGATTGATTAGATCTTTTTATTGCACTTATATTTCCCTTACTTCACATGAGTCAAGAGATTTTACTTGCTCACAGGGAAAATATAGATTTAAAGTTCTCTTTTAAAATTTCATTAGTTGATACACCATTAACTACTAGATCAAGGACGGTTCTTATAGTGAAGATCCTTTTCCTTGACACTTAAGATGCTCAATCAATGAAAACAAAATATTTCAAAGAAAGCAGTTCACTTCTACTCGATTTGAAAATAGGGTTTATAAAGTATCAATCATGTCTCATCTAAGTAGAATGATGAAAGATCTTAAAATACCTTAAAATACCCATAATCAAGAGAAATCTGAGTTGAAGAAATTATATAATCATTAAGCATAAATAAGAAAAATATAAGGTGCACAAATAAAAGAACTAATCACTCACGCTCATGGGGTGGAATTCTCTCCTTGATGGGAGGATTCTCTAACCTACCATAGTTGGTGATATTCTAGAATGACAATAAAAAGATTCCATGAAAATCAAAGAAAGCAGAACTTTTTATTGATTAAACATAAACAAAATACAATAGCATCTATGTCTAATACCAAATAATTACAAACTGAAAACACAAACTGAAGATAAAAAAACTTCAAACAGAAAAGAAAGAACAAGAAAATGGAAAAATAAAATTTTGCTTAGTTGGAAATCGATTCCTTCTCCTCTCTTTGCAGACCCCTTTTTATAGAGTTCTGGGGGCTGGATTTGTCACGCCTCAGGGTGACCGTCCCCAAGATGTGACAATATATGTAATATCAGTGATCAATACAATTGGTCAACAATGACTCCAACATATAATAAACAAGGCTAGCAAAGCAATGATAACTGATAGCTAACTGAAATGCGGAAATATCACCAAGTCTGCATACCAAAACATTATTACAAACTCGAATACACAATCACTGTTCTATGAGAGCCAAGTCTAGTCCAAATAAAATATAACCAGTGCAACACGCACGATTAACAAATACACGACTCTAGGACTGCTGACAGCCTCGCACTCGCCAACCGCCGGACGCGACGCTCCACGCACGCAAGACAACGCCACATGGAAGCTCCAGCTCCACGCCCAACACCGCCTCTGTGAAGAAACAATATGCGAGGGGTGAGCTACGAGCTCAGTGAATGGCAAGAAGCCAAGCACAACACAACAATTTAATGTTAAGGCAATTTCCTTTCAAGGAAGACATGGGTGAAAACCCAAAGGATAACAAGGTCATGAGGCGGCGCGACCATACCTCACCCTCGCCCCTGAAGGGAAACTCATGGGACACATGGGGAGGAACAAACTGTTAACCAAAACATATGGTGTTACTGGATAACTCGATACAACAAGCCATCTGCTACGAGGTAGAGATATACTACGAAACCTCAAGCGTTAGACATAAGATACCCAGAGTATACTTAACAGGTAAACATGTCACGTGACTACATGACTTCAACTCACCCTCACCCTCACCCCTAAGGGTGACATGGGACTGTTGGAGGGAAACCAACGGCTCTACACCCTTCGCCATCCGGTAGCTCTCTCCCGGGTAGCCTCTCATGAACACTACCTCTGTCGTATGGGCGCACCAACAGGCATCATGAGTAGTACCTGGGAGCACCTCATAGGACAGCTACAACGCCGGGCAGCTTCAACACGGACCCGGTGAAGGGGAGAACGCTTCCACGCTCGCAATATCATTCGGTAGCCCTCTCCCGCATAGCCTCTACCCGTCGGCTTTCCACGATCGGTAAATCCGCCAGATGGGTACCGCAATACGCATCGGTAGCACCTACAAGTGGTGGCACCACACAGAACAGCTTCAACGCTGGATAGCTTCGACGCATGTTGATATTGGGGGGGGGGGGGGAACACTCCACATTCGCAATGCGAACCCTATGTAAAAACTACTCTCGATAATGACATACCGATGCTATCGAGAGCGCTTGAACTCCCACAAAGATGCATCGCTCGGGCGCGGGGAGTTGCCTCTGCTCTCGTGCAAAAATAAGCCCACGGCATAACCCAACAGGTGGTTCATACACTCGCCTAGCTCGGGTAGGCCTAGCTTAATACCATAACCACCGGTTTAACAAAATCGATAAAACAATGAATTCTCCTGAATTCCATACGAGTGCATCACACGGATGCAAGGCGGCGATTACATCGCTTGCGCTCTAACTAAAAAGATACAACCCGACAGCGGGTCATACCTACGCCTATTACAGATAGGTCCAATTAGTTTTAACATGCGCATAATTATTACAAGATAATTCTATCGTAGTAATGTACATGAACCACATGCACGATAACAAAATAATTAACTATTGGGTTTTTCCTAACACGGATAAAAAGCATAAACAACATATCATGCAACATACATACTAGGTATGGCCTAATTAACATGGATACAAGGCCATTAATCATACAAGCACGCAAAGTATACCCTAACGTGCGTTGGATATCACCAACTTAAAAGGTAAGGGTTAGGCGCGATCTCGCGCACCAACAGGCGCATGCCAATCCCAAGCGAACCTGAGTTAAGTAGGAACCATATCTACTTACTCAGTTTGCGTAAAGAGGGAGGGCGAGAGAGAGAGAAAGCCTCATCATCTCAGGAAGCTGGTCACAGCCTTGCCCCAACAATATGGGTGCAACGACTATACCATGCCCTTACGTCTTATGACAAGGGAATATTAGGCATGTATCCAAATATTAACCAAAGCTTAATCAAGCTAGATATTACTAGAAAAGGGTAGTTTTACAGCCAAAGACTACCTAAGGCTTGTCATATTCTATACATCCATATAAATACAAAGAGATACATGCCCATACAAGCAGGGCGCATGCAAACATGATCATTCACATATGAAAACAATACATAGGCAAATACATGGTAAAAAAGGGGGTTTCTACGCAATATACGAGCTATACAGGCTTAACATGCAAATATCTAGCATATTAAGGGTGCAAAGAAGCCCCATGGATGCGCGATGCATGACTAGGTGCATCGAGCGCTTCCCAAAGGGTTGGATCGAACCACTCACCGATATCCGAATCGCTGTGCGTTGAGTTAACAAGAAGGGACAATAGGACGTGCGAGGCAGCACGCGTGCAGGGCAAGCAGGGCAGCATGCATGCAGGACAACACACACGCGGAACAGCACGCATGTGGGGCAGGTGGAACAGCACGCATGCAGGAGGCAGCACCTGGGATGCGCAAGCAGGGTAGGGCGTGCTGGGCATGCTGCTGGGTGCGCTGGGCATAGGCGCAGGGCAGGCCGCTGGGCACACCGCAGGGCATGCTGGGCACGGGCGCTAGTGCTGGCAGGGCAGCAGGCAGGGCACGCTGGCTCAGGGCAGCACGCATGTGGACACGCCGACACCCCTATACCCAAGCAACCATGCACACACACACCATTCAAACATAAACACAAACACATGGCATGTATAGACCACCCAAAACCCCCAAGGGACAGCAATCACCAACAAAATGCAAGGAGGGAGAGAGGGAGGAAAGCTCACGTAGAAAGAGAGAGGGTCAAGGGAGGGGGCACCATCACTCCCAAGTGCACACACCCTCACCATCCATGCCCTCCATCTCTTCCAACCACCTCCATCAACATTTCAGCTTCTAAGCTTGCTGTCCAAGCACCAAGAGAGCAAAAGAAAGGAAGGGAAATGGTGTTGGAAGGCAAGGGTGGCCAAAGAAACAAAGGCACACACACCTTCACACACAAGCACATCATCTTCACTTCCTTCACACCTTCCATGGCTGACCCAACACACAAAGAGGGAACAAACAGAGAGCTTGAAAGAGAGAGATCAAGCAACAAAACATAATCACCTTCTCGTGATCTTCCTCTTCTATTTGATCTCCTTCTACTTTTTTTTTTTCACACACAAAGAGGGAAAAAGAGACCAAGAGAGGGAGAGAAAGAGAGGTCCACGAAGGAGAGAAGTGCAAAAAAGGGGTTTGAGAGCATTAAATGCCAATAAAGGTGTTAGGTGATTTTACTCACTTACCAATCCAGTGACAACTAAACCCGGATGTGATTCGCAACTGCATATTTTTCTAAACAATATCGGAATTTGATGAGATTTTTATAGGTAGCACAAAACGGTACCAGGACCCATAATATGCAGTTAGATTTTCAATCAAAGTACTCAAACTCACACAGATAGCTAAAAACTAAAATTTTAACGACTCCGATCGAAAAAAAAAAGAAGACTCCAAATGACACCAGCTCAACCAAAATGGCTCTAAATGACACAAACACAAGATGATTGACTGGAGTTTTTAAGGCTGGACAGCTACACAAGATTTGAATAATCCTTGCTGTTTTGGTAGAATTGTGCAGGCTGTCTTGGTGGGGATTTGATGGATTGGTTGAAGCTGATTTTCAGTGATTTTGATGGAGATTTAAGGCTGATTTGATTGATCAAATTTGCTGATTTGTGGTTGTCTGTTGGAGCTGATTTGTGAGAGAGATTCCCTCATCTTTTGGCAATTGTGATGACTCGTTCTTTCCTTAATTGTCCTAGATTTTTAGGAGTTTGTTCCATCATTGAATATCCACATGTTCTTTTCCTCCAATAGCATGTAGAAATTTATCTTCATATCTTACGAAATTTAGATTAATATTAGAATCTCCATGACAAAATAATTATGCACATGAAATGTATAAATGTAGTTTATTTGTGCAAATTATGCTTTGAAAATAAAATTCCCTAATATGTATGTAGAAAAGAATATATTACATAGGGAAATGTCTAAGACAACTCTAAAAAGTATATCAAAATATGTACTTTTGAACATTTAACACGGAGCTTAAATTTTGGCCATCCTATATCTCTATTTGGAGCCATTAAGTACTGAATAACACAGAGCATAACAAAACACTTTATTAACTCTATGACATGGTTCCTTACTCGCTGGTACATCATGCAATTATTAAACCATGTAATTATATCCTTCTCAAAAGTCACTTGTCCAAATTTTGTACACCCACACCCACACACACGCACACCCACCCACACACACAAATTGTTATGAGATTTCCAACTACAAACTGACATTTGACCATTCTTCATCTGAGTAACCAAATCTGCGCCTAATTTTCCGCGCATTACACGTACATTTCACTGTAACGCTACTTAGCTTGCAGCATATTTCTATATAGTAAAACCCTGTCTAGCCTTCTAATATATCAAACTGAGGTGGTCCAAAGCATAAGCATATATATGCATGTAGTAGAAAATACTGCCAAAGCTTGACCCCACCATGCATGAGATCCGATTAACAAACCAAAAGAATTCTTTGTCATTATATGTACAGTCATTGAAATTTCATTGTTGTATTCTTTCCACATGTAATATGATTATTATCCATGCTTGATATTGGCATCCGTGCATCCAAACCCTAAAGAAAATCATTGAGGCTTTGGTTTATGATGGCAATACTTGACTCATTGATGATTCAGGGAATCCTCGTAGTAAAAGATTTTGATATAAGTTATGAAGCTAGGAATCAAGTTCAGAAATCTCGTATGCTTGTGAAGGAATTTATAGCTTCTGTATCCAACAACTTCCTTGAGATCCATTTTTTCTGGGCTGGAAAGGGTACATGTTGTGTGCCGCCAACACCAGGGCAAAACCAAGGGCAATATGGGCCATTAATTTCGGCCATCAGTGTTTCTCGAGCAGGTATTGCATTTTATCATCAGAAAACAAAAATAAAGAGGATAAGTGTGCATCTTGAGTTTGTCATAATAATTATTCTATATGTTGTGTACTTCAGATTCTTCACCTGCTAGACCTTCAACGAAAAAGAGAAGCTTAGTTGCTGGCATTCTAATTCCTATTGGTATAGTGGGATTGCTTTGTATTTTGGGTGTATTGATGTGGAGATGGAGACTGAGAAGGTTGAGAATGGCTGATGAGGAAGGTAATTATAATTTTGGAGAGAGTCAGTGTCTGTTAATATCATAATTCATAAAACTAACAAAGTTTGTGAATTATTGGAATTTCAGAGCTTCTAAGAACAGGTGCTAGGCCCCATACCTTCAGTTATTCTGAGCTGAGGGCAGCTACTGAAGATTTCAGTCCTTCTAATAAGTTGGGAGAGGGAGGATTTGGGAGTGTTTATAAGGTAATTAACCCTCCCTTGATTGATGACCCATTACTTGATTTCTTTAAGAGGAAGCTTAGGAGTCTTATCATTTCTCTGTACATAACAGAATGAGTTAGTTAATTTTTGCATGGATTCAAATATTTCTCACTGCTTCCTTTGTTCCATAAATCAGGAAAAATAATTTGATCCCAACTTTTCTAGTGGAACTTCTATTTGGAGAGGTCATATTTAAAGGAAGTTATTTTTATGAAATTATAGCATACCTTAAAATGTGAATGTCGTCATTTATTTTCTAGAAGTCTCTCAAGGAAATATCTATGTTTGGACCAACAGGTTGATGTGAGACCTAGTAAGTCATATGAGATCAATCAAAGATCTCGAACTCACATAACATATATATGTATGCATGGACATGTATGTTGTGCATGCTTGATTGGAGTGGTTGATTTCTTATGCTTTGTTTTGGAACTCTGGTAGGGGAAACTTTCAGATGGTAGACTAGTAGCAGTAAAGCAACTCACAGTGGCATCTCATCAAGGCAAGAGTCAGTTTGTGACAGAGATTGCTACCATTTCTGCAGTGCAACACCGTAACCTTGTGAAGCTCTATGGATGCTGCATTGAGGGAGATAAGCGGCTCCTTTTGTATGAGTACTTAGAGAACAAGAGCCTCGATCAGGCTCTCTTTGGTAAGGCAACTTGCTGTTTCTGGTCCTAGCTTAAATTAATCTTTCCATGGTTGTTGCGCTGCCAAATGAATCTGCTTCTTCAATGCATATCAATTGATATGATAAATAGAAAAGTATTTGATCTCTTGCTATTCCAACACTGCTAATGAAATAGTTGTTTTAGATGAGTTTCAATGTAAATCATAGACTTGTATATCAATAGTTCAGGTAAAATTTTCAGATAATTATACTCAAATCATGAGATCAAATAAAATATTGTTGCAGGGAGGAGCAACTTGTACCTTGATTGGACAACCAGGTTGAATATATGCTTGGGTACTGCGAGAGGCCTTGCATATATCCACGAGGAATCAAGACCCCGGATCATACACAGAGATGTCAAGGCCAGCAATATTTTGCTTGATGCGGACCTCAACCCCAAATTATCAGATTTCGGACTTGCCAAACTGTATGATGACGAGAAAACTCACATGAGCACCCGAATTGCGGGGACTGTGTAAGCATGGAAAACCATCATAGCTATATAATAACAATTTTTTACTTTTTTCATATTCAATCTAATTTTGGAAGAAGGTGCTAGTTTCTTGAAATAGTAACAAGATGCAGCATCAAAATAACACTCAGAAGATCCTGTCTGATAAATTGCTCATGATTTATTTGTTTGGTGAGCTACATTATTCTTCTTGTCCCATACTAAAGGATTGTTTTGGAACAATTTGAAGTGGTTATCTTGCTCCGGAGTACGCATTATGTGGCCACCTGACTGAGAAAGCAGATGTATTTGGATTTGGGGTGGTCATGCTAGAGATACTCAGCAGGAGACGTAATTTTGATAGAAATTTGGATGACAAGAAGGCCTATCTTCTTGAGTGGGTAAGCCATCTCATTCTCAAGCTATGATAATTTTTGTTCTCAATAGTACAATTTTTTGCCATCTTGCATGACATTTATTGTTTTGAACTCTTTAATCTACACACGTTGTTCATGTAGTGGTAGGATTTCCACACAAAAATTTTATCCATGCTTTCTAAATTGCTTGCTCTTAAAGACTTGGAGCAGTAAGATGTCTGATCCTTCTAATCAATACCTCAGTTGAAATAGTGAACTTTGTCTTGGTGGAACAATAAATATGAATGCCGTCATCTATAGAAGTGAACAATCCCTAACAAATGTTGGAATGGTTGAGCAAGGTTATGAAGAGACTAGGGTCATAGAAGAACAGTGACCGAGTTCTCACAAATGGTTTGCATGCAATTTGTTGGGCGATACGGTTATTAATAAATGTTAAAATCTTCCAAAGTAATGCTGTTCATGTGATAAATACGTGGAGCAGAATTGTTGGTAACTTAAAGCAACTGAACAAGGCAAATATGGAGGCTGATGTAATTCTTAGTAGTGGGAGAGATTTTTTTTTTAACATAGCCTTGATGGTTTCACTGGGGATAATCTCTGGGCTGTCTGGATTGTTTAGTTTTTATGTTTGAAGTGAGGGACATGCATTATCTTACATGTTATCTTGTTTTTTTTTTTTTTTAAATTATTTGTTTTGAGGTTGGCTTTGCTGTTATCTTCGCTGCAAATTGACTCCTCAAAGCTGTAATTGGTAGTGATAGGAAAAGAAGAAACTTAGGCTAGGTAATAGGCAGTTTCCTTGGATGTAAATGCCACATTTTGCCTAAATACTTGGTGGTGTCTGGGTTATGGCTGTATCAAGACTGGTGATTAGTTTTCTTTTACAGAGGATTGAGAGAGATAGACAGTGTGAATGGGTAGGTTTCTGTCTTTCAAGGATAGAATAGCCTTGTTAAAAGTAGACATTTATTTGATTTCCTGTATATTTTTATAAATGCCCAGAAGTGTACAAGAGATTTGGGAAGATGATATGAAATACTTTCTATGAGATGGTAATGAAAATGATGGACAATTCATTTTATAGTTTGGGCCAGTTCTCTCACCAGAAGGTATCTCACCAGAAGGGAAATTAAGTGACATGCCTTGAGACGCACGACAGAAATGAATGTTGTTTTGACTGGAAAGTCTCTAACTGCGCTATGGTTACAGGCCTAATAATATAATAGTTTGGAACACCAAATCAAGAAGAAACCTAGGGGAGTAGTTATGCAAAATTGTATGTTATGCATGCAGAATTGTCATTTTTTCTGGTATGTTATCCATTTTATAATTTCCATAATTTTTGGATTTATGGCTTTTGCAACACATTAGGTTATTGACAACATGAGGGCCATCATGTCAGAGGATTGCATAATTCTTATTTTTTTCCTTGTACTATAATATATAGCTTATGTGGTGAACCACAAATGAGTCAATTGAAGCTAAAATGATTGTATTACTTCTTAAGGCTTGGCGACTTCATGAGAGCAACCAAGAGTTAGAATTGATGGACGAGACCCTACCAGAATTTGATAAAAATGAAGCCATGAGAGCCATAAAAGCAGCCTTGCTATGCACACAGTTTTCACCAACGCCAAGACCACCCATGTCAAAGGTAGTTGCGATGCTCACTGGGGATGTCGAGATTGGTTCTGTCACAATTCCACCCGATTATATGACAGGATATCACTTCGGTGACATGGGTAGCTTCATCAGAAGTGATGCCTCAAATGCCTGGAGAATGACAGGCTCAAGCACAACCACAACAACTACAATGAGTAACAGCCAACAATATATTCCACAGAGCTCAAGCTACACAGATGAGAGTGTTTTCCCTCCAGTAAGCCCCTCTCAGCCAATGTTGTGCCAAAGGATGTGAAGAACTGAGGATCATACACACTGCAAGTTTATGCATGTATCCTTATGTATATTTGGAAATCTGTTATGGTTACCCTGAATTGGGATCTCAGCATGAAGTAATTATTATTATTCTTTCATGTTTTATTTCTTCATTAAGCATTATTGAATTCGTAGTATTTTAAGGGGAAATGAGTCATTCATACTATAATGAATAATGATATATTATGCAAGAAGGTGAGTTATCAGCTCTTGAACCATGTTTCCTCTCTCTATGCCCACATGTTTTTATTGTACATTGAATATTTTCTGAATAAAGAAAATTTTGTGAACGAAATTTTGAGTTTTAATTCAAATTCAAATTTGAATTGAGTAAATGATTTGACCAGGTTCAAATTCAAAAGGATTTGGTGAGTTTGTGCAAAGAAGTTGTTGAGAAGACCCATTAAGATTTAATTTCAAATTCTTCATAAAACCTGGAATTTGTGACCAATTTTGAGATCTTTGTTTTCTAAGTTCTCCTATTGAACACCATAAAATATGAGATTTGCAATCGATGATGGACCTTTCCTTTCAAACTTCTTAATAATCATACACCACCTCAAAATCTAGGATTTACAATTAATTTTGAGACCTATAAATATCTTCCCCATTCAGTTCAAGAAAGGATCCAAATTTGAGTTTATTTCAGTGCTTAGGTGGTGCTCGGAAAGCCTTTCAAGCTTCCAATTCTTCAGTTTGTTTATAGGGTTAAAGAAAGTCCCTACAAGCTTATAAACTCACATAAATCATTATAAACTTGGAGCATATCCCTGCAAATTTAAAAAATGTCATATAAATCCCTACTGTTAACTGCAATCAATTCACCGGGGTTAGAATTAAATATGGGTGCATTTGACTATTATACCCTCAACAAATAAAAATAAAACATCTCTATTATGATTTCTGTTGAAGCTAGCGAAATGAGTCCCCAACAAGTTATAGCCTTATATGTTATCCTCATGGAGCTTTCTCCAACCTTTAATGTACTCTAGTTTGTTTTGATATTACAGATTATTTATTGGATTTGATATGTCCCAAATCTGAATATTTGATTGAAATCAGATCAATCAAGATGTACTAATCTTCCTTATAAATTAAAAAACCCTAACTGACCTCTCCACATGACAGATTGTTCTCCGCATTACAGTTTTTTTTTTTTTTTGCATGTTTTATGTTTGTTCTCCGCATCACCGAGTATACTAAGATTGCTCTGCAGCCTCTGCCTTCTCCTATTCACAAATGCTTGTTTTGACCTTTCTTTTCTGAGGTTTAACTTTTTTTTAAAAAAATAAATCTTCATGTGTGTGCAAAAACATTGGAAGAAGCAAAGTCCTATTATGTTATATGTATTTAACATCCTATTATGCTTCACAGCATGCATGTACTAAAATTATTTTAATACTTAGTATGCGACAAAATTGTAATGCTTGTATCCAGGTTATAGTATGTTATTTTAATACTTTCCCTGTACCCACATGAATTTTGTATCCGGGTTGCAGTATCTTATTCCCCTTCTGTCCTGTAAGCCCCCTTCCTTCACTCATGTACAATTGTTTATATGATGCAACAGAAGCTTTTAATTTGCCAAGCAAAAAATAAAAATAAAAATTATGATGTTTGTTTTTTATTAACCATGATCAAATGTAATGTTAATTATGTACATAACTTGTTAGCTTACATTGCTGAAGTTTCAATCTATGCATCCATCAAAATATAACTTATGATTCACCTCGTGTTTTTTTTTTTTTTTAAATTCTGTCGATATGTTAAACCATGAATGATGATGACACACGATATTGGATCACCTTTGTGCACGGCGGATATTGGAACAATACGTGCTTGGGAAGTACTTTACTAAAACCATAAATTGGGACCAGTGTTAATTGATTGTTGAGTGTTGATGCATAAAACCTGTTTTGTAACCCGTACACTATGATAAAATAATATATACTATATTATTATAGTCTATCTTAGTATATACTTTATTTCATATAATAGCATTCATTTCAAATGATGAGCGTATAATTTTATAAAAAAGAATAGATTGTAATTGGAGTTGTAATGAAGGCTAAGTGTTTCTTTTTCCTTAGACTGTTTTAAGGGATGATTATGGGCCACTAATAAGATGCAATACTTTAGTTTGGAGAAGTCTTGGCATAGTAATCATGTATGGTAAACAATAGAGGGATATGTTTTTGCTTTCGTGGGATTTAGAATTCACAAAATATATTTTTATTTTTTGTGAGATTTGAAATTCAGAATATTATTAAAGCTATTAAAGCTTCTACGAGCACCATTGGGATGTTTCATCACTTCCATAGAGATATGGTTCATGAAATTGTTGTTTAATTGGATTTTTGCTTAACATATTTTAACAGGAATGTGTTATTTGATTTTTTTTATATTCAGGTTGTATTTATATGTTCAATCATCTTTTTTTTTTTTTTTTTTGGGAAAAATCTATTTGAACTCTTTGAAAAATTAGCCAAATTGGTTTTAGTTCTGTAAAATTAAAAAATCATCACATGTCCTTGTGTTATTAAAAAAATATCTATCTACATGTTCATGAGTAGTTTTGTAAGTCTTCATAATTATTTTTTTCCTTTCATGTTATCAATGTGGGCTGCGCACGCATTTTTTTTATTATTATCAAATTTTTTAATTTATGATTCTAATCTTATATATACAAAGAATAAAAAATTGAAAAATTATTATTCACATTGTAAAACACGATTATTAATGTATATGGCATACCAAATGCATATATAACATTGAAAAAACATTTTATTACAACAAATAGATGAGAAATTGAAGAAAGGGAGAGGAATGCAACAGAGGAAGGCTAAAAGAGAAGAAAAGTGAAAATGACATCAAGGACAAATTGCTCATTTAAAAGAACCTATATGTTTTTTTCAATATTTTCAAGGACTAATACAAGTGTTTAATTTCATATGGATTGAATATTATAAGAATATTCTCTTAGATTTTATGAAAATTTAATTGAATGATTAAATTGACTAATCATAATAGTTTAAAGGATGTGTATGTCCCACCACAAGTTTATAAGGACTTATATAGGTTTATACGTGTTTACATGGACTTAGACTTCTTTAACCCTTGTCTATATTGCTTTATGGTGACACATTTTTTAGAATTTTATTTGATTAAGAGATGTATTGTTACTTACAAATGTTCTTTCGATCAAATATTACTAAATGTACTCGTGAAACCCCCTCTTTTTAATTCAATTCAAATCATCCAGGCATTATTTGTGGGTTTTTTCTGGAAAGAATTTCAATTACTTGTTTCACATTTTAGGTATATATATATATATATATGCGTGGTCATATGTTTGTTTTTTTCATCTTAATTATTGGATTAGTGTATATTTTGTGAAAAGGTGGTTTTTTTTTTTTTAATGGTGGAATGTTAATGTTTCTACGTGCATAGTACAAGTGGATTTTTTGGCCTTTTTTCTAATTGTGTTTTATGTTGTTGGAAGAAGAGATCCAATAAATGTTGAATTTCATCGAATCACATCGGCCTTCAATGAAATATCAAAATGTGTAGTGTCATCTAACATGTGAGGTTTGCGATATTTTTATTCATACATTGGAACCGACGAGAACTAATATAACTAGATCCCATCTCGAACTGAATTTCAATTTGGCTGGTTCTTGATTCCACCTTTATTGCTGGTGGTTTTGAATGAAGTGTTTGGTGATGCTCATCTACAAAGAGAAATCTGGTTTGCCGCATCTGTGAGTGTTCACTTCTTTGTCAGCTTCAGTTCATATACCATGGTTGTTATAAAAAAATTGATAAGTGACTCTCTTTTTAAACCCCCTGAGAGAGACGTTTCAATGAATAAAATGCGACATGAATGACATGTATCTTGTAATCTCTAGATTGGAGATTGGTCTAAAAAGAGAGTCAAATCTTCTTATCTGATCACTCTTTTTTCTTTTTAAAGTGTAATCTCTGCAATGGGTCTATGATCCTACTCTCTGTTTAAGTGGTGATTTAGATAGACAAGGACACGAGTGAGAAAAGAAAACTCTCTTTTTTAAGTGGGAGAAGCTTTCGTTGATTGTTGATTAGAGTTGATTGAAAAAAAGTTATAAAGTGGGTTGCAATGAGTCCTTGAATGATAATCCTTGATGTCAATTTAGGGGTCGGCAACTGGCCGGCCCGGCCTGGCCCGTTGCCAGAAAGCCCGGCCCGGGTCGGCCCGTGGTAAAAAAACAGAGCCCAGGCCCTGCTCACGGGCCCGGGCTTGAATGGGTCTCACGGGCCGAGCCTGGGTTCGGGCCCAGGGGCGAGCCTACGGGTCTAAATTCTAAACATTTTTATTTTTTTATTTTTAGTTGTTCATTTGTATATAATGTTAAAAACACAAAATTTAAAGTATAATGTTAAAAAAAATATTTATATCTATTGAATTTTTAAAATAAAAATATTAAATGAATTAATTATTTAAAAAAATAAATAACTGCATGTGCCTAACTAAGTTGGCACCTACATAAATGTTAATAATTTGTATAATTCAACCACAATTCAAATAAAAATTACATGTTATTCATTTATTGAATTGCCCCCCGTGAGCCTATGGGCCAGCCCGAACGGGCCCACTTTGAATGGGCCTGTGGGCCGGGCCGGGCCCATAAGGCCTGAAAACGGGCCAGGCTTTCAGGCCGCGGGCTTTTTGATAACCCTTATGCCAATTATTGCAGAAATGGGATAATTTTTTTATAATATAATATATTTTATGGTGGGTAAAATTTAAAAATAGATTCATCTACCCCGTTTTGAATGGAAGTATAAGGCATAATGAGCGTGGAAAGACGGGGAAATCATGTTTGTTTAAGGGGTATAAACTGGTATAACAATGCTAGTATAAGCAGGTATAATTGAGTTTAACAATTTGAGGGTCCTTGTGGTATACGCTTATACCACCTTATATATCCATGCCTCTAAAATGACATTTTGAAAGTATAAACTCAGTATCCACAACTTATCCTTCATTTATTCTTAATCCATTCCAAGTCAAATAAAAAACAAAAACTATTTTATCATATTTTTATACGAAATCAACTGAAAACACAAACATATAGAAAATCTTTTATTCCTATGTAATTGCTATCTATGCTAGAATAATCCAATTCCTCCATCCAAACGAAAGCCAGAGACAAATAGTGGTAGAATAGTAATTAATTTGTGATCTCAATGCTTATCTCCGTCTGGTTTTTAATTCTGGCTTTTTGAATGTGCAATTTGGCCCTATGCAGTCGTCTACTCGACCTATAGTCAAGGCCGGTCATGTTATTCTTCATTTATTTTTAATCCATTTCAAGTCAAATAAACAACAAAAACTATTTTATCACATTTTTTAACGAGATTAATCTCAATGCTCATCTCCATTTGCTTTTAGGTCCTTCTGGATTTGAGATCGAAATTCTGGCTTTTTGAATATGCAATTTAATTTAATGAAGAAAACACACATATTGGATTTGAAACACGATATGCCAAAATGTGTTGCATCTGCGATTGATTTTTGAACATCAAAATCCGCACAAAAGTGGTCCAAAAACATGGCCTTAAATCAGTTTAAGTTCTGTGATCCGATCTAGATTTTGATTGAAGAGCTTTTAGGCTGTTCAATAAACCCCACCAAATGACTTGACATAAATGATTTTACATTTTCCCTATCTATTTTTATACCGCCCTTATACCCTTTTTATACTCTCTTAACCCGTGATCCAAATGGGGGGTTTAAGTTTTGTAATCCGATTTAGATTTGATTGAAGAGCTTTTAGGCTGTTCAATAAACCCCACCTAATGACTTAAACATAAATGAAAATTTTCTCAAACGAGGTACTTCGAAGAAAATGTTATAAATCTCACATGCAAGTCAATTCTATTATTATTTATAATTGATATACTAACACTTCACATGCAAGGTGCATTGGCAGGCATATAAAGTATAAACCATTTCTTGTTGCTGACTGCTGAGGGTGTGAAGGGGCAGTTGTGCTACCAGCTTTCTCAATCAGTTCATTGGAGCACTCTAGTAGCCAAATGACAGTTTGGACTCCTGAATGGCTGGACGAGATCTTAGACGAATTCAAAATAGACATATTATCAATATTAAATCAAAGAAAAATATTATATTCAATCATTTTTAACCGTCCAAAACTCATACATATCACACATATTTTTTATTTTTTTAAAATAATAAACATCTTATGAGATATATATTTTGATAAAAAGTGTATATCACTTCAATTGGAGTTGAATGGACTCATTTTTAATTAGTGCATGTTAAAAAAAATATAACAACCATATATATGATTCATTAGATTTCTAACGAGGTGTATAAAATTATATATTGAATTGTAAAAAAAATTGAATATAACAATGTCCTAAGATAGAAGAACCTAATGAAAACGTTAGTCACAGGAATATAATGAAACAAGATAAGGAAAACGCTTGAAATAATCTCTCCTTCAGTCGGTTTTTACAACACTTAATTTTCAACTGATTAATGATATATATGTATTTGCCTCATAAATATATATTAATATTAAAAAATACTCGGAATTATTTGAATAATATACTTTTTTTTATTCCTAATCAAACATATACTAGTCTAGCCTAGTGCGTCTAGATGAAGGAAAAACAATAATATATTGAAATTCATATAACTCTCTCACTTTTCTTGAATTACATATAACCCTCTGAAAATATCTATGTAAATTTAAATAGCACCCCTTTTGAGTTAAATTTTCATTGACAATAATAATATTACACAAATATTTTGTTTGGTTAACCTGACTGAATACACAGAATACCAAAAACCTACTACAATGTGTTAAAAATGTGAAAAATCATCTATAAATGATGATTTTATCTCTCCATCTGAAAAGGTAAAATTGTCATTTATAATTTTTTTTTTTTTGCATTTTAACACGTAAGTGGTTTTTGGTATATTATGTTTTCAACAAATGTTAATTAAATAGAATATTCTTCTTTATTTGTCATTGAAAATTTAACGCACGGGAATATTTAAATTTACATATATGTTTTTATGAGGTTATGTAGACTTTAGGAAAAGTCACGGGGTATGTGGATTTCTACCTATTCATAGGGGGTATGTGTGGATTTTTCCCTTATTTTAATTTATGAAGTTTGTTGATCTAGAGAGTTCTGTATAGCCGATGTTCAATCCTTGTGTTTATCCTTGTCCGTAGCCCCAATCGTTTTGATTTTTTCTAAAAGGATGTATGCACACTCAATGAAGTGCATGCTATTATTTAAAGTGAATTATATACCTATATAAACCAACATATAATTTTTCAGAACAAATAAAAATAAATTTCCATGCACTGCACTACTGGAGGACATGGTGCATTATGACACACTCGTGTATTGGTAGCTGAAAGACTGCCTCTATAGATGGGGCTGTAAAATGGATTAAGTGCATCAATACCATTCAAACAAATTTGTACACATTTTATTGGGGTTGTTTCAAATAATGCATTAGAGGACTCGTTTAAGCTCCAATATATATATATATATATATATATATATATATATATATATATATATATATATATATATATACACACACACACACACGAGATTAAATAAGCTTTACAATAAGTCGAACATAAACCGCTCATGAGTGGCTTCACTTAATTATCAATAGGGGTAGTAAACAAGCTAAATGAACCGAACCATGACATGGTTAAGTTCGGCTCGTTTATAATTAAACTCGACTCAGGTTCAGAACCGACTTTAATTTTGTGTTCAAGCTCGACTTGTTTGTGTTATTAAAAGCTCAGTTAAAGCTCGGCTCGACTCGTTTGTAAAATCAGAGCATTAATCAATACAAGGTTATGTTCGTTTAAACTCGTAAGCTTGGCTCGTTTAAGTTCAAATTTTGTGTTTAACCCTTAAAAACCCTAAATGAACTCCACTGAGCCAAACTCGAGCAACTCAATTCGTTTATCATTCCTAAAATTTACCAATCATACGACTGGGCAATGGTCCTCACATTTGGGCTTGGATCCAGGCCCAACAAACGGACCAACCGAATTTGAAAAAAAAAAAAAAAAAAAACAGAGGCGGAGAAAAACGAAAAACGTGTAACGCGGAGCACAACAACATCTCATCATTCCACGACAACGGTTCATCCTTTCCATTCCCGATACTCGCCACGTGTAAATCACAAACACCAAAAAAAGAAAAAAAAGAGAAAACTTCGACGACCACCCACAACCGATCCAACGGCTCTCGACACCATCGAAGGGCCAAGGCTATTTCCGTCATTTCAAAAATAAAAACCGAATTCAGAGACCAAAATCCCAAAAAAAACCCTTTTTCACTTCCTCCCTCGCACAAACCAAGCTTATATACACAACCACTGACCACCAAGGGCAAAAAAGTCCAAAAAAAAACTAGTCGGGGAGGGAGACGTCGCCGTCGTCGCCGTCGCGAAGCGCCTGGAGGACGCGGCGGAAGAGGGAGGCGGCGCAGGGGATGCGGAGGACGCCGGACTGTTCGTAGCCGTACTCCGCCGCAGACCGCCGGAGGAGTTCGACGAAGATCGGACGGCTGAGCATGTCGGCCCGGACGACGAACCTCTCGAGGTCGTCGCCGACGTAGACCGGGAGGTGGCCGTGGGGGACGTCGGAGCGGTGGCGGGGGGTTTTGGAGGAGGAGGTGAAGGAGGGGGAGTTTGAGGAGTCGGCGACCTTGGAGAGGCGTCGGATCAGCTGCTTCATCGCTTGATCGGACGGTCGAGACTGAGGGATTTGAGGGTTTTGAGAGGCGTTGTTGAGGGCGTTCGAAGGGGGGATTTTATAAAGGGCGAAAAGTGGGGAGTGAATTAAAAAAATATATATTATAATTTTTATTATTATTATTTAATAAAATGTAGGTACAAATAGGAGTACTTATCAGGTACAGATGAAGAGGTGGGGGTGGGGAGAGAAATTGAGATGGGTTTTTGAAATCTCGCGCGAGATATTGGGAGTTGTTTTTGGTGGAAGGTGAGAAGGGATCTGGACCGTCCGATCTTTTTGGTTTTGTCCTTGTGGTGGGGGATGATGTAAATTTGGATTATTGTACCGTTTGGATCTGAATTTTATCCGTTTAGGTCTCATTTGAAAAAGATCAAAATCTTAATTTTAGAAGATAAAAAATTTATTAATTTTTTTTATAATCATATTTATTATAATTAAAATAAAAATATGAATAAATCTTATTCTAGTTTTTAAGAGGAAAAAAAATTCACATTTTCATTTTAAAATCGCAACAATTGTTCGCATTTTATCTTGATTATTTTTTTATAATAAAATTATTCTTTATCCTATTACTTATCTCCTTGTCAAATCTTATAGTGTCATTATCCAAGTGTGTTTCAATATTTGGAAAGTGACTATAATGTCAAATACACAAGGGGTATACTTAAAATGGGGACTTACTTACGTATTGGAGGGGAACAAATAGAACCATCTATAAAGTTATTTGTCTCTGATAACTATACCAGGATAGATAAGAATCTTTGTAGAATAGATAATTTTATTTTAATTTTTTTTTGTTTTTGTGATTTTCACTCAAAAAAAAATAAGTGACATTTTTGTTGTTTACCTGGTTAAAATGAAAAGTGGTGGATAAAAGATGGATATATAAGAGTTTATGACTTTTAAATAACAATTATACCTCTACATAAATTATTTTTGTTTGGAAATAGGTGTGAGATGTGTGTGATTTGATAGATGAACATGTTTTTAGGATTTGTGTGAGAGTGTTAGATTGGATAATTTTTTTTAAAATAACACATAATTAAAGATATTTTTATTCATTGACATAAATAAACTCAGAAAAGCAATTTCAATATTTCTCTGTAATAATTATCGAGTTTATTCACATTGGGCATTGCTATCAAGGTTCATTTTGTCAAAATAAACAAAAATTTTCCATTTTTCTCATCTATTCCCCAATTATACCTCGGCTTAGGGTTTTTAACATGTCTAACGCGTTTTCTTGGTAAAAATCTCAACGTTTAAAATTTTTTTTTTTTTTTTATTCCAGAGAATGGTAAGCATGTGTCTCAATTTTATTCAAAATTAAGAGCGTATGCCCAAAACAGTTAATAAAAGATAGAGGAGTATTGATCTATCAAAAGAAAAAAAAAAATGCCCTTGCTCTCAATAGACATATATAATACCACCGGAGGAAAAAAAAAAAAAAAAAACTCTCACCCCTGCAAAAGCAAGCCTAAATGTTAAAAAATTGGGCGTTGTTACACCCAAATCCATTTCCAGCTCCAATTCCATCCTTATATACATCGATAAAAAATTAAAGATGCATATGCTCACGTTAACAAGGCATATACTTTTAAAGAATTTTTTTACATTTTCTATAAATACATCCATGCAATTCATTGGAATATATACTTCATTTTTTTATAAAAGTACATATATCTCATTATATGAGGTATACTATTTTTAAAAAATTTAAAACACACATAAACTAGAATTGAGACTGAAAATAGGGCTGGATGTAATATTATCCTAAAACATTTGTTGAAGTAATACTGTTCAAACATGAATTTTGTTTCAACCATCAGATTAGTATTCAAGAAATGCGTTTTTTATTTTTAAATCCCCACAAACTATGAGATTTAGTGATCGATCCCTCACTTTTTCATATTTTGATTTTAGTCCCCATATGTTTCTTTTTAGTCCCTGTGAGGGATCTATCCCTAAATTATTTGATTTTCTTTTTAGTCCTTGAGAGAGACTTAAAAAGAACATATTCTTTAAATTTAAGGACTAAAACTAAAATATGAAGAAATGAGTGATCGATCACTAAATCCTATAGTTTGTGGAAACTTAAAAATAAAAAAACTAAAGAAAGGGTAGAAATTGGTATAGATTCTTAATATATCACTGTTCGACTATATACTGTTTGGACAATAAAGGGTAGATGATGCAATCACAGTTTGAGAACTTTTGATATTTGTTAACTTATCGCTTTTTATTACGCATGAGATGATGAATTTGGAACCAATAAGGTGATCCTCTTTGTTGAAAAGACACTAATAAGAATATGATAAACATGGACAATATAGTAAACATGCATGAAGGACCTTGTGAAAAATATTACTCTAACCAAACACTTTATTTCCATATCTATTTTATTTGTTTTGTATTATGTATTTTATTTGAAAAAGTATTTTGTTTTTAATTTACATAAGGAAATTTTAATAAAAAATGTGATTAAATATTATTTGAATAAACAATACTAATGAAAAATATACAAATGTTACTTATTTATATCTTAAAAATAGAGATTAAATATATTTAATATTGATCTCATTTTTAAACACTTCAATAATATATTTCTTACTATACTAGTCTTGTAAAGAATTTGATTTATGCAACAAAAGTTATTTTGCTTTAATTTTTTTAAAAAAAGTGGCTCCTTCAAATTTGAAGATTAATTATAGATTTCGAAGAACTCTTTTTAGAGATTCATTTAAATTTCTCATCCAAATATCCATAAAATATACAAATCTCACATATTAGGCATGCAAGACAACACATGTAGTCTTTCATGAGATATTGACAACTAATGGATCTAACAATGACTAGATCACATATGCTTCTTTTGATGTATGGGTTAGGTCTATTTGCAATAATTTCAAAACATGGATCATTTTGGAGTAGTTCTAACAAGACAAGACTGTGAGTTTGAGTCTTGTCAGTGTATATAAAAAAACATAAGATGTAAATAAAATAATAAATAAGATAATACAGGCTAGGACCTTATTCAACCCTTGCTTGGTTCATTTTACTATTCTTGAACCCCCTATTTAGGATGTGACATAACAGAAGAATAAGGGTGAATAAAGAGGAATAAGAAATTATTTTTTTTCTTTTACAACCCCCCCCCCCCCGGTTTGGGGTGGAACATAAACAATGAATAGAGAAAAATACAGGAAAATAGTAAAAAAAATAAAATGTTTGTTTTTCTAGAATAAACTTTGATAGTTATGTATGGATAAGCTAGGATAAAGCTTAATAATTATTCAGTGAAAAAGCTAGAATGACTTATCAGGGCTTATCTATGCAAATGGATAAAAATATACTTCTCTGTCATTTTAAAAAGTTTATCTCACCTAACACGCTCTGCACACATTCCAAAAACTGTCACATCTATCATATCACACACACCTCTCACACTAATTCTCAAACACAAATAATTTATGTAGGGGTATAATTGTCATTCCAAAAGTCATAGATTTTTATTCATCTCTTATCTATCACTTATTTTTATTTTATCCAAGATGAACCAAATAACAAATGGATTACTTTTTACGTTTCCTAATGAGAATAACAGAAAAGACAACCAAACAAAAATTTACTTAATCAGCATGGATTATTATCTATCACAGTATAGCTATCAAGAGCGAATAACCCTATGTTACACCTTAAACAAGGGGCTAGAGAAACCCTGATAGTTATGATGAATAAATTTAGATAATGTCTCATAACTATTCTAGAGGAGCTGAAATTGCTAGTTTATTTAATATCTATGATAATAGAAAAAAACACGATTCTATCTCATTTTAAAAATTTATTCATCCACCACTTTAAATTGTTATTGAAAATTTAATTTAATAGTCTATATCTCAATTAAATGAAAATGGAATATATCTAATTCGAAGATATTTTTAATATACAAAAATAACAAATATCTATCTTTCGAATTCTTATCATAAATAATACTAAATACATTTATGAAAAACCCTAATTTTTGCATAGAATTATTTTTAACATTAATTAAGTTCTTTAAAGATTGGTTGACAATAGTTGCAGTTATTTATAAAATAAAAATCATTAATAAATCTTGATTAATTGACCACAATAGATTTCATAAGAAATCTTTAAAAATTAACCATAAAAATACGATTACTTTTAATTTTTTTTTACAAAATTCTAGGTTTTGCTGAGCTTTTACAACCCTACCTGATCCAACTGGTTGAATCGGTTAAATCTTCACTCATTCTGAATTGTGGTTCAGTTTTTTCCTAAAACCCAATGTTATAAAAACAATTAAAACCAATATACCATTTTGAATTGATTAAGTCAATGATGTTTGTCAAGGCCGGTCCTGAGATCTGAAATTTTGGATGGGACCATAGGCGAAATTTTTAAATGGGGCTCTGTAAAAAAAATCTTATTTAAATATGACTCAATGGATTGTCGTAATGTTGATATAATAAAAGTATAAAAAATCAAATACTCTGATATACATTATATATATTTTATATGAGAAAATTAAATATTTAGATAATGAATAAATAAATAGGGATTTTCAATATTCGTCATCTAAAAAAAAAGAGATTTTCATGTCTAAACTTTTTTATTTTATCTCCAATTAACCAGAATATGTTAATATAATTATAAAAAAATATATCCAATAAAAAAAAGGAAAAAAAATTAAGCAAAACTAAGAAATATAACCATTGGATGGATGAAATTATATTTGGATGGATGAAATTGCTTACATTATTTTTCCATTTGGGGCTTATATGAGTTATAAAAATAAGTGTTGTTACACAGTTTTTTTTTTCAGCCCCAATTTCAATCTTATATACTTCTCACCTTCACATGTACTCATATTAGCGAGGTATATGCTTCGATAGAAATTTTTCGCATTTTCTTTAAATGCATATATGTAATTCGTTGGAACATATGCTTCATTTTTTATACAAACATGTACCTCATTAGATGACGTATACTATTTTTAAAATATTCAAAACATGTATAGATTGTAATTGGGGCTTGAAAAAAGGTTGTATGTAACATTATCCTAAAATAATTATATTTGATAGTGGACTAGGCTGAAACTCATAACACAGGTGTGTGTGTGTGTGTGTATATATATATATATATATATATATATATATATATATATATATATATATATATATATATATATATATATATAACTAGATAATTGGGGCCCTTCCCTGGGTGGGGCCCTAGGTAGCCGCCTATTAGGCCTACACCCAGGGCGGGCATAATGTTTGTTTACATAAAGTATAAGTTTATTTTTAGAATATTAAAATTAATAAAAATTTAAATTTTAATAAAATCATGCTATGATATTAAATAAATGCTTAAAAAATATTAAGATTTAGACTTAATAATAATTGTTTTATAATTAATATATTTATCACATTATTACAATATTATAATTGAAATCTTAGTTAAGCTAGTTAGTGAACCAATAACTCTTAATCCATTTTTTAATTTGTTAAATGAAGTGTTTGATTTTTAAAACTTTTTTTTTTTTTGCTTGGTTGATTTTTAAAACATTGATCTAGCTCCTTTATTCATCCTCATGAAGGAGCTAGATCAATGGAAAAAGGGAGAAAACTCTAAATAACCTCCTATAAATGGACTGAAATCCTTATAACCTCCTGATTTTCTTGAAATTCATATAACTCCCTAAAAACACATAGTAAATTCAAATAACCCTCTGAATGAAATTTCTGTTGATAGTAGATGAATATTTTGTGAATATTCTGTTTGGTTAACCTTGACTGAAAACACAATATACTAAAACCCCTACAATGTATTAAAAGTATAAAAAAATTTTAGTCCCCAGTGGTCATATCACAACGATTCAGGACTTAGCGCAGTTATCGATAGATCATGGGTTTGAGTCTTGGCGCTGACTTTACCCACATGTTTCCCTCGGATATCAAAAAAAAAAAAAAGTGTAATTTTTTTATATAAAATAATGATTTTACATTTTTAAATAGATTATAAAACCCTATCCGGAGAGGTAAAATCGTCATTTATAGATTTTTTTTACATGTTTAACACATTGTAAAGTTTTTTTTTATATATATTATGCTTTTATCCAAGATTAACCAAACAGAATATTTATAAATCAATAATGATTCCTAGGCCCCAATTTTTCAGGCCCCATCATAGGCCCCATGATGTGGCAAGTGTACATTGTCTATTATACCCTTTACTTGATAATTACCTTAACATGTATCCCTATGATTGTGGAATATCATTTAATTCTAAAAATTCTGTATTTATTCACCATTAATGGATTCTTAAAATCTTGCAATAATATTTGAGAGGGATCGGAGAAACCATTGATGTTGAAACAATTGAAAATCTGTCTTGTATGCGAAATGAGGAGGTTTTGCATTACGGAATTGATTTTGTTTATGAAGAATACATGTGAGCAAATCGGAAATTCTATTTTTGAGGAGAAGGCACGAAATCATTTTTTTTTTTCGATTTGGATCTCACATCAATGTCTCTCGGATCAGGTTTGACATTATTAGATTCATAAAAAAATTGTATTTTGCCTTTTGTTTTAAATATTTAAACACAATTTTTTTTCATGTATTGAATATCATTTATCACATTTTGATTTGTTTTTGTTTCAATATCTAAATGTAACACTCGATATCGTTACATTTTATATATGAGTAGTTTGTTTGATGTTACTGCTACATTGTTGACAATGTAATTTTTCAAATCTGTATTATTTTTGTTACATTCGTAAATGTAACAGTCAACTGCATGCATGTATTGATTTATATTTGTTACATTTATGAATGTAACATTCATTCGTGTATTGCATTTGTTTCAATGTAAATAGTAATTTATATTTGTTACATTTATTACTGTAACAGTCAAATACATATATTTGTTAAATGTATCACACAATAAAAAAAGTGTTTGACATTTTCTATAAAATGTAACTGACTATTAAAAATATAATCTGTTTCTAAATTGTTTAAACATTGCATGGAATGTAAAATATTTAGGTAGGAAAATGAAATTGTTTGTTATATTTATGTAAATGTAACAGTTCTGATGTAAATGTAACAAATCGTTGTGAGAGATGTAAATATTTAATAAAGGTATTAGTGTAATTTAGGTTCAATTGTAATTTAGGTAAGGATTTTAAAATTCAAAATTTGAAATGGTTAAATGGATTTCAAGATTCACATGGAAAGGTAATAACCGAATAGAGAAAATGGGGGGGATTTGGGTTAATGAGAGAGATTTTTAATGAAGGACATATTTGTATTTTGCCATTTTACCATTTTTAAAAAGTCAACAAGTTAACTAATAACAATCAATAAGGTGATGACATCTCATGGGGCTTAACAAGTCAACTAATAACAATTAATAAGGTGATGACACCTCATGGGGCTTGTTAGTGGGGCTTATATTTTGGGGCCTGGATATCACCACTCATAAAATATTCATCATTTATCAGCGGATATTTTATTCAGGGGGCTATTTGAATTTACTAGATGTTTTCAAGGGGTTATTTGGATTTCAAGATCAGGGGGTTACGTGGATTTTAGTGAGTTTACAGGTGGGTTGTATGGACTTTTTTCAAAAAAAAATCCTATATTTTATTATTCACGTGTTTCTCGAACCAATTTTTATATAAATAGATATAAAAATTACATAAACGTCAACAACAAAGTTGCTCTTCCGTACTTTCATGGTCCCTTATATTTATTGTTTTATTATTAATAAAATAATTAAAAAAATCACATGAACAAAACAGATCTTAGACAAAAACAGGAAGAATTTAAGGCCCGCGATCATCGCCGTCCCTTACAGTTCCCTTATCTTCCGTAGTCCCTCATCTGTACGTATCATATTTATTTATTTTTTACACATGCATCCCTTCCAACTTAATTATATATGTTATATATTTACTTATAATTAATTGGAGAGAGAAATTTGAGACATGGATATATACATGTTTAGAGTGAAAAGGAAAGAGTTAATTTGTTTAGTGAATCGCGAGCCTGGTTGTGGTATGAAACGACGGGGAAGGCGAGACTGAATACATACATCTATTACGGTAAATAAAATAAACTACGAGGCACATACCTCATAATGTCGAGTTAACTTTTAATTATTGAATTAATGAATTACCCTTATTTAGGGTGGACTGGAAAAACAATTTCTTATTTATAATCAGCTTGTGGGAATCTCCACAACAAGGATGATTATGTGTAGTAGAGGCCAATGGCTGGCCACCATGAGATGCATTTTGACAGTGACACATAGCAAACTTCTAGTTGTAAGAAAGATTATCCCCCATGCACCTATTTATTCTCGTCGTTAATGTCGTGGCTTGATGGGATATGTTTTGCGACCTCAATCTAGTGGGGTTTATATAAACCAAAAACCGAAAGCACCAGGGACATGTGGCGTTCATTAGGAGCTTGTTCTTTCATCCTCCCACACAATTTTTTAAACATTATAATATTATCTTTTTAAATTCGAATGCCAGTTTTGTAAAATATGATCAGCTTTTTAAAAACTATGTTTTTTTTATATCTTTTGAAACATCAAAGAAATAACAAAACAAACGCTGAGGATGCGGTGTTTGTTGAAAAATATTTGGATTTAGTTTGATTTATACACCGTAGAATTCGTCCAAACGCGGATACAAGATGCCAGAAGCTCATTTTTATTAATTTTACAAAATGCTAACATTTTACACATAAATATTGAAAACCATGTTATCTATAATCTAAAGGACAATGTAGAGTGTTGAATTAAATGAGCTTGGGTGAAGTTTAATTGTCAAGCACAGAATCGATCCAATCACATATTCAAATAAAACATAATAGAGCTTAAGTGGGTTAATCAAAATCAAGAGCACATCGACCCATGATCAACTGGGTTTAATTTATGTGTTTTTTTTTTTTTATGTGATTCTCCAACAAAGTCTAGATACGTTTCAGATCAGTTCAGTAATATATGAATTATACACGCGCGGTAGGTGATGTGGATTGACAATAAATTCCATTTACATATTCATTTGTGTATAAGATTAAAAGCTGCTGCTGCAACCAATTAAACAGGGCTTTTGAGTCTTATGTCTTATTCTATATATATATATCAGCATTTAAAAAATAAACTAATTAACGATCTATACATTTAAGATGATAAATAATATTAAAATTGAAACTAGCTAGCTAGAATATTATTCAAAATCAAATGCAGAATTTCATGTAAGTTTTTTTTATTGTAAATATCGGTGACTTATGTCAATATGTATACTTCCGTTGTATCATTTTCATAAACCTTATAAAAAATGTCAGGGGCAATCGTCTCAGTACTATCTTTTACAGTCTCAAACATATTTTGAATATTTTTGAATCATGTGATTGTCTAATGAATTATGTACTTTGATAATTAATTTACTCATATACACAAGCTAACTACGTTAGAAAAAATGAGGACAGCAGGAATGAAAAATGGTAGTTTTGTAGGTCTGCTAAAACATTGAAGGGATGAAATTCCAGTTTAGTTATGCAGATGTTGATTACTCTGACACGCATAAAGTAAGAGCTTTCTGAAAAACCCTCTAAAGGGGCTCTTTAAAAAGATCAGTGTGATGTTTGCCTCTAACCATAACATATGCAAGCTAAATTTTGCATCAATACATGAACCACGCATGGAAAGGGTTAAATCTATATCACTAAACATAACATGTTTTTTGTTAGGCTAAGCAGACATCATGGACCTTTTAATTTGCTCAAGTTAGAAACAAAGCATTTCACACATGCTATACATCTCCTGTCAAAAAACCTCCTGTGAAAGTCAATTTTGGAACCTGTCAATTGCCCACAAAACAACCTCTCACTTTCCTTCAATGAAAGTTCATCACATGGCATGAATACTTATTTCAACTTCGCCATACATATATGGCAAAGTGGAGTCCCCTCTTTTTCTTACTTTATTGTCGTTGCTTCCAATTACAACAAAATGAATAAGTAGCACATGCCACGTACTGGAGAGGTACCCTAGAAATGAGTCTGTCAATTATTAAAAAAATATATGTATCTCCATTAAGTTATCTTATATTTGAATATCCATAATGCAGATATTGCTATATTTCACTATATTAGATCAGAAAAAAGTCCGAATCTGATATGTATTATAAATTCATATATGATTTTGTGATATATTGTATAAGATCTCATCTCTCTCTAATATATAACTTGATCATGCAAATAATTAATATTGTATCAAAGGATGTCATTAATCTCAAAAATATTTGTATCATATTCTTATTTGAAGAGATTAAAATCCAAAATGAATATTCATATTTGAATTATTGAAGATATAATATGAATATTAATTTATCAAATATGTTGATATGCTTATGAAGAAATATGCATGACACGTGTGATGTCCATGTTGAACAACTAAGGAAAAAAAAAACCATGTGTCACCTATAGATTGTAACCGAAAACTCTTGACTTCACCTAATTGCAGCTCCTTTCCATTTTGTATAACACCATACATGTCCAATACGACCCAATAAATAGATTGAAAATCTATTTGTTCTGACAAGAATAAAATATAATAATTATATTTGGATAAACTAGTATATCAATTTTAATTGAAAATTTAAATAGTTATATTGATTTTTTTGTATGATCTTTGTACTTAGATAAGTTGTCATGAAGTCTTGATTTTAATTATCTTATAACTATAATTTGTCACATAACAATCCAAACTTTAGGGCTCGTTTGAAAACTTGTTTGAGTGTGCCTTTATTTTGCAGAAATAAAAAAATCAAATATGTTTTCAAATGATTATATTCCAAAAAAACTTGTTTAATTGAAAATCTTTTTCATTTTTAATACATACATACATACATACATACTTATTTCGTAAGGATTTTTTATACTAAAAAAATGAGTTTTCTAAAAGTAAAATTTATTAAACAATTACAAAATCATACTTTTTAAATAGATTCCAAAATGACCGCTCAAGACATTCAATTACCTAAAAAAACATCTATATTTGTTATGAATATAAAAAATCCTTATGAAAGTTGAATATAATATATTCGCCTACATAATTTAATATGTGCGATATTAAAGGAATTAATTATAGGTCCCTCATGCCACTGGCTTATCATTTTTAGGTTCATGGAACTTTTAATTTAGAGTTATTTTTAGGTACCTAGCTAATCAATGAGTGTATTTTTTCTAAGTCTCTTCATCTATTTGGGGTTATCATTTTTCCATTTCATTCCATTTCTACCCCCTCAATGCCCTTTATATTTTCCATTTGTTTGTCCCCTCTCTCTCCCACCCATCCACACTTATTGGAGTCTTGATCTCCCATTTCGATCCACCTCCGATCACCATAACAATTCTCTCTTCCTGTTCGATCCCATTACGACAACGACAACTGTACAAAGTTTGCAATATACCCTGAGATATGTACCCACAAAGCATAACAATATTAACACATTTTTCACTCTCATAAAATCATAATGCATTACTCTCTGACAACCCAATCAGAATATACCACAAGCTAAGTCATGTCTTCTTTCACACAAAATATCAAAACAAATACAAACTTAAAATGTTTGGATAAAATTGATGATGCTTACAATGAGGGTAAAAGATAATAAAGGTAGAAGAGTACAAGATTTGAATATTATCAAAAGGAAATTAAATGTAAAAATAAAGATGGAGTTGTTTGGTAGATGAATGATAAAATGTAAATAAGGTATAAAAAATTGATTTGACATGTAGACCCCGTTGATGTATACGAGGTAACACATTCCAAGGGGGGCTTAGAATACATATACCAATTTATTCTTACCTAATTCAGTATAGTTATACTTCTTTATTCTCTCTACCAAAAAATCATTTTTTTTTTGTTTATTCTCTTCTATCCCCATCAAATCCTCCTTTTATTTCTCTACCCAAGCACCCCGAAGAGTTAGGTGGGAGAGAGAAAGAAAAAAAAGAGGACTTGATTTGGGGGAGAAGAAAATGGAGGTAGAAGGGATAAAATGATAAAATCAACTGTGTTCCTAATGAAAAACATGTATAAAAACTTGAAAATTAATAGGTGAGTGATCTAATTAATTTCGCCACTATTAAAATATTGGATCCCCTAATCTGTTGTTCTTTCATTCTAGTAACTTTAACAAAGCGTGAAGGGTACTTTTGGAAAACGGAGATAACAGAGCCGGCCGAGAGACATCCAACTTTACGCCTTGTTCTACGGTTTTGTCGTTCAAAATATCATCAATTTGTTTTATTTAAAACTTAAAAAAACAAAAAAGATGGATAGATACGGAGACGCACAAGACCCGTACGGCCGTCCACGGGACCCGCTGACGTGGACTCCCACTTGACCGACTTAAATATGTGGACCCCACACAACTTCCCCCCCCCTCACGTGATCCTTTCGGCGCCGTCGTCAGTGTCTCTGTGCGATTCCGCACACCACACCTCAACCGTCCATTCCCTAAAGAAAATCAGATCAAACGGTCCCCAACAATGGACCATTGAACAGTGTGTGGGGTCCAAGTTTCTGTGAGTGGATCCGCATAAAGTGAGGTTTTTTTTATATTTATTTAGAAATCCAAAGAGGATCAACTTGCAAAAAAGGAATCCTGAGAGGGAATCTTTGTGATATTTTAATAAATAAGGCCACGCGTTTGTGTGAATGAAATGAAATGTGAGGATCTATGAAAAGAGATTTGGAGGACAGACGTACATTCCGCATCACGGGTGTACCCTCTGTTTTTTTTTTTTTATAAAGATTGAATACACGTGGCAGCATTATTGCATGACTTTATAAAGATATCTGTAAAAGTGATTCCAGATGCATCCTACCTATAAGAAATTATGTGATAAGATTCCGTATGATATGAAACGCATTAATTTATGCCCCAACTTTACATGCCCTGAACCCGGGCTCTATGATAGGATAATTATACATTTTTTTTATTACACCTTAAGTTTATTTAGAAAATATTACAGTTATGATTTTTTTTTTTTTATGAGTTTCAACCATTAATGTGATTCTTAAAATTGTGAAATATCATTAATGTCCATTATTTTTGGATTAGACCATCAAAATTATTTTTGCACTAATTTTAATCGATATCTTATCTTCGGAACCGAATTATATATGATTGAAAACATTGTAGCAAATCTTAAATTTTAATTTTGAGAAATTAAAAGACATGGTTTGATCTTGTTCAAATTGGATTTCCTATCAATGTCTTTCAGATCAGGTTTGACAATTGTTTTTTTAATTATATTATGATCTTATTGGAATGCAATTCATATCCGAAATTAAAATTAACTTTTTTACTATCACATATTCAATCAATGTTACATGTTTAAATTTACGATATGAATTTTTTTATGTATTGTTCATCATATTACAATTTTTTATTTTTTTCGTTTTAATTTCATAAATGTAACATTCATTATTGTTACATTTAAATTTTATACGGTTTGAATGATGTTAATGTTACATTTCTGACGTCCAAATACGCATATTTATTTTTTGATACATTCATAAAATGTAACTGTCTGAAATGTAACATTCATTCTTGTATTGCATTAATTTTTTACAATGCAAATAATAATTTATATTTGTTATATTTATAAATGTAACCGTCAACTAATTACTTTTACAGGGGAATCTACTACATTTTCTTTGGAAGGCAGTGCTCTAGACGTTGAAATATATGATTTCGAAGAGTAAATGTAACTGTTTGACATTTAGATAAATGTAATTGTTTGTTCCATCTATGTAAATATAACTGTTTTTATGCAAATGTAACAAATTGTTTTGAGAGATGTAAACATTAAGAAATATATTTGTAACTATCAATATAAAATGTAACTGTTTCATATGGTAACTATATGTGTTTTTTATTTAAAGTTGAATACAATAAATATCTAATTTTTTAATGTTCAATTAATAACATTCTTAAAAAAAAAATTAATGTGTATAATAAGAATATAAGTTTGAAAAAAAAATCTAGGCCGTTTGAAGGATTTTGATGAAAATAGGTAGTTTTTGGTGTAATTTAGGTTCAATTATAATTTAGGTAAGGATTTTAAAATTCAAAATTTGAAATAGGTAAATGGATCTTAAGATTCATATGAAATAGTCATAACGGAATAAAGAGAATTGAGGGATTTGGGTTAATGAGACAAATTTTTAATGAATGGCAGATTTGTATTTTGCCATTTTACTATTTTTGAAAAAGTCAACAAACCAAACAAAACAACAAATGAGATGATGACACCTCATGGGGCCTACGTATCATGACTGTTAATTTATACCCCAACATCACATGCCCCAAACCAGGCTCCATGACATGGCAATTGTACATTATCTATTATACCCTTAAATCTATTTGAGAAACTTGGTTATGATTTCTTCCATTTTTTGTGGAGTGTATCGTGAAGTATCATCAAACTGGACACACTCAACAAACATAGAAGGTAGAACATGTGAACTATGCTTCTTCTCCACGTTAAAAAAAACATTTTTCACTCTTTTTTTTTTCTAGGAACCAAAAAAAAAAAAAAAAAACTACAACAAGAATTCAAAAATCCCTAAACCAGAAAAAACAGAGAAAAAATGGTGGAAGCTTTGTTTCTCCCTCCCAATACAAGCGTTTGCCCCTCCTCCATCCACCGCCGCCAGAGGAGGAGAGAAGCCCAGCCGCAGCTCGATCTCCTGCTGTTCTTTCTTCATCAACCTCCCGCACTCCATAGGACCATCAAAATTGTCTTGGCACCGATTTTAATCGATCTCCCGTCATCAGAACTGAATTATATACGACAAACACATTGTAGTAGATCTGAAAATTTAAATGCTAAGAAGTTTGAAGAGACTGATTTATTCTTTTTCGAGTTGGATCTCTCATCAATGTCTTCCCGATCAGGTTTGACAATTATTTTTTTATCATATTATGATCTTATTGTAATGCAAGTCATATCCAAAATTAAAATTAATATTTTTATGATCACATATTCAATATATGTTACATGTTTTCAATTTAGAAAACGAATTTTTTTTTATGTATTGATTGTCATATGACACTTTTTTATTTTGTTTCGTTTTAATTTCATAAATGTAACACTCGATATTGTTACATTTAATATATATATGGTTTGTGTGATGTTAACTGTTTTTGTTCCAATATCTTAAATGTAACATTCGATACTGTTACATTTGATATATGGATAGTTTGTATGATGTTACTGTTACATTGTTAACAATGTAAATAGTCAATTTTCAAATCTGTGTTATTTTGTTACATTCGTAAATGTAACATTCAACCGCATATATGTATTGATTTATATTTGTTACATTCATAAATGCATCAGTCAACTATAGGTAAATTGCATGGAATGTAAAACATTTAGGTAAACGTAACTGTTATATTATATTTATGTAAATGTAACGGTTTGTATGAAAATGTAACAAATTGTTATGTAATATTTGTGAAATGTAACTGTTTGATATTTACTATAAAATGTAACTGACCATTGAAGAGAAGCACTGTTTTTAAATTATTTAAACATTGCATGGAATATAAAACATTTATATAAATATAACAGTGTTTATGTAAATGTAACAAATAGATGTAAGGGCTATAAACAGTTAGGAAATGTATTCGCATTGTATGAGATGCATCTCATTTATATAAATTAAAAAGATGTTTGTCAAATGTTAGAATGTTCAGTTAATAACATTTATAAAAAAAAATTGTGTATAATACGAATGTAATTTGAAAGAAAAAAAAGTAGCCATTTGAAGGATTTGACGAAAAAACAATTTAGGTAAATTTTTGTGTAACTGAAATAGAAAATTCAATTATTAGGGAAGGATTTCAAAATTCAAATTTTGAAATAGATAACTTTTAGTGTAACCGAAATTGTGAAAGATTAATAAGGAGGAAAAAGGGGATTTGGGTTAATGGGATATATTTTTAATGAAGGGCATATCTGTATTTTACCATTTTTTAAAAGTTAATAAGCTAACCAATAAGGTGTTGATACCTCATGGGGCCTGTGAGTGGGACTTATATTTTGGGGTCTGGGTATCACCATTGTAATTTATATTATCAATTTCATGGATTTTTGTTTTTGTCTTGCACGATGGGAAAAATGATGATTTTATCATTTGCAGGATTATAAAACCCTCTGCGGACAAGTATATATCTTATCTAGATGTGTGAAATTGTCATTTATTAAGTTTTTGTATTTTTGGTATATTTTAGAGAGTTTTTGGTACACTGTGTTTTCAAACAAGATTAACTAAATAGAATATTCGTGAAATATTCTTCATCAGTAAATAAAAGTTTAATTCAGGGAGTTATTTGGATTTACATAAATGTTTTTCTGGGAGTTATATAGACTTCAAAAATATTATCCTTGAATTTGACATATATTATCAAATTAAGTATTATATATTGTTTAAATTTAATTATTTTATGTAGTTACTTATAAATTTTAAATTTAGATACCCTGGCATTTTCTTGGTAGAATCTATGAATTGAAACAGAGCAGAAAACCTATATTAATCTTTAATTATATCATCTCATTTTTTTTTACTGTTCCCTCTTTTAATCTTGATATGTCACATCATCAACTAACAGGTATTCATATATATATATATATATATATATATATATATATATATAGGCATATCACTTATTCCAAAAATATCCAAGTACAAAAAAATCTAAACTCAAATATTAATATATATCTGTATAAATAATACTTAAAAGATACAAATAGTAAGGTTGAGTGTAAAAAAACCATATATTCTTTTTTTTTTCTTTGGTATTCAGGTAAAAGCATTCATACCGATGTATATGAATTTACAAGAACATGCAATATTCATATGCATTCATGTAATAGCATACACCCAAAAGGCCAAAAATGATGTCAAGTGGTGCTGTGTATATCTTCACTCCATGGATAAGCATTATTCAGTCCGTGCCTTTTTTTTTTTTGTCTATTTCAGTGAATGTGAAATTTTTTTCAGTATCTTATTCAAAAAAAGTTCACCTAGTCTAGTTGCATTTATAATAATAGATGCATTTATAATAAAGTTATGCACTCAGTGCCATAGATCATTATTGTCTACCTAGTTATCTTAGATAAGGCTTTCATGTACAACAGCAATCTATAACAAATAATTTTTTTTTGGTGCTAAGAATTTCTCGTACACATCATTGTTGTACACTACTCCTAACTAATCAGAATCTTCAGCATTAATATTCCATAACTACTGACATATGTAATATGATTGACAATGGAATATAGAATTACATTAATCTCTTCTCACAAGTCTTTCTGCTCCTCTAGCTAAGTTTGATAGCCCATCTTCATTGGAATAAAAATTTGCCTAAATAATGAATTTTAAGAATCCACTGCAATTTTATAACCTCTATAACTTTTATACTGATATTAGACCACCCATAACACTAAGTTAGTTAGGCTACTGGTTAGGACCCCGTCCAGGAAAAAGCCTGCAAACACAAAAGAAAAATTTAATTAAAAGTTTTGAGTATAATTTTTTTTTGTTTGAATGCACATGAAGGACTCATTTTAGCTCTAGTAGTATAGTGTATCTAAAATCAGGGCCAGCCAAAAGTTCCATTTGACCGAGGTACTAACAATGAGTCACTTATAATTAAAATGAATAATTTGCATTTTCATCAACAAAATGGCTCCAACCCTAACTCCAATGTCTTCTAATGTGGTGTCATGATCAACATATTGTCCCCCTAAACATACAATGACATCAATTAATGAGCATGAGAGCAACCTCACACCTACTTATGTCTCTCCCATTGCTCATATACACCAAAAGATTGATTCAGGGGGAGGTCCCTGCACTTAGCAAAATAATGTATGGGAATCTCCCTATCTGCTACATGCGCATCGATGAGACTGTAACGGTTGATGTGTCCGATTCAATGGAGGGAGGAGAAGAAAACAGAACGGAAAGAAAAAGAAAGCAACAACACATGACCAAGTTAGGACAATGAGGTGATAGATGAATTGGTTGATTGGAAAACTTTGTTGTGTGGCCCTTGTTAGCATCTGTTTGTATTATAGGACTTCATGTTGTTCTAGGCAAATGTTTCCCTTACTTGAAAGGATTTCTTGTTTTAATTTTATTAAAGTTTTGTTGTCAAAGTGAGGTAAATCTTAGCATTCAATCTTAGCACATATAAACAATGAAATGAATAAAATAAGCAAACCAATCCATTAAAATAAAGTGAAACTGATAATTTGCATATCTACATCGATGGAGTAGTGGCGGACCCAGGATATCTTTCAAGGGGGAAATGAAAAAAAATATTTGGAATATTAATTAGTGTCATTATGGCACTCGTTAACAAAATTCTATTAATTTTAAACAAAAACATTCACAAAAAAATCATTGTATCATTCATTAGTATTTTTGAAAGATCAGTTTGTCATTGATTTGAGCAAGAGAAGCAACTCAAATGGATTTGAAATTTTTTTGTTATGATAAGCAACCCCCTCTTATTCTATTCTTTTTTCTCTTTTATTTTATTATTTTTTAATGGTTGATGTAATAATTTTTAAAAACTTTCAAGCATCTATGTGGGGCCGCATCTTGTACTGGCTTTTGGCTATCTTTAGGTCCTTCCACATTAAAATATATAAATCATCTCACAACAAATTTAAACTCTCTGAGCATGTTATATTTGAATATCTTTTCCTTATTGTGTTTGTTTTTTCTTCCTTAAAACTGGATCAAGTTTTTCTTCCTTGAATCATGTTTAAGTTTTATTTATATGAGAGGGCTGTCATTCTCTTTTTATCTTTTCTTTATCTTTTTATGTTTTTGTTTTGAGCTTTAAGATCAGGCGCGTGTGAGTGCATGCATGAGTGCGCGCACAACACACAGACAGACACACACACACACACACAAATGTTAATCATAATGTATTTATGTCTCCAAGTGACAATCACGTGGAAAGGAAGGCTCTCTGCATTCTCACTCTCTTTTGTGTTCTTGCTTTACATTGTTTTTGTGTTGGTGGGTTCCAACTTCTAATTCCATCTAGGGTAGTGGAAAGCCCTCTGGTTTTATAAAATGTTGTTGAGTTGTTGGTTCTGACACACTAAACTTTTTTTTTATTTGTTTTTTAATGTGAGAAAGATTTGAATGCTATTGTTTGAATGAATGGGGGAGGGGGGAATTAGATAGTTGCACGACCTTTAAACTGCTCTCACTCAACTACTCAAAGCCTGGACTTCACATCTGGCCCAAGTCCTAGTCCATTATTATTTTAAAAATATGGGCTGGTATTCATACACTCAAGTCATTTTTGCAGAGCACGTTACCCCCCTTGACATATAAAAGTAGAAAAATGATATATGCAGCCTCAGTTACAGTCTACACCAGTTTTATTTAAAAAAATGATGCACTTCCGTTGAAATGGAGTATATACCGAGATATATTAGTATATCTTTTTTTGCGTTGAAAAATTATATTTTTTTTTATGCTATATGCTATGATAGAATCCAATATATACACTATAATAGTGTAGTATATACTATGTTATCATAATGTATATGGTTGCAAAATAGATTACAAAATAGACTGAGTGTATCCGGGCTCATAAAAGTATACAAGATCAAACTAATATAATGTATTTGTTAAAATTTATCAGCTATAAATTATAGCTTTTAACTTAAAATAAGTAGTTATCGCATATTTGTTTAAACTTATTTAAGCTAAAAATATATAACTGAAGAAAGTAATAATCTGTTTTGATATTATAGCTTATAAAATGCTTTAAATAACTTTTATTTTGGACAATCACACCTTTAATCATTTTTACTTATTTTTACTATTACATAAGAAATTAGCAAACCACTTTTCATCACCTCAATTTTTTACTATCACAAATAATGTTATCAAAATTTTATTTTTTAATTCCATTTGTCGCTCAATTGATTAAAATTCAAGAATGTAATTAATTTGAACTTTCATTTATGTATCTTAATTTTCTTTAAACTATTTATAAAATTTATTTTATAAGTAAACACAAACTTAGGACCCGTTTTAAAAACGGGTTTCCGAGTTAGTTTTTTTTCAAAAGCTAGGTTTAAAATTGAGTTTGCATGAATCCGCCTTTTCACATATTATGAAAAAAACTAACATTTTGACATTTTTTTGTTAAAATATGTGTATGACTTTTGATTAAGCTTTTTGTAAACCCAAAAGCTTTCCAAATCTATTTCCAAATGAGCCTTAATCTATCAAATAAAAATCAATTTTTCACTGTTACAACTTAAATGGGTATTTTGAGAAGGGTTTTGTTAACGAGTGCTCTTAGGGCACTGGTTAACCCACATTAATTATTTACTTTTTAAACAACCTAACAAATTAATTATAATATAGTTAAAAAAATGAAAGATTTTTTAAAATACCAACAACACCCATAATAAATTCACCACATTTTCTTCTTCTTCACTCCCACACCCAATTTTTCTCTCCTTTACACAATGTTTAAAAATAAAAAATGTTATAAGCATAAATAAAATATTTTTTTAAAAAATGTTATATTTATGTAAAAAAAAAATGTTTACCAAACAATTGAGCAATATTTTTTTTTTGTATATAAAGCCAACTTTTTATATATTATTTATGAGTAAATAGGGTATGGGAGGGAAGAAAAAAATATTGGAGGGAAAAAATAGGTTATGGGAGGGAAGAAGAAAAAAAGATGGTGAATCTATTAAGGGTGTTGTTGGTATTTAAAAAAAAAATATATTTTTTTATACTCATATCATATTTAATTTATTAGGTTGCTTAAAAAGGTAACAATAAATTAACAAAACCCTTTTGAGAATTATATTACACAATAAAAAATTGTTTTATAATTTGTCTGAACAAACATCCACTACTGCTTATTTCCTTATCTTAAGTAGTTATAACAAACATGTCTACTCGTTATCAGAAAAATTAAAATCTATAATCTATTTGAGATTGTGCATTGAATGCACCAATATTAGCTTGGCCTTGAGAGTCTCCCCCACTAGCTTCAACATTCATTCCCGTCTAACTATTCTGGGTACCTCCCAAAGTGGCTTCATTGCCTCTCATATTGCTTCCCTCACCCATGCTCATTGATCGGTCACTTCCCATACTGCTCCCTTCACTATTAAGTGGGCCTCCTTGACTAGTAGATGTTGTGGACCCGCTCAGAACAAAAGGGTGCGCAAGTTACAACAAAATGTAATGTTATTCAATATGTCATACACAAGTATAAACCAAACCAATGTCTAGATTGATAGCAATCAAACCTTCCTCCCCTTCCCCTTCCCCTTCCCCTGCCATTTCCTCTTCCACGTCCTCTTGCAGTCCCTCTTCGCTCCCTTCACTTATCGGTCTGTCTGAGATGGCATTCTTGCATGAATTCTTGTGGTGTCCAACCTCCTTGCATCTTGTACACACGTGCCTACGCTTCTTTTTCTCATCCGGATTTTTGATCCTATTCTTTCTCGGCCTTCCTCTAGGCTTCACGGTTTTGGGTGGACCGACAATAAATGGAACATCGATCTTCGCCCACTCATCAATACTTGGCATGGGACCGATTGCATGAGCATAACTCTTTCTGAACATCTCCAAGCTATAGAACTCATGCACAAAGTCACAAATATCCAACCCCCTAACTCTGGTAATGAAGGCCGCGGCATGGACACATGGTAAACCTGAAACCTGCCATACCCTACAGGAGCATGTTCTTTCATCCAGCCTAACAACACATGTAATATCTGGGCCAACAACCTCAGCTCGGTGATCATCACTTCACGTCACTATGTACTGCCCTATGTCCTTAACAAGAGTTTGAACATATTTGAAAACCTTAAGAACCAGTTTGCCCCTCCACTTTCTCCTAAAGGCCCTTCTGTGATCCATTCTCTCCATCATCATGTGTCGGATCATGTCCACCATCTCAATGATCGACAGCCCTCTTGCTTTGTTGATCCGGGCATTGAAAGACTCCGAAATGTTATTCGTGACATAGTTACACTTTGCCCAGTCCCAAATTGTGACCTACTCCATGCTTGGTCAGTGACTGCCTCAAGATATTGTGCTGTAGCAGTTGAGGCCATCCGAATCTCTCTCAAAATGAAGGCTGGTTATAAGAACTAGCACAATTCCACACCAGTCTTTCGAACATCTCCCTGGATACTTCTTCTTGAAATTGCTGTACAAATGTCTAACACATGTGCGATGTTCAACCCCAGGAAAGACCACTGGGACAGTTGATTCTAGGCCCTTGTCCTTGTCAGACATGAGGACCAAACCATCCACATCTCCGATAGCATCATGCAGCATCTCTAGGAACCATCTCCATGAATCTCCAGCTTTTGACTCAACAACAGCAAAAGCAAGAGGGAACAAACAACTGTCTGCATCCACTGAAGTGGCACTAAGCATGATGCCCTTGTAAACCTCCTTCAAATGACACTCATCCAAACCAATGAAGGGTCTGCAACCCTCTGTGAATCCCATCCTGCAAGCTCCAAGTCAAATGAAGAGTCGCATGAATGAATTGTCAACATCAAGTTGGTATTCAACAATACTGCCAGGATTGGCCTTCAACAACTTCTCATGCAACTCGAGAATGAGCTTGAAAGAGTCCACTGGTTTTCCATGCACCAACTCAACGGCCTTCCCTCTGGTTTTCAGAACTCTGGAATAGGGTAAAGTGAGGTTGTACTTGTTTTGGATTTCATTCTTCAACTTGGATGCACCCAACTCAAGAGTTCTAATAATGATGGGCATGATCTTCTGAGCCAGCTATCCAGATGTGGCCATCTCATTCCCCACCTTATTCACACTTGTACACCTCAAAAGTCACATGATCTTGGAGCTCAGAAGCATGAATGCGCCACGAATAGTCCCCCACTCTGCATTTTGCTGTAATTCGATTTCTCTCATTTTTAATGTACTTCACCGCAAATTAATTGATGACACAATGTTGTTTGAGTGCATATCTGAAGTGCTCCACACTCAAAAACCGTGAGCCGACTACCATCTTCGGGATTTCACTGTCAATTTCTATGAATTGGCCTTCAAACTGTTCTGCTTCAAACTCATGCTCACTTAATGAAGCACAACCAAGAAGTGTTGCCTCATCTTCCTCTTCCCTGTACTGGAACACCCTCCATAGGATGCGAATCTCCCTCTCCTTCATCTCCCTTTTCTGCATCTACATCTTCAAATTCTTTATCAGTCTTAGGTTCATTATCCTCACTCTCAACAAGTAGCTCTTCTTCTTGTCCCCCGAACAACTCATCAACTACATGAAGTTCATCAACTGCACATTGCATTTCTTGCTGGAAGTCTTGCATGTCGACTCCTTCAAAATCTATATAAGAGGTAGTGGCATGAGAAATGCTTGGGGCTGGGGCAACATCCTTCGGATGGACTACATACAATGTGATTTTCTGGTTCTTCGATTCTGGGAGAAGATCTCATGAAGCTTCGCATCACTGCCCATCTCAACATACTGTCTTGGCAACACATTTGGCAACATGTAAGTGAAGGTGACTCGTGCAGGGTTCGTCGACCTGGACCAAGGACCAATGTTTTCCCATAAATCAATCATAGCAATTTTATCTACATCTAGCTTCTTTGTGAATTGCCTTCCTTCAACATATTTTTGACCCTTGCTTGATTTAACCTCCTTCTAGTACCCATCATGCACAAAAGTGACCTTAAACATAGTGTCTTCATCTATATATGGTCTACAAGAAAAAAATAAACATGTTTAGTAATCAAGTCTACATATTTTTGGTTAAATCAAGAAAAGTATACATGTTTAGCATTCAAGTCTAGTAGTAATCGAGTTGCATTCTCATGAATTCAATAAGTTAAAAATAAATTACCCAAACACAAATAGATGAATAATTGAACACATTGTTTTGGTTTTTCGACAAACAAATGAAAACAATGGAATGTGATTAATGTAAGAGGAAAAAATGGATAAAGAAATAAATAATAAGCGACATCCTCAATCCATCAAGAAAGAGGAAAACCCTTCTGAGGCATTTACAATCTCATCAATTCAATAAGTGAAAAAATACTGCCCAAACACAAAAAAATTGAATAACCGACCACACTCATTTGGTTTTTTGACGAACAAATGAAAACATTGGAATGTTATTAATGTAACAAGAACAATTATAAAAATAAAGAAACCATATGCTACATCTTGAATCCATCAAAACAGATAAAAACTTGAAACAAATGGAAATGTGAATCATCATGAACCTTCAATCAAGCCATAGATCTAAAGGGAAAACAAAGAAAACCATCCAAAATTGCTAGATCAGGAAAATAAAATACAACCATATGGATCTCATGCGTCAATCAACAAGAAATCGAATGCATTATATGCGGAATCTTATTCAATAGATACTGGGTCTTTGCATTAGACTCAACAGTCACGGATGTAATGTTGGTCGCGAGTAGGGTTGTGATCACCGGAGATAGATCCACCAGTTAGTCGCGCGTCGGGTGGTGGTCACCAGAGAGAGATCAACTGTTCGTCCTGGACGTCGGGAAGCAGTCACCAGAGGAGGAAGACTGGTCGCGTGTTGTGTTGCGGTCACCGGAGAGAGGGATCATCATTCCAGACCCAGGGGTGTCGATGAGAAGCTGTAGGGGGTGTTGCCGATGCGAAAACATGGAGGGGAAGAGATGGATCTACTTTAGGGTTTAGGTTTTCTTTGTGTACGGGCTTCTTTTGACATGAAAAAAAACAAGTATACATGGTTAAGATTGTGAGGTGTGGTTAACACCACGTTAACTAGTTGGACGGAAGGCAGATGAAAAGGGTTATATGAATATAGAGGTCTGATTACAAGGGGTTATATGGATTTAGGGAAGATTATAGGGGGTTATATGGATTTTTCCCTTTTTTTTATTATATATATATAGATATATATAGTAGTCTTGTATCAACTACATGGGAGATTTTCATATTAACATTACGAGTGTTGTTTAAGTCATCTTCTTTCAGTCTCAATTTCAATTCTATATACATTGATACACCGGCGGAGCTAGAAATTAGGAGGGGGGGGGGGTTAAAAGAATAATTGATCACAAAAATATATAAGGTTATTCTTTTAGGCTTATATTTCATAAAGATATTTTAAGAGTGTTGTAATAGAGTTTTTTTTTTTTTTTTCAGCCTCAAATCCAGTTCTATATGTGTTAATAGAAAATCATTGAAGTATATATTTACATTAATGGGGGTATATATTTCGAAAGAAGGTTTTTATATTTTCTAGAAATGCATCATTGTAATTCATTGGAGTATATATTTCATTGTTTTTAAAAGCATGTACCCCATTTGATGATGTATACTATTTCTTAAAAATTTAAAACACGTGTAAACTGAAATTGGGGCTGAAAAAAAGATTGTACATAACATTATCCTATATTCAAACTTAACTTCCAAAAAATATGAGAGATTTGATATCGTAATGATGAAAAATAAAAAAAAATAATAAAAATATATTAAACCATTATAATTATATGAATACTCACTTCAAAAATTTAATCAAATTCATGTATGCTGACCATGATGCAAATTGGAAGCAAATGGGACTGCACGTAACATTTTTCAATTTTAAACTTAATCATTTCAATTAGAATTTTTTTGCATATATCCATGAAAGGATCTTATTTTGTCAAAATAACTTTGCTAAATTATTATTTTTAGTAATATCTTTTTGGATGGTATTCCTGTAAAATTAAAAAAAAATTATATTGTGCAAATTTATCCCTCAAAAGGGTCTTGATGCAAAATTAAAACTCTTTTGAGGATATTGCTGGAAATAGAATTTAAATGAGTCTTTGACAATGCAAGGTTTTTTGAGGGGTTTATAAGGCAAACAACCCTTTCAACTATTCATTCCATGTAAATAACTTATGGCTATATCATATGTTGACACATGGCTTGGGGGGGGGGGGGGGCACCCCGTGATAGAAAATTAATGATACATATACTCACATTAACAATGTATATACACCAATAGAAATTTTTAATATTTTCTATTAATGCATCCATACAATTCAATGGTATATATGTTTCATTGTTTACAAAAATATGTACCTCTTTAGATGAGATATACTATTTTAAAAATATTCAAAACATGTGAAAACTGAAATTGAGACTGAAAACATGGTTGCACGTAACATTATCCTTAACATTTTGATGAAAGAAATAAACTCTCCAATTTTTACTACATGTAATGAGGACCAGGGACGGCAATAGGGTGGGTATGAAAAGGACCGCATGAATTATACTATCCCTAATATTTTTCTATATTTTTTTCCTTGAATTACCTTCTTGTTGGGAAACAAATTCACAAAAACCATTAACAAAATCCAAGATCGAATACAAGAATGAAACACCATTACATGAAGAACATAAGATATACGTGATTTCACTTTGGCCTACATCCACGAGGTTTAAGCAGAGAATCTAGTATAATAGATGAGTTATAAAATACATTAAGAGACTCACAAACTCTTTCATGGAATTATCATCTCTTAGAATATCTCCAAAAGTCTCCCTACAAGGCTCATTCCCTAATATAGGAAACTAAAAATTAAAAAAAAAGATCTAAAATACTCCTTAGAATGCTCCATACAATATATTTTTTTTGTACAAGGCTCCTTTCAATAAAAGCCTTTATTTTTTTTAGCCAACTCTCTCTCTCCTTATTGTTTTCCAACCAAAGTAAAACTCTCTCCCCCCCAATGGATCTCATCTTCCTTTACAGACTCTAGAAAAAATAAAATCACTTCAAAACTCTTCATTTTATCCGAACTCCTTCCATCCGCTGTCCGTCTGCCAATCTCTCTCTCTCTCTCTCTCTCTCTCTCTGGGTTTGATATGTAAATGCCTTCAACAATCATCTGCCCTATCTTTTGAAATCACACATGCATCAACAGCTCATACTCTCCCTCTCTCTCTCTCTCTCTCACACACACACACACACACACACACAACTCTTTTTTGAATGGAATAATTCTTTGATTTTTAGTGTGATAAAAAAAATTATAAATGTGTTTTTAGATCTTGTAATTTATGGATATAAATGGGAGTAAATGAGTCATTTGGAGTGAATGTAAGGTAAGAATGAGGAGACTTTTGGAGTGATAAAAAAATAGGCGTCCTACATGTCATAGGGAACCTTTTTTTTTTTTTCCCTACAATGTAAGGAAACATTGGGGATGCTTTTGGAGATGCTCTTAGAATCATCTCCACCTCTCAATGGATCTTTACATTGCATTTTTGCCAAATCTTGCCATGGAACCCTAGATGATATTTATAGAGATAAATAATTTCATCCCAAAGTAATTTCCAAATAAACAAATCTATTTTCATAATTTTAGTATATTGATTTTGATATCTTAATTAAGATCAAATCTTATTTAATTTATCAATTAGGTGTCCACCTGGTTTCATCATGGTCGTCCGATGTGATACACCAGATCGAGATATAATCCCAACACTTCTCGGAGTAGATACCTAACCCCCTATTTGTGGTGGAGAATTAACATAGAATTGGGGTTGAATAATGGAAAATAGCTCTTATTTGTTATTTTTTTCCCCTGGATAAACCTTGATAGCTATGCTTGGATAAACTAGGATAATGTATGATAACTATTTTAAGAAAATGCTTGAATTGTTTATCAGAGCTTATCTATGCTAATGGATATATAATAATACTCTTCTATGTTATTTTAAAATTTTTAGTTCACCTAACAATTTCACACACATATTCCAAAAACTATTACCACATCTATCAAATGAGTCACACATCTCTCATACTTATTCAAGGGTATAGTTATCATTTAAAAAGTTATAAACTCTTATCCATCCATTATCCACCACTTATCATTACTTTATCCAAGGTAAACCAAACAACAAAAATGTCCCTTTTACATTTTTCAATGAGAATAACCGAAAATGCAACTACACAAAAATTTACTTATTCAGCATGGATTGTTATCTATTATGTTAGAATTTGGTGACCAAAAATAGATGCCTATATTAAACCCCCCTAAGCCGTTTGGATGAGTTGGGGGGCTTTGAAACGTTTAATGACGGACAGAGCGTGCGTTTTGGAAGATTAGAATGCTCAGCCATTTGAGAATTTCATGCGTTTCAAATATTCAATGACAATGCATTAACATGTGGCGTTTTATTTACATATTAACATTATATATCTTTTGTGTATAAAAGGAAGGTTTCTCATGTTCGAGGGAGATAATCTCAAGTAAAAGTAGAATTCCAATAATTCTTCTTTACTCTGTGTACTTAATGCATTAGTGATCAATCATGTTAAGCACTTTTAGTGTCTAACCCATTCTGCATGCAACATTATTTTCATTCTCTATTGATATATCTATCTGGGCGCCTAAAAGAATCGTAGTCTGTTTACCGTGGTTCTTCTGTAGCTCGCACCCTGGAAGAACAAAACCCATTGTGGTCGTATCTCTCAGTGGTAGGAGTCATTCAACCCTGTGCGTGAGGGAGCTTTATTCACTGAGGACAGAGTGTCTTCACTCGCTTCCACATTTCTGGATAAATTTTTTCTAATCCACATCTCATTTTATTTCATGCTTTTACTATATATTTTTGTGCATGCATGCAGATCTGATATATATTTGATGTTTATTTTTTTGATGTGTGTTTAGCTTAATATTTATTTGCTACGCACAACATATTCTAGTATAGCTATCATGGACGATGAAGCCTATGTTATACCCCATACGAGCCCTCTAAAAGTACATATTGAGCGATGAGAGGACTGTCTAAAGGGTCCTTTGCTGGAGTGCATGGGCTGGCTCCCCATCTTGCAAGGGAAGTTAGGGATTACAAAGATTTCTGCAATGGATCGACTGTGTATTTCTTGAGGATCGACGTTCCTTTTTCAGACTCTTCTACGACATTCCCAATATCCCAAGAAGTGATCACAATTTTCTTTAGCGGACCCTTTCATATGTTTTGGATGTCAGGAGGCCTCGCCGCACTCATAATGTCCTAATTCTTATATTGAAATATATTGCTTTTGAACACATGTATGTCCTCTATCTTGGAACTGATGGTAAAATTAGCTCACAAGAAGGATTATCCATTTCTTGGCATCAATCACTCCACTTCTTTTAACGCTCACTGAGCCCGTATGGGGTGTGGTATAGGCGTATTCACTCTTGATAGTTATATCATGATAGATAACAATCCATGTTGAATAAATAAATTTTTTATTTGGTTGTCTTTTTTGTTATTCTCATTAGAAAACGTAAACGTGACATTTTTGTTGCTTGGTTCATCTTGAATAAAATGATGATACGTATAGTGGATAACAAATTGATAAGAGTTTATGACTTTTTCAAAGATACGTGACTCATTTGATAGATGTGACATTTTTGAAATCTATGGGTGAGACTGTTAGGTGAGATAATTTTTTTAAAATGACAGAAAATGATATTTTTATAGATTGGCATAAATAAACCCTGATGAACAATTCTCGCATCTCCTTAGAATAATTACTAGACCTTATTCTAGCTTATCTAGGCATAACTAACTAAACACAACCAAACACAAAATCACTTTATCCTTATTTATACTCATTTATGCCAGAATATTTGTATACCTAAGAATAAGTCCTATTCTGTATCCAAAAGGGGGCTTAAAGTTTATCCAGAAAAAACAAACAGTGAATAACGATCCAATATTCACCGATATTCCCTATTAATTCTCCATCACAAACGGGGGGACTAGGAATTTATCGATTTGAAACTATTATTTCTATTTTTAAAAAATATTTTAGTAAATCCTATTTTTAAAAAATATTTTTAAAAAATATTTTTAATCTTTTAGAAGGACATCAATTCATGTATTATTCAAATGAAAATAGCCAATATTGGTTAAACATAAAGTTAGCAGTGTATTTAAAATAAAAAACAGTTGGAATTGCTTGTAGTTTAATGTGATAGACCACCAGATCAAGAGGGTTTGGCAACCACAACCTGTCATTTGCCAACACAAGGGAGCATTATGTAAATGAATCAATTATTGTCATCAAAAGCTAGACTCCAAGGTGCCGTGTGGATTGAAACAAACAATTTTAGAGTTTATGATTATTTTGGAAATAGATAACTATATAAGTGGAATAAGTAATTTTTTATTTGATTGTGTTTTAGTTATTATCGTTGGAAAATGTAAAAATAAATTTTTTGTTATGTGTAAGATGTGAATAAGTTGTAAATAAAAATTTATAAAAGGCAAAAAAATAATTGGACCTGTGAGCCTTATGATTTATAAGAGGTGATGACAGTTGATCCGATAGTGGATTCCATTTATACCAGTGGATTTGGTGGAATAACACAATTCCAGAAGAGACTTAATATAAATATTAGCTTATTCCTATCTATTCTGGTATAGATATCTATCTATTCCTTTCAAACAAACAATTTTTTTGGTTTATTCTCCCTAATTCCTTCTTATTCTCCTACCCAAACAGCCCACAAGTCTTCAGTCCAGAAGCTATTCATCTGTGGACAAGTTTAGAGGGGAATATATATAACTGTCAGCATCTGTAACAACATCATTTTGGTTATCTCGACTATGAATGTTGGAGAATCACTGGCGTTCATTCATTGACTCTTGTCATGTATATCTGTTGCTATTATTGCATGTCCCTTTAGGTTCATGAGCACTATGTGAAGATTTGTTTTGATATACAATGATAGAGAGTCATATAATAAGGTGGTCAGTCTCGCATGCTATTGGAGCCTTGATAGCAGAAATCTCAAATCGTCCTGTAGGCACAGTGGTGTGACAAATGCTGGGAAAGAAAAGTGTGAAAGCCCTCTCCGACAATGTCACATAGGTCAGCGGATTCTACATTAATTGTATGGGGACGTGATGGTCACACTCAGTCTTTTATATGATCTAAAATACAGTTTATATATACCTTTATTAGAAATCCGGTGAAACATTTATATCATTAAACGATGTATATGTCTCATTAAATTTTTTTTTTATACTTAAAAAAAATAGGTTCGTTGAACTCGAAATGAAGCGTTATAGACTTTTTATTAAAGCATATACCACATTGATGTTTACTATTTACAAAAAAAATAAAAACATGCATGTGTGATGTGTTTTTAAACTCTTAATTAAAAGACTGAGTGTAATATTTTCATTAAAAATCATAATAGTATTGGGCTGATGTGTATCACTGTTGTAAAAGGATTATGTGTCCCATCAAACTCCGTATGCTGTCATTTAAAAACCTCGTATAGACAAGACTCCCAAATATTTTTTTTTTTAGTCCCAATTACAATCTCATATACTCACATTAATGAGGTATATGTTTTCATAGAAATTTTTCACATTTTTTATGAATATATTCATGTAATTTATTGGAGCATGTTTTTCATTTTTTATAAAACAATATACCTCATTAGATGAAGTATATTATTTTTAAAAAATTTAATACACGTGGAGATTCACTAGAATTGGGGTTGTACCTAACATTATGCTATTTAGTTTTATCAAATGTTTATATGAGTACATATTAATTTTGTGTGCGTATATATAAAATTCCTCTTTAATAGTTAATTTACGGATCCATCTGGCTCGTGTTGGGGTCATGGGTTTGAAACAATTAATCAAAGAGCTTTGTTACACTAAGTTTTTTTTTACCGTCTCAAATACAATCCTATATATTTCAATTTATTAATTAATCCCCTCCACTCACTAATGAAATATATATCTCAATTGTTGAAAATTTTCGCATTGTATAAATAATTTCATTGAATTCATTAGAGTATTTATTTCACATTTTATAAGTGTAAATATCTCATAAAATAGGTATATGAAATTTAAAAACAAAATTAAAACATGGGCATATATACTGCATTTTAATTTGGACTAAAAAATGGGTTGATAGTAACATTTTTCTAATCAAAATGACTGTTCGTCTCATTAACAAACCTCTAAACACTTAAGAACACATCAATTAATAAGCATGAGAGCAACCTCACACCTACTTTTGTCTCTGCCATTGCACATATACATCAATAAAACTAATTGAGTGAGGTCCCTACAAATGCTAAACAATGTCAAAGAATCTCCTTATCTGAGAGCATCAGCGTCTCGAGGATATGTAGAAACCATTTCTACTCGTTTTTGGATGCTTGCGAGTCCTCTGTTTCCTTTACTATCTTCAGCTTTTTATTATTTAGTTCTTCTCTTCTTCTCACCTTGTTCGGAGATTGTCGATTTTGATCTCTTTCAGAATGGAATTGCCCAAAGTTAACTAAAAAAAGCAAAAAACAGAAGGGTGAAAAAAAGCATCAACAACATTGACCAAGTAGGGACAATCAGTTGAAACATGAATTAAATGAAAACTTTATTTTGTGGCCCCTTGTTAGGATCTGTGCCTATATCATATATAGTTCTTCGTGTGTCTCTGGCAAATGTTTCCTTATTTGAAAAGATTCTTTGTTTATTAAAGTTTTGTTGTCGAAGTTATGTCTCCTGGGATTCAATCTGAGCACCTGTGAATAATGAAAAGAATAAAACAAACAATCCATATGATAGATCAGAACACACAAATTTTATGTTGTTTGGGGTAACTTTGTTTATGTCTATGGAGAAGTATATAAAAGAACTGGGTTCACTGTATCAAGTAATGAATTTTAATACAAAATATTTCAGTCTGGAACCCCTCTAGAGCTGGTTGTGCCGTGGCCCTTTTAATCTTCTTCATATGATGTCCTCTCCTGCAAGAGTCCATTACATCTCACGACAAGTCTAAAATCTCATGCAAGACTTTCTTGTGTTACACTGAAACTGGATAAAGTGTTGTGATACAATCTATTGTTTGGTGTGTGATTTGTATACTATACTTTTTTTTTTCTTCTTTCTATTGCATTTTTATGGACTTTCAGTGGAAACCAATATGGAACAATTTTTCAAATATGTTAGATTTTCAATAAATCAGATTTGATACATGATTTCTCTATGGCAGCCGATAGGAGGCTGCGATGTAAGTGGTAAGAGTCTATTAAAAAAATGAACATAATTTAAATAGATTTTTACTGATAAAAGTCTATTAAAAAATTCAATATATTTTTTTGCATCACTTATGTGATAGCCTTTTATTGATTGCCACGGAAAATTCACGTGTCTTTGACATAGGAAATTGGATCTCTAATTTTTACAATTATTCATTAAACCGGTCCAATAGGACATGCACTAAAACCAATTACGTCACAAATGTTAATTATTAAAAAATTATTTTGGACCACCGATCCACTTTAGTCTGCTTTATAGTCTAGTTTACCATCGTCAAGTTACTAACATTGTCTATGAAATCACCTAGACTATCCAAATTTGAAACATGTGGGATAAAGAAAATATTATACTCAATCTATTTTACACTTCAAAATGTAATCCATGTTTTTTTTTTTTTAAAGTATATATTTTAATGAATTAAATGATATCATCAATTTTAACAAAATGGTGATTATGCAAACTTTATACACATAAAAATATATTTTCAGTTTGATCGTAAAGTCAGCCACGAAAAACCCCTCCGATATTAAAAGAAAAAATAAAAAAATCTATACTACTTAAATGAAAACTCTCCGTGTATCCGTAGGGTACAGACTTGCAAGTACATGCATCCTGTGTACATTGTTAATCACATTTTGTATGGAATCCTGCTGTGGTCCCTGTCCAAGGGACAGACCAAATATGTGATGAGAAGAAGAATCACTTCAATTTGAGTTTGCCAACTTGAAAGAATATCTGCCGGGCATTCCCTTCCCGATAAATATGAGACACTTTCACATTTGTAACTGATTTTTAGGAACTGATTTACCACTGTCATTTTTCTGGGTTAAGTGTTTATCAATCGTCCAGAAGGTGGTTTGGTGTGTGATTTGTATATTATAGAGTATAGACTTTTTTTTTTCTTTTCTTTCTATTGTATTTTTATGGAGTTTCAGTGGAATCTATAAGGAACTACTTTTCAAATAAGGGAAAATCTATATAAACCTTGTAGACTGTCTGAAATCTATATAATCATCTGACTTTTTTTTATGTTCATATAATCCCCTGAGTTAGATTTTCATTAACAGATAATGAATATTATGTGAATATTTTGTTTGGTTCACTCTAGCTGAAAACATAGTATACCAAAAACCTCCTACAATCTAATAAAATTCTAGAAAATTATATGTAAAATGATGATTTTATCTCTTTGGATAAGGGTTTTGTAATTTATTTAGAGAGGTAAAATTGTCATTTACAAATGATTTTATGCAGTTTTAACACATTGTATATTATTGTTTGTATACTATGTTTCGAGTTAGGGTTAAGCAAACAGAATATTCACAGACTGTTCCTTATTTGTCAATAGAAGTTTAACTAAGGGGGTTATTTAGATTTACACAAGTGCATGTTTAGGAAATTATATATAAACATTAGAAAAAATAAGGGGTTATATGGATTTTGAGGAGTTTACAAGGTGTATTTTTCCCTTTCAAATATATTAGTTTTCACAATTGTTCATTAAAGCGGTCCACCTGATTTTATTTATAATAATTTTGGATCGTTTGATACCCTTTAGTACGTTTTGTAGTCTAGTTACCGTCAATCAAATTACTCATTAGTAGAGTATAACGTAGTATATATATATTATACTATTTTAATATATATTATATTATGAAAAACATTAAAAATATATGCATTCATTCATATAGGTATATATTTCATTTTTATTTATAAAGATATGTATTTATTAGGTAAATATCTAATATTTAAAAAATTATAACATGCGCAGGCAAATGAAGTTGAATGAAATAATTAATATTATTATTTTCACTTGAGCCCAAATGTTAGTTGGAAATGCACCATTTAATCCTCCTCTGATTATCCAAATTCAAGACAAATGGGATAAGTAAAATGCTATGGTACACTCAATCCAATTTTAAATTCAAAATGTAATCCATGTTTTTAATTTTTTTAAGTAGATATATATTATTAAATAATATAATTATAAAAAAATTTAAAATTTTTGAATATATATATATATATACATATGTATATATATATATATATATAAACTGACGAAGTATATAAAATTATATCTAAAATTATAAAAATAATTAAGTGTAAAAGTGCTCATAAAATAATGTTTTGAAACGAAAAGGCCAGCCGTACGAGTAGGTTATGCGAAATTCCCAGTGTCAAGTTTTCTTTTTTTAATCCATATTCCAAATTAGAGAATATTATTGAAAGATAGGCAGTCAACAACCACAGTGATACGTTCAAATTCATTCACATATTATTAAGTTTTCTTTATCCCCATTGTATATGACATGAGACATCAGCCTTTTTGACATTGGTTACTCCAAATCATATAAAGTAGTAGCACACCCCTATATCTTCCAAAGCACACAATTTCATTCACAAGCCACCAACACCTAACAATCTCAAAATTTTGGAAAGATATCCATTACTCCTTGGAGAGGAGAAAAGAGAGGGTGGCATGGGCAAGAAGAAGGGCTACCAACAATTGATCGGCGGTGACGACGACACCAGCAACAATTGTGCCCCGAAAGGGTACGTTCCGGTGCTGGTAGGGGTGGAGAACATGAAGAGATTCCTCGTGCGCGTGGAGCGGTTCAGGCAGCCTTGCATGGTGGCGTTGCTCGACATGGCGGCTCGAGAGTTCGGGCACAGGCAGGGAGGGATTCTCAAGATCCCATGCGACACAGATTACTTTGAAAGGGTGGTTCATGCTGTTAAATAACATGAATTACCTTCCCTTTTTTTTTTTTTGCCTTATTTGTGCTTCTCTTCTCATCCACCCTCTTGTATAGTGATGAATATAAGATGTTTTTACTTCATTTGGAGGTGTTTGGTTATTGGGATGTAAGTGAATTTAGCATCTGAAGAGATCTTGTAAGCATCTTAATGAAAAGTTATAATAGTCCTTTTTTTAATATAAATCAATTGGCCATATATATAAGCATCTATATGGTTTGTTTTCACTACTGCGATTAGAAATGATTAGCATAAAAGCCTTATGGCTTCCAATATATTTTTTACCCTTTTCATAGATTTCCACCAATTTTGTTTAATAAGAGAAAAACTCTATCTCAGTTTTCCTTTCATTTTCATGTTTATTGTCGCTTGTCAAGGCTCTTTTTTTTTTGTTACATATTATCGCAAAAATAAAGTTATTTGGAATAACATCTTTTTAAGATTCAAACTGGGACCAACTTGGTTTGATACTCAACCAAAATTCTATATGAACTCGAACCAATTCTCTGAGAGGTTGGGTTCAGGTTGTTTCTTTAATGATGGTTAAAATTTGTTTGGATTGGTATCCTTTAACTTTAGATTAATTAAATCCGTTGAGTTGAAGTTCTGAATGTATGTAAATATTTTTCATTTTTATCTCCTACCTATTATATATATGTCTCTTCAGTTAAATATACAATAATAGTAAAAAAAAAACACAAAAAAATCCTCTTGTGCAAGTAAGTTGTGCATTTATGGTCCAATTTCTCCTCTTTTAAAACTGACCAAGACTATTCTTTGTAAATGGCTTTGAACCTCCCTGCGCAAGTAAGCATCCATCACCAGTATTCATTTTCCCAATCAAAACTTGCCAGGGGCATTAATTATATATGAAACAATTATTGCCATCTCCCACGCACATTAATTCAGTCCAAAGCCTATTCCATCAAGTGGATAAGTTTTGGGGATGCCAGCATCTGTAATGACATCATTCTTTGTCTCGACTAAGAATTTTGGAGCATCTTCATCAAAAAAAAGAAAAAGAATTTTGGAGCATCTGGGGGTGTTCATTCAAAGACTTGTATATGTATGTTTGCTGTCACTGTTGTGCCTTTTTAGGCATTATTCGCATCAAATAATTTTAAGATTTTTTGTTGTCTTGAAAATTGATGTCCCTTTGTCCATGATATGACATGGGTGGGGGTTTGAACCCCGACTTGGTTTAGGGATGTAGAGTGAACTTATCAGCTAATCAAAACTCGGTTTATCTTTCTAATACAAAAAACTTGAGCTGGGACCATGGTTCTCAGCCTTTCGTCTTTTGTCTTGGGGAAATATACTCTGCAAATTTTGATAGAGGGTTTAGTTAGATATGAATTTGATGACAAATTCAAAAAGAAAAAAAAAAAGAAACTGATGTGAGATTTTTACTTCTAATAATAAAAAGCCTTATAATAATGCTGGCTTGGCCCCCCAATGTTGTGGATATCTTTGTCCCCACAAGGGCTTTTATCGTGTGTTTCTCATTAATTACTATGAAGTTGAAAGTTTACACGAATTCTATGTACCCATGCTAGACCATAGCTCGATCAATGACTGACAATATGATTTGAAACCAGTTGTAGGATAAAAAAAATAAAAAATAAAATAAAGGTTGTAGGGTCTTCTAGAAGCCAGAGACTTCTAAATTCCGGGTTCAGAAAACCAATGATGGGCCACATTTCATTCCAAACCCTTTCTAATATACAAATTAAATATCATTTCACATAATATAAACAATCTAAATTAGTGGAAGAGAATTGTTGTTTCTTCCACATTGCATTCCATCGTAAGCGAGAGGCAAATATTATTTTCTGAGCCTTTCTAAAAAGAGTGGTACCATGGAAATCATGGGTCTGCTCACATCATTTTCAAACAGATAAGATTGATTCAATAACACTTTTTTTGAGTCATTGTGAAAGCATTGTATATAAAGATAATCAACTAATATATAAAGAAGATTATAACATGGTTGAATTGATCTTCACAATAAAAAAAAAAAAGCGTATGCTAAGTGCATATATGACGAGAGAATGCCAATAAAAACAAGCCAAAAATCCTTATAACCTTTTGTAAAATGTCCGAAATCCATATAACCCCCTGATTTTTCCTGAAACCCATATAACTCCTTGAAAATAGCTACGTAAATCCAAATAGCCAATTGAATTAAAATTTCATTGAAAGATTAAGATTATTATGTGAATATTTTGTTTGATTAATCTTGAATGAAAACATAATATACTAAAAAAAATCCTTATAATGTGTTAAAAATACGAAAAATCTTCTATAAATGATGATTTTACCCCTCCTGATAGAATTTTTATAATCTATCTAGAAAGGTAAAATCATTAATAACATATGGTTTTTTGTATTTTTAACAACTTATAGGGTTTTTGATATACCGTGTTTTTATTCAAGGTTAACCAAACAGAATATTTACAGATCGAATATTCCTCATCTATCAACGAAAATTTAATTCAGGGGTTATTTGGATTTACATAGGTGTTTTGAGGGATTATATGAAATTTAAGAAAAATTAAGGAGTTATATGGATATCAGACAATTTATAAGGGGTTATTTGGATATTTCCCTAAAAACAAATATAGACGATTGACATACATATTAGATGTAAATTGAGTAATGAAATATGAAGGTTCGGGTTGATATCGGTGTGGTGACTACCACAGAAGTTCCAACATCAGATATTTATGCTAGTAGAATCTAAATAATACAAACAATTTTTTCTTCATCTTGGAACAAAACTATTTTTTTTTATAGAAATACACACTTTCATACATTTTATACACAAATCATGTTGTTAAGTTACCACGTGAAGTTATCCCATATGAAACCCACGTACACACTTTCATACATTTTATACACAAATCATGTTGTTAAGTTACCACGTGAAGTTATCCCATATGAAACCCACAGGTGACCCCTGTTGAACCTTTAAAAAGTTGGGTTTATTGATTTATTTTTTAGGTTTACATGATTTAATAATCGATCGCTCACTTCTTCATATTATATTTTAAGTCTCTAGATTTAAAAGGTATGTTTTCTTATTAATCCCTGGGAGAGATCTATCACTAAATTATTTTGTTTTCTTTTTAGTCTTTCTCAGATACTAAAAAGTAACATATCCTTTAAATATGAAGATTTAAACTACAATATGAAGAAGTGAGGGATCAATCACTAAATCATATAGTTTATAAGGACTTAAAAATAAAAAACCTATAAAAATACAAGTGCCTCTCTGTTTGGACCCTTCAAATCATTTTACAAACCTTCTACTATACACGATCGTTTTGTTAGAGAGGTGTATGTGCAAATGTATATGACATGTGAGAATAGTCATAGAGATACCCAAAAGATATATAGAGGAATCTAGCATTTCACGGCTAGCTCTAGTTGTCTCTAGGGTTCTTGGTTAGAAGTCCCCTTCCTAGATCTGAGGTTCGAGGTTTTGATCTCCATGGTTATTGGTTAAAAGAATACTGGGACAAAAATTTTAGTTAGGCCAACCATTATCAAACGAGAGAGTTGAAAGAACGAGTGAAATGCATATCAAGGGTATTTCAATAATTTTTTATATATGGTTAATGTTCATCAGACTCTTGAGTTAGTTGGAGTAATGGTATGAACTGATCAACTACTTTGAAACACAAGGAGTCGTACATTATTCAGGATTTAAAAAAAAATTAACTCAATTTCCAAGGAGTTATATCAATACCAAAAACAAATAAAACAGACAGCACAAACAATTTGAAAAACCCTTCAAAAAAGAATACAATTACAATTTTTGTTTCTTGGTGAAACTCAGTTTATTGTTTATCAAAAATGCCAATCATTGTCCCGCGAGGCTTGCTTGCTTGGCAAGGGACACCTCACCACCTCTTAGAGGTGCATGATCAAACTTTGCCTTTGACAAAAAGAGAAAAAAACTGAAAAAGAGCTTGGCTGGGTTTGGTTCATGGGCAATAGCTCAATATGGTTGTTGGCCTATTATAAGCCCGTTATAGTTTAGTGTGCGGGGGACTTGTAGCTCCTCTGGAGCCTTTATATTAAAAAAAACATTTTTTTGTAAATCATTAATTGCAACTAAGAACTTAAAGAATGCCAAATCACATATAGCTAAAAAACATCAAAACAAAAACTCACACACTCACACAAAGAAAGAGTGATGAATTTCAATCATCCTCTAAAATCGAATTCACTGTCATCCGGAAGTGTTGAACATCAAAGGGCACTCTAATCATCCCTTGATGCTCGTAACCAACCTCTTCAGCAGCCCTTTGGAGCATTGCCACAAAACTTGGGTGGTTGAAGAGCTTAGTATGCACCATGAACACAGTGTCTTGTTCTCTCCCCCTCCCAACAACGACCGGGACGTACCCCTTCGGGGCTCGAACTCCTTGGCCATGGCTTTCATCTGCCGATGGCGCATAGAATGAAGGTCTGCTTCTACTTCTCATGCACCCTTCCATGTCATAAAACCATGCATCTTGATCTTCATGGGACCTCCTATTATATATATGGATGTTGGTTTGGGGAATATGTTGGCTTCTATTTTAACCCATTCACCTATGTCAACTTACCAGAAACTACGTACAAGACTTCAGTTCCCATGCTATTCCACTCTATTAATATTCCAGTTGAATTGTGGTCGTAGAACAAGAAGCCATTGTTTTAGTGTTGGTGATTTGATTCTAGCTAGTGATTTTGTCCTAGCTAGTTTGTCAACATGGGTAGCACTGGAGTTTACTTGGAAGAGTAGGTTCATTCAATCAACAACACATCTATTTGTAATACAAGTTGAATGTTTTGAGTTTGGTACATTCTATTTAAGTCCAAGGTAACTTAGATCTTGAATCACACGTATGTGCGCGAATAGTTAAGCATGTATCAACATGACCTTATTAGGGATAAATGGACATTCTGAGAGACCTATAAATTGTATTTAATCCATGGCCAGTCTTTACAGAGAAGAAGTGCTAGTTGACTTTTCTAAAGCTCAATTCACATCAGGCCCTTATGTTGTATGACAAAAGCATTGATACTCTATGAAAGGCTACTTTAGAGTAAAGAACACGGCATTGCTGGGACCAGAGGGGTTTTGTTGAACAGAGGACGATTGGACAACATATACTAAAGATCAACTGGGAGGGGGGATGGGGGCCTTGGAGAACCTGTAGAAATTTTGTCTACCTGGGAGTCTGTCAAAGATGCTCACATCCATTCAAACAAAAGATTCTACTGTGAATTCATTGTCCTTCCCTTTTGAATGAACTTGCAATTGTATTTCCAAATGCAATGGTTTTCATGGATCATATGTCACGAATTGCATTATTGGTTTCGATGTTGACCCCCCGACATCCTCATATCTCTCCAAATTCAATGGCTTTAGCAAAGTGCTAAAGCGATTGAATTTGGAATTTTGTGTGTATTGACGCTTTTGGGTTTGAATGGATTTGGGTTTGACATTCTGCTTTTCGTCTTCTCTGTATTCTTCTGCATTGTCAACAACTCACACTGAGACCTGACATGGATGACAAAAAAATCAATGCTTCACCAAATTTATGGATAAAGGGTCATCAAAAAGCGCATGGACCGAAAGCCCGGCCTGCCTGATCTGGGCCCGTAGGGCCAAAGCCCGGCCCATTTTCAGGGCGGGCCGGCTCGGGCCTCCCTTCTGGGGCCCGGCCTGGCCAGTAGGCCCGCCCGAAGTGGGGCCGTTCAGGCCGGCCCATAGGCCTATCCTCGGGCCCAACCCGTAGGCCCATGGGGGGCATTCTAATAAATGAATAACATGTAATTTTTATTGGAATTGTGGTTTAATTATATAAATTATTTACATTTATGTAGGTGTCATCCTAGTTAGGTATATGTATTTATTTATTCTTTTAAATAATTAATTCATTTAATATTTTTATTTCAAAAATTCAATAGATATAATTTTTTTTAACATTATACTTTAAATTTTGTGTTATTTTAATATTATATACAAATGAACAACTTAAAATTAAAAAATCAAAAGAAATAAGATATTTAGAATTTTGGTTCGTAGGCCCGCCCGTGAGGCCCGTTCAGGTCCAGGCCTGTGGGTAGGGTCTGGACCCTGTTTTTTTGCCATGGGCCGGCCCGGCCTAGGCCCTATTTCAACGGCCCGGCCCGTTGTTGACCCCTATTTATGGATGACTTATACTATTTCTTTTGGAGGGTAAGTAATTAATAATACTACTTCTGTAAACAACTTATGTGAATTTTTTTTTCGAGGATTAAAAAAAAACAATGAACTGCAATAATTAATTTTTTTTTTTTGAGCCGGTAATATCGAAATTGTATTCCTCTAGGCGTCATTTGGGCATCATTTGGATAGAAACGTAATGATAAAATTTTTATTGTTTATGGTTGACTATGGATAAGTTGTTGAGAAAATGTGAATAAGGTGTGAATAAAGATTTATAAAAGATAAATAAATTATTTGACATATGGATCCCCTCATTTATAAGTGATGATTTGATAATTGATTTCACAAGAGGGACATTTTAAACCAGTGGAATGAATTTGATTGAATAACACAATTCTAATGGAAACTTAAAATAAAAATACCAGCTTATTCTTACCTAATCTGACATAATTATATCAATAATGATTCTTAGGCCTCAATTTTTCAAGTCCCATCATAGGTCCCATGATGTGGCAAGTGTACATTGTCTATTATATCATTTACTTGATAACTACCTTAACATGTATCCCTATGATTGTGGAGTATCATTTAATTCTGAAAATTCTGTATTTATCCACCATTAATGGATTCTTAAAATCTTGCAATAATATTTGAGAGGGACCGGAGAAACCATTGATGTTGAAACAATTGAAAATCTGTCTTGTATGCGAAATGAGGAGGTTTTGCATTACGGAATTGATTTTGTTTATGAAGAATACATGGAAGCAAATCGAAAATTCTATTTTTGAGGAGAAGGCACGAAATCGTTTTTTTTTTTTTTTTTCGATTTGGATCTCACATCAATGTCTCTCGGATCAGGTTTGACATTATTAGATTCGTAAAAAAATTGTGTTTTGCCTTTTGTTTTAAATATTTAAACACAATTTTTTTTCATGTATTGAATGTCATTTATCACATTTTGATTTGTTTTTGTTTCAATATCTAAATGTACCGTTACATTTTATATATGAGTAGTTTGTTTGATGTTATTGCTACATTGTTGACAATGTAATTTTTCAAATCTGTATTATTTTTGTTACATTCGTAAATGTAACAGTCAATCGCATGCATGTATTGATTTATATTTGTTACATTTATGAATGTAACATTCATTCGTGTATTGCATTTGTTTCAATGTAAATAGTAATTTATATTTGTTACATTTATTACTGTAACAGTCAAATACATATGTTTGTTAAATGTATCACACAATAAAAAAAGTGTTTGACATTTTCTATAAAATGTAACTAACTATTGAAAATATAATCTGTTTCTAAATTGTTTAAACATTGCATGGAATGTAAAATATTTAGGTAGGAAAATGAAATTGTTTGTTATATTTATGTAAATGTAACAGTTCTGATGTAAATGTAACAAATCGTTGTGAGATATGTAAATATTTAATAAAGGTATTTGATATAACTAATTCATATAGTAACCATATGTGTTTTTTTATTTAAATTTAAATACAATAAATATCCAACTTTTTTAGTGTAATTTAGGTTCAATTGTAATTTAGGTAAAGATTTTAAAATTCAAAATTTGAAATGGTTAAATGGATTTCAAGATTTACATGGAAAGGTAATAACCGAATAGAGAAAATGGGGGGATTTGGGTTAATGAGAGAGATTTTTAATGAAGGATATATTTGTATTTTGTCATTTTACCATTTTTAAAAAGTCAACAAGTCAACTAATAACAATCAATAATATGATGACACTTTATGGGGCTTGTTAGTGGGGCTTATATTTTGGGGCCTAGGTATCACCACTCTAGTTATATACCCGCCTATTTTTTTTATAAACAAACAACCTTTTTACTTTTATTCCTTACCTATTGTATCACCCAAACGGGTCTAAGAATAGAAAAAATGTACATAATGCATGAGGATCCAAAATACATTGATCTCATCCAATGAGAGAGTGGAGAGTAAGGAGGTGTGAAGGAACACAGTCAACTGCCTCTGTGCATCCACCCCCACCTCCATTCTCACGTATTAAAAGTAAAATATCTAAAAAAAAAAAAAAATTGAAACTTTTTCATCCTGAGAACCAAAATTCATTTGAGCTTGTCCCTTATGTAAGCCGTCACACTATGTTTCATGTCCAGGAGGGCTTGGAATTCCTTGCCATACTTGATGGGGGTGAAGAGGGGTCTCTCCCATTTGAGATTGCTAACTCGCTAGCATATCAGTCGGCGCATTTCGTTCTCGATATGTACGAGTCATTTTAAATTGTATAATCTGTGCACCCTCCATGGCACAATAGAGCTTTGGATAAGCCAATGGATGGCAATCTTTGAATCACTTTCCACCCAAAGATATTGCACCGGCTCGAAGATCCAAAACACTTTTGATGTTGATGCATAACAGGTGGTCGAAGCATTCCTGGAACGATGGGACTACCAAAAGAAGTCTATCAAGTAAATTACAAAAATACCCCAGCTGGTAGAAATCAAGGCCCCAATCTCGAATTCGCACCTTAGTTTTCAAAATCCTTTCTTTAGGCCTTCAAATTACCATTGTGCTAGTTTTAGAATTGCAATTTCTCTTTCCTATTGGAATTGATCTCTATCAATTCCATTAGTCATCTAATATCTTGTAGCATCAGGAATGATTGTTATCCAAATTTTGCTATGTTTTTAATTTTCTGTAATTAGTTTAAGAGAGGGCTTATAACCAAAGGCATAACAGTTTTTTATCAATGATATTTTTTACTTCCCTCTTTTATGAGAATTGTGAGAATTGTGTTTAAGGATCTCAACTTTGATTAGATATTTTCTTCATTTTACGCTCCATTAGATGCATTGTTCGATCGCCAGCAGCCCCAAGTAAATTATGGAATGAATTAGGTCTTGCAGCCTCTGCTAGGATTAGTTTTCCTAGGTGCCATACCCAGCTCTATCATCAGACTTTGAGCAATCAGCATTAGCCTTGGCCTACCAACAAAAGGGTGCAGCCCATTGCATATGTTCGATGTGTATGGGTCAGCTCTGATATAGAGATACATAGGCCATCTTTCATTCTAACAAAATCAGGTGACATTACTGCTTTGAGAGGGGTGTGTTTATGCACCCAAGAATGTAAATTCATTTTCTTTTTTTCACCCTCTATGATCACATCCACCACCCCATGGAAGCCAGGGAAGTATAGGGAAGTATTCGACATTGATGTAGCGTAAGGTACACTTGAAATAGTGTAGGTACATTTCGTGGATCTGATCAACCTTTATGCATAAAGTGATGTGAGATCTGTATGCTTCAACAAATCTTATGATTCTTTGAAAAGAAATCCAGAATGATAGGCTTCTATGTAGCTACTATTCCACCAAGAATAGCAAAGCAATAGAAAATAAAGAAACAAAATTCTAATTATGTGTATTAATTTTGTGATTATAAAGTTTATTTAAAGATGAGAGAATCCCAATAAATCAGGATCTTAACAAATCTCTAAATCTCTCAAATCACCTGAATCCTAACTAAATCATAATTCAAATTCAAATCCTAATAACACAAATCCTAAATTCCCATGATATTTGTCTCCCAAAAGGGGAAAAATTTACGAAAAATAGTAGAAATAACTTTGAACAATTGATTTGACAGTCTATTGAGTTCATCAATACGAACACGTGGATATATAGAGATAGCAATTCTGATTACGTTTGAAATCGATGACCTCCCGAAGTTACGGTATTCCCAAAACCATTCGATCATGTTTTCTTTCTTTCTTCTGGTTCATCTAATCTCGTGTGTCTATGAAATTTGCAGCTATGATATATGTATCTGACATACACAAGGGTGGTCGAGGGGATCCATTTTGCACCATAAAAATACAATGAATGAAACATTCCCCTTCTGGATGTGAACTCCTTGACTAGGGATTTCCCCAAACGATGTTGCATATAAAAATTGAAGGTCTTATTCTACTTGTCTGCATATGCAGACTTCCATGTCATAACGCAATACAATTTGATCTCTTTGAGGTGACTTATGGGAAATTAGAGAGATTATCGATCGTGTTAGTCTGAAGTTAAGATCGAGGGATACATGGAAATTGTACTCTACTCATACTCCTCTAGTATGTGGAATACATTTGAAACTAAAAGACTTTTAGCTCCCATATGTGAATGATGCTTAATTGGAAGTTGCTTACTTCTCCATTTGAATGGTAAAATCAACAAAATAACAGAGGCTATATTGTTTATATGTTCAATGGTCCTAGATAGACACATCAACTGGTAGGATAGCTAGGGTTGTTGTTATTAATTTGTGTTAGTATTTGTGGCTTAATAAATCAATGTTTAGTTTTTTCAAATGAATTTTGTTTTAAGAGAATCACATTTAACTCTTGCATAGCTTAACAAGTGGGGATTTGTGTTTAAGCAAAGAATTAAGATTGCCTCATTTGTTTATGAGTATGGTTGATGGGAGGTTATAAGTTTTAATTTGTGTATTTGGTTTGCAAGGGCATTTTGGTCAATTCAATGTCTTTGATGAGAAGACATGTTATGAGCCCTTGATATGGTGAACCCATCAAAAGGTCCACCCTTGCATCCTTCTTAAGTGTGTAAAGAAAAAGAAACAAAAACACATCTAACTCATCAAGAAGCAAGGGTGCCTGGGGTTCCTCTGTTGATGTTTCTTCTCCAGGTTAAATTGAATGAAATCAAAGGGAAGCTCAAGCATTAAATCAAGCTGAAAGGAGGTGTTTCAAGACCACTCAAAAATCTAAACCAAAGCCCAAAGGTATGTCTTGTTACTTGGATTCTTGTTTTTTTTTCTTCCATACCTATGGAAATGAGATCCTATTTTTGTTTGTGACTTCAATCATGAAGCCTAAGATTTCCAACAATGGTATCAGAGCAGGTCATCTTGATATGTATGGATTTAATTTTTTGTTTAGGGTTTGAGACACTAAAACCCTAATCCGAATTTGGGGATAAACCCTAACTTAATGTTTAATCTTTCTAATATCACTTTTGAGTGTGGTTCTTCATACTTTAATACCCTCTATTTGTTGTTTTAATATTGGGATTAAATCTTCTCTTTAATGGAACCCATATGAAGTATTTAATGGTTGTTGTGTGTTTTCATGCACATGAGGTGTTTGTTAAATTACTTCAAAGAAGGTTTTTTGCTTGTTTCATGCCCTATTTGTGTGATATCATTAAAACAGCAAATACATGTTCCTTTTTCACATGTTTTTACAAATTTAGTGCAAGCTTAAGTCTTGTATTTGCTTAAATTTGTTTATAAGAGTGCTTTGAAAATAATTGATTGTCATTTTGACTTTATGAAATCATACTTGTTTAGCTAGTCAATTATTGCACTCCAATTTTTGTGAAAATATGTTTCTAATATGCATTGGGCCATGCTAGTTCTTCATAGAGAGACTTTTGTGATGTAAGATATCCATCTTACTATTTGTTCTCTCTTGATTGAAGTCAATACATGCATGCTTATGATTAAAAGAACTATTTAGATCATGTTATGCACACATAAGCTATTATGTATTTAAATGCATGTTAGAGTTGCATAAATACTCTACATTTGTATTAAGTATGAGATGAGCCCAAAGGCAAGTTTTGTATTTGATATGAATGTTAGGGTGCAACAATTGCAATTAGTCTTGAGCATGTTGGGACTAGCCCAAAGGTTGGTGGCCGATGTGTTTGAGGTCTAGTTGTGGCACAAGGAGTTATGTAGGCTTATAGTAAAGTGAGAACGGAGTGCCCAAAGGCTCACGTTTCTTGCTAGACCTGTGAGGTGCATAATTTACTTGTGTGTTTGGGGTATTTCACTAGATCCAAGGGCAACCACCCAAAGGTGGAGTCTAAGGAGTCTGAAGAAAATACTATGAGATCATGTTTGATTTTATTGATCTTGTCTTGTATGATAATCCATATTTGTGTATGATATCTTGATTGTGTTAGATTCTAAATCATACATATGGATATTTGTGTTTAGTCATGAATCCAGCTATGATGATGTCTGGAATTTTTTCCATCGAGCCTCTCTCGGGATCGAACTTCAGAGAATGGAAAGGAAAGATCATGATGTTGTTATCATTTCATGATTTTGACATTGCAATTACGGATGGAGTCCCACCTGAACCACCTCTGAATGCTCCAGCATCAAGATATGAGTATTATGAGAAATGGTTGAAAGCCAACAAAATGGCTACGCATTTTATTCTGAATTCTGTGAGCCCAGTTCTTCGGAACAGCTTACAAGAATTTAAGTATGCTAAGGATTTGCTGGATCACATAGAACAGAGGTTTGCTGGAACCTCCAAAGCCAAGAAGCAAGCAGTGTTTCAGAAATTTCATAATGCAAAAGTGACTCATGGTGCGAGTGTTAAAGAGCACATAGTCAGAATGATTGGCTACAGCAATGAATTGGCTTCTTTGGGGAGTAAACTTGATGAAGATTATATTTGTCATGTTATTCTCAATAGCCTCCCAAGATCCTACGAAAGCTTCCAGATCAATTATAATACAAGTGATTTGAAGTGGACATTGGATGAATTGTTGAATCACTGTGTTCTTGAAGAAGAGCGTCAAGCTCGAAACAAGAATGAATATGCACACCTTGCAGTTACTGATGCCAAAGGGAAGCAACCCATGAAGAAGAAAAAGTTCAAGAAATCTGGGAAGTCCAAAAAGAATTTTGGATCCCAAAAGAAGGAACAGAAGCCAGACCAAAGGGTTTGCTTCTATTGCAAGCAGCCAGGACACTTTTAAAGCTGAATATCCTAAATTGAATAAGAACCATGAGCAAGGTATTATGAATTCCTTTGTTTGCACAGAGATTAATTATGTAGATGTACCATCTAACACTTGGTGTTGGATTCTGGTTGTAATATTCACATTTTCAAGATCTTGTAGGGGTTTCTGGATCTAAAGAAGCTTAAGGAGGATGAGATGTATGTCTACATGGGGAACAATCAACGAGCAGCTGTTCTGGGAGTTGGCTCGTATGTTTTGAAGTTTCTTGGTGGACGATCTCTTGTTTTGGAGTCTGTGGTATATGCGCCTGAGATGAGGCGTAACTTGGTGCCTGTAGGTAGACTAGATGATATGGGTCTGTCTGTATATTTTGCAAGTGGGAAAGTTAATGTAAAGAAACAAGGTGATTTTTTGGCTAGTGGCAAGAAGGTTGATCACATGTATAAACTTTTTTCTTGATGAATCTTTTGTTGCTTCTATAGCATTTGTGTGTGTTGGTTTGAATGTTGAATCATCTGGTTCAAAAAGAAAAAGGGCTTAAGATAATCTTCTCTATCTGTGGCATTTGCGTTTGGGCCACATAAACAAGCAGAGACTCCAAATCCTGTGTAAGGAAGGCATTCTGATTGAAAGTGGCATTGAAGATTACAGGTCATGTGAAAATTGTCTTAAATGCAAGATGGTGAAGTCTGCTTTTCTAAAGGCAAAAAGGTGTAAGAATCTTCTTGACCTTATTCATTCAGATGTTTGTGGACCCATGGATGTTCGAACGAGGTATGGTCAAGGGTATTTTGTAACTTTTATTGATGAATTTTTTTCATTATGGATATATTTATTTGTTGGTTAGAAAGTCAGATGTTTTTTAAGTGTTCGAAGACTACAAGGCCCAGGTGAAAAATCAGTTAGAGTAGAAGATTAAAGTTCTCAGAACTGATAGAGGAGGTGAATGTTATGCCTGTGTCATTTGGAGCGCTCTGATTAAAAATTTGGTTACAAATTTTTTTGTCCTAGAAGTTATGTATTTCCGATTTGGTATTTGGATTTGATTTTGTTAAAATTCAACATGAAGAGGTTTAAATATGATTTTATAATGAGATGCTCAGTTTTGAGTTAGCTTTCGTACAAAAGTGGAATTAGATCAACTGGATTCATGTAGTAAAAGTTATGCGTATTTTACCAAGTATACCCCGGGGATGAAAAATTCTGGCAGCAGCTCTGTTCTATGTTTAGCTCTAATTTCGGAATAGCTGGAGGGATTATTTGATCTTGGCATAAACATGAAAGTTGTAGATAATCTTCTTGGCTTTCCAACGGATTTTGAATTGTGCAATTCGGAGCTATATTGAGGAAGTTATGGCTGTTCTAGTGAAGCATGCTCAGAATTTCTAGTCAAGGATAAATTGGTCATTTCTATCCCTCCTTTGGATATTTATTTGCCAAAATATCTCTCTCTCTCTCTCTCCCTCCCACTCCCCACGTGGGATTCTTGGCTCTCTCTTCTCTCTTTTCACCCCCCCCCCCAAGTGTTTGTGTTAATGTCACAAAGAGAAGAGAAGGAGAAGGTGCAAGTGCAAGTCTAGGTTTGTGTAGGTGTTGTTGTTGTTGTTGATCTCCTCTCTCTCAAGCACCTTTTCATGAACTTTCCCCCCCCTGATTTTCAGCCAAGAAGGAGGCTGAGGAGGGCTGTGGAGGTGGTGGTAGTGGTGGTGGTGGTTGAGGTGGTCGCGGGTGCATCGAGGGCCCCCGAGTCTCCCCCTGACATCCCCCCTCCCAAGGTGAGCTCTTCCCCTTCTTTTCTTGGTTTTTCATGGCTTAAGGGGTTGGGGAGGTCATGCATGCTAGGTAGATGAGTTAGAGTGTGTGTGAGGGGTTGGGGAGGGTTAAAATGGGGTTAGGGAAGGCTGGGCGCGCGCAGGGGGTTGTCTGCGCGCGTGCGCGCGCAGGAGGGCGCTGGCAGGCGCAGGCGGGCGCGCAGACGCGCGCGGGCGCGTGCGCGCGGGTGCGCGCGGGGGCTGGCGCGAGCGGGGGTGCGCGCGGGACAGTGCGCCTGGGCGTGCGTCTGGGTGCAGGGCTGGGGGCCAGTGCGCACGCGCGTTTGGTGCGTGTGCTGGGGGATGCATGGGGCTGCCCAGGGTCTCAGGTAGGTGCTGGGGCACCCGGGCATGCGTGTCACGCCCCAGGGTGGCCGTCCCCGGGACGCGGCAAGGGTATACATGATATCAGCAGTCAATACAGGAGATCAATAATATACCATAAACAACAGCTAAAAAGACAACACAGACAACAAAAGGGCTGACATGATGTATACAAAGAAAGCGGAAGCAAAAAGACTGAATCTGTAAATCAACAACACTTTACAGACTCGATACATAATCATGTCTTGTGAGAGCCAATATATCCACAATACATCCAAATACAATCCATACTGGGTGCCCAAGCACATAAATATACATACAATGAGAAGGAAGGATGCTGATGGCCTCAAAACTCGAGGGACGTGGCGCTACTCCGCTACTGGTGTAGTCGCTCGGGAAGCTCCTCCTTCAAGTCCGCCTCGGTAATCACTGGAGAAAATAATTATGCGAGGGGTGAGCCACACGCTCAGTGAATAGCACAACGCATGCATCACAGTTTATATTAACCACATTTAATCAAGTCACTAGCCTCAAAGTGATATAAACAACACAAATCCGGGGGTTCGTTACATCGCTGAACCACCATACCCTCACCCTCACCCCTCAATAGGTGACAAAAGATGTTGGAACTTAATAGGCTGATAATCATCCTTACACAATCCAGTGGGTCGCCACATCGTCGGCCCACCACACTCTCACCCTCACCCCTCAATAGGTGACAAAGGCTCTTGGGACTGACTAGGCTGTTGGTCACCCTTGGTCCACCGATAGTCTCTCCCCACTCCGTAGGTCGTTTGGCCACTCCCACATTCAGCACAGTTCGTCTACCAAATCAGGAGGTGCCTACTGATGGGAGCCCCTTCACGGGACAACCTTTCTAACGTTGAGGCAGTCTCTACACGGATCCAACGAAGGGAACAGAACAGCCTATCCATCGCATATGATCCACTCGGATCCGCTGACAACACATCTCTATAACTCTAATGTCTTGAATTCTTCAGAATTCCTCCAGCGCGCATAACCAAGATGCGGGGAATACATAAGATAATAATGAGGAAAAGAGACCTTGGGTGTTATATATGTGTCACTTTTAACCTGCTGGTAACCGTTGGAGCGTTCTGGCAGTTTTTCGTTTTTTTCGGTTTTCGATCGGAACCGCAAACTTTTGGACTGTTAGCTATCGTCCTGAGTTAGAGGATTCCGATTGGAAATCTAACTGCATATTTGGTGTCCTGGTGCCATTTTAGGCCTCTCACGAAAATTTCATCAAATTCCGGTAACGTTTCTGAAATTTCGCAGTTCCAGGGCGTATCCGGGTATTTTAAGTGACTCGCTATATAAATGAAATCTAAAATCTTGTTGGCACTATTCATCATCCCTACCAAAAGCTTTCTCTCTCTCCCCTCTCTCCTTTTCTTCCATTTGAGCCCCTTAGAGCCCTCAAACCCAAAAACCTAAAGCATATGAAGTGTAGATCGGGTCCCGATCTACACCCCGGTGCTTTCAAATTCGAATTCCGGCGAGTTTTGCCCCTCCATCCCCCCTCCTTTCTCCTCTGATTTGGGCCAATTCGAGGGCCGAGGAAGATCCGGGCGTTGGAAGCCTTTTGGGAGAGATTTCGGTGCGCGGAGAGCAACCGGACTTCCCTTCCTCCCCTTGGTAAGCCCTTTTTCCTCTCTTTTCATGCTTAGATGTATGTTAGGATGTTGGATTTGAGGTTGGGTGGTGGTCGGCGGCTGTGGGTGGCCGTTGGCGGCGGTGGGGTGGTGGTCGGAGGCCATTGGTGACCGGAGGTGGGTGGTAGAGGTGTCCGGTAGGTTGGGTGGCAGTCCCGGAAGGGTTAGCAGCGGGCGCAGCGGCTGGGGCACCAGGTGGCCGGGCGCGCAAGTGCGTGCGCGCAGGCGTGCGCGCGGCGTGCGCTCGGGTGGTGCTGCAGGCGTGCTGGGCGCTGGGTAGGACTAGCTCGGGTAGGCTGGGAGCAGGTGCACCAGTTTGCCGGGCGCGCGTGCGCGTGCGCGCGGGTGCGCACGTGGGCGTGCGCTCGGGGGGTGCAGGGGTAGGCGTGCGGAGCAGGCTGGCTGGGCTGTGCGCGCTGGCAGGCTGGGCAGGCAGGCTGGGCGCACAGGCGTGCTGGGCAGGAGGTGCTCGGGCCTCAGGCGAGCAGTACCCGGGCGTACAGGCGAGCGGTGCTCGGGCCACTCGGCGATGCGCGCAGGCAGTCAGCGCGGGCAGCAGCGCGGGCAGGCTGGCAGGCGCGGTGGTCGCGTGCTGCGCGGGCGTGCGCGTGGGAGCTGGGTGAGGGTCCCGGGTGCTGGGCGCTGAGCGCTGGGAGCTGGTCGCGGGTAATGAGCGCTGCCCGCGGGGCGCTGGGCAGAGGCAGGCGTGCGCGCGGGTAGAGGCTGGTGGTGCGCGCGGAGTGCGCGCGGGTAGAGGCTAGCGGTGCGCGCGGGGTTCGCGCGGGGCGAGGCGCTGGGCGCGCGGGGCGTGCGGTGTACTCGCGGGTCAGCGCGGGGCGTGCGGGGTGCGCGCGGGCTGCTGCGGCGGGGCGCAGTGGGCGCGCGGCGCACCGGGTGGCTTGGCTGCGGGTCCAGGCGTGCGGGCAGGGGCCCGGCGGTGCGCCTGGGTGCGCGGGCTGAGGCGCGGCGGCACATCCGGGGGCGGTGGCCGTGCGGGTGGCCGTGCGGGTGGTTGCCGGTGGGATCGGGAGTGAGTCGGGATGCTCGGATACGTGTGCGTACGGGCCGTATGTACGTTGTCCGAGTGTTGGGTATTTTAGAGTATTTTTGATGTATTTATGGATTTTACTCACCAAGTTGTTACCCTGTCTTGCAGATCTCGACGGACGGTCGCGCGTCGACCTGATCTCCGGTGAGTGGGACGATCCAACCTAGTAGGGAGGCGTTACATGCACTTGGGCGTGTACCGTCCTCTCCTGGGGCACCATAGTAAATATTAATCTGTTTAATATGAAAAGCTATGAAAACATGATAATCTGTAGTATGCATGCCACCCTAGATTTGTATGCTAGGGACTTATACCCTTAGGACCCATATCAGAGCCATGCACCCTGTTATCATGTTTCCATGCTAGGAAAGCCCCGACCGATACATGTTCCCATTTAATTTAATTTATTTAAATAAAATGCGAGCGTGATTATTAGCCTGTCTTAGCGAATATCATAGGGGAGGGGCCTCGCGAGGACAGTGGTGAGACCCGGGCTAGGGTACTCTGTCACGCCCCAGGGCGGCCAACCCAGGGACGCGGCAATTGTATATATAATATCAGAATCTACACAGGAGGTCAATAATATATATCATACACAGACAACTAGAATGACACACATGCAACAAAAGGGGATGACATGATATATACACCAAATGCGGAAGCAAAAGACTGAATCTGTGAATAAACATTCTACAGACTCGATACTCAATCATCTGTCCTGTGAGAGCCAATATACACAAATACAACTGAACATATACAAACACGTGCCAAGCACGGAAATCAAATACATACAGTCAAGAAGGGATGCTGATAACCTCTGGCACTCGCGGAACGTGGCGCTGCTCCGCTACTGAAGGAATCCCTCGGAAAGCTCCAACTGCTGCTCCGGCTCTAGCTCAGGCTCAGTGACCACTGGGGAAAAACATGTGCGAGGGGTGAGCCACACGCTCAGTGAACAGCACAACCCATGCATCACAGACAATATTTACCACAATTCCATTATTTATCCAGTCTCCAAGACATAACAACATAATCCAGTGGTTCGTACTTCGCCGAACCACCACACCCTCACCCTCACCCATCAATGGGTGACATAGGCTATTGGGACTGATAATCATCTATTCACAAATCCAGTAGGTCGCTCATCGCCAACCCACTACACCCTCACCCTCACCCATCAATGGGTGACATAGGATTTTGGGACTGACTAGGCTGTTGGTCACCCTTGGTCCACCGATAGTCTCTCCCTCCACTCCGTAGGCCGCTTGGTCTCCACCCACAACTTCAGCACAGTCCGAAACCAAATCAGGAGGTGCCTACTGATGTGGGTCCTCCGAAGGACGGCCTTTCTAACGCTGGGGGTAGCCTCTACCGGATCCAACGCAGGGAACAGAACAGCCTATCCATACGCATATGATCCACTCGGATCCGCCGACAATACATCTCTACCACTCAAATGTCATGAACTCTTCAGAGTTCCTCCAGGGCGCATATCCAAGATGCGGGGAATAAGTACAATCAAAAGCAATGTTGGAATATCATTGGGGGAAAGAAACTCGGGAGGGCGGCGTGAGTTCCCGATACAGGATACCCCGACAACCAAACAAGGAACACGGAGTACCCTAACACGGGTCTCACCGCTGTCCTCGCAAGGCCCCTCCCCTATAATATTCACTACACATGCTAATAATCATACCAAACATACAACATTACTTATAATATTATTGGGACTAGAAACCTTGGGAGAGCAGCATGAGGTCCCGATACAGGACATCCCGACAACCAAACAAGGAACACGGAGTACCCTAACACGGGTCTCACCGCTGTCCTCGCAAGGCTCCTCCCGATAATATTACCTAAGGCATGCGATTTAACATACACTAGCATTTAACTTAATAAACAAACTAGTAGGATGCATACATAGGTCGAGGTTTCCTAGCATGAAACAGGAGGCATGGTGCATGGCTCTTACACCTATCCTATGGGTGCAAGTCCCTAACATAAAAGCCTAGGGTGGCATGCATTCTACATTTAACATCATGCTCACATGTAATACATATTATTACAGGTTAATATAATCCACGGTGCCCCAGGAGAGGTCGGTATACGCCCAAGTGCGTATAACACCTCTCTACTGGGTTGGATTGTCCCACTCACCAGTATCTGGGTCGTCGCGCGACCGCCCGTCGAGATCTGCAAGACAGGGTATTACTTGGTAAGTATAAATCCACAGTTATCATTAAATACACAAATAAATACCCCAAAACCCACAACAAACACCTAACACTCGGGCAAACGTGCACACGACCCGCACGCACCCTAGCCCGAGCACTCCAGCAACTACCCGCACGACCGGCAACCACCCGCACGGCCACCCGATCGCTCGGGTGCACCGCCGCGCCTCCGCCCGCGCACCCCGCGCGCCTCGCGCCGGCCCGCGAGCACCCCGCGCGCCCCCGCGCGCAGCGCCTCGCCTCGCGCGCACCCCGCGCGCACCTCCGCCACCTCGCCGCGCCTCACGCGGACCACCACGGCCTCGCCGCGCCTCGCGCGCACCACCACGGCCTCACCGCGCCTTCCGCGCGCACCCTGCACTCGGCCACCACCTCGCGCACACACCACCCCTGCTCAGCCACCACCTCGCACCCGCGCGACCTGCTCCACGCGCACCAGCCCGCCCAGCACCAGCCGCCCAGCAAGACCAGCACGCGCCCCGCACGCCCGCGCGCACGCCCATGGGCACGCCCGCGCGCTTCCGGCCTGCTGCGCTGCTGTGCTGCTTGAGACCTCCAGCCCGAGCACGCCAGCACTGCCAGCCCGTCCCGCGCGCCCAGCACGACCAGCCCCTCGCACCAGACCCGCGCACACCCGCGCGCACGCACACCCGCGCACGCACGCGCGCACGCCCGCGCGCGCCCAACATGTGCGCTGCCTGAGCCGCTGCCGTTGCTGCCTGCGCCCGAGGACATCTCCCACCATTCCCGAGCACCCAAACCACCACCTACCGACCTCCGACCACCTCCACCGCCCTCCGACGGCCACCCACAGCCGCCGACCTCCTCCCATACACAAATCCACACTCCTAGCATACATCTATGCAAGAAAAGTGAAGAAAAAGACCTTATCGAGGGGAGGAAGCGAAGTCCGGACGCTCTCCGCGCGCCGAAACCTTTCTCAAAGGCTCTCTTTCTCCCCGATCTACCACGGCCCTCGAAATGGCCCGAATCAGAGGACAAAGAGAGGGGGACGGAGTGGCTAGAGTCATCGGAATCGGGTTTTGAAGACACCGGAGTGTAGATCGGGACCCGATCTACACTTCTCGTGCTTTAGGTTTTTAGTTTTGAGGGGTGTAGGGGCCTCAAAAGGAAGAAAAACGGAGAGAGGGAGGAGAGAGAGGGCTCGGGGAGGAAGACGATGAACAGTAACTCGGGTTTTAGATCCCACTTATTTATAGTGCGCGACTTAAAAACCCGGATACGCCCCGGAACTGCGAAATTTTTGGAAACCTTATCGGAATTCGATGAAATTTTTGTGAGAGGCATAAAATGGCACCAGGACACCAAATATGCAGTTAGATTTCCAATCGGAGTCCTCTAACTCAGGACGATAGCTAACAGTCCCAAAAATAAGCGGTTCCGATCAAAAACCGGTAAAAACCGAAAAACTGCCAGAACGCTCTAACGGTTACCAACAAGCTAAAAGTGACACATATATAACATACTCCGTATTCCTTGTTTGGTTGTTAGGATGTCCTATGTCGGGACCTTATGCTGCCCTCCCGAGGTTTCTTTTCCCAATAATATTCCAACCTTGTTATAACTATTATGCATGTTCCCCGCATCTTGGTTATGCGCCCTGGAGGAATTCTGAGGAATTCAGGACATTAGAGTTGTTATGATGTGCTGTCAGCGGATCCGAGTGGATCATATGCGATGGATAGGCTGTTCTGTTCCCTTCGTTGGATCCGTGTAGAGACTACCCTGGCGTTGGAAAGGTCGTCCCGTGCAGGGGCTCCCATCAGTAGGCGCCTCCTGATTTGGTAGAAGGACTGCGCTGAACGTGGGAGTGGCCAAACGACCTACGGAGTGGGGAGAGACTATCGGTGGACCAGGGGTGACCAACAGCCTAGTTAGTCCCAAGAGCCTAGGTCACCTATTGAGGGTGAGGGTGAGGGTATGGTGGGCCGACGATGTGGCGACCCACTGGATTGTAAGTCCCAATATCCTTGGTCACCCATTGAGGGTGAGGGTGAGGGTGTAGCGGGTGGCGGTAGCGACCCGCTGGTTTTGTGTAATTAGTCCCAATATCCTTTGTCACCCATTGAAGGGTGAGGGTGAGGATGTAGTGGGTTGGTGGTAGCGACCCACTGGATTGCGGAGTTGCTGCCATTTTGTGGCTTGAGTAATGTGATTGTGGATTAAAAATATCTGGTTGTGGTTAATATAAGCTGTGATGCATGGGTTGTGCTGTTCACTGAGCGTGTGGCTCACCCCTCGCATAATATTTTTCTCCAGTGTCATCTGAGTCGGATCTGGAGGAGGAGCTCCCCGAGGGACTTCATCAGTAGCGGAGTAGCGCCACGTCCCACGAGTATCAGAGGCTATCAGCATCCCTTTCGCTTGTATGTAGTATATTCCGTGCTTGGGCACGTGTTTGTATATTATTTGGATGTCTTTGTATATATTGGCTCTCACAGGACAGTTGATTATGTATCGAGTCTGTAATATGTTTTGGATTACAGATTCAGTCTTTTAGCTTCCGCTTTTGGTGTATATATTATGTCAGCCCTGCTTTTATCTGTGTAGTAATTTTTAGTTGTTGTGTGAGTATGTTATTGAACTCCTGTTTACTGATATCATATATACACTTGCCGCGTCCCGGGGTCGGCCGGCCCTGGGGCGTGACATTGGGAGGGCAACCTGAGGTCCCGATATAGGACATCCCGCCAACCAAACAAGGAACACGGAGTACCCTAGCCCGGGTCTCAATGTTGACCTCGCAAGGCCCCCTTAATATTCCCAAGGCATGCTAAAAATATCTTAAGTCTGCATTTAATTTAATAAATCAAACTAATAGGACGCATGCATAGGTCGAGGCTTTCCTAGCATGATAACGAGGTGACAGGATGCACGGCTCATACACATATCCTAAGGGTGCAAGTCCCTAACATACAAGTCTAGGGTGGCATGCATTCTACACATTAATCATGCTTGCATGGATTACAATTTACAGTTAATATTAACTATGCTGCCCCAAGGGAGGACGGTATATGCCCAAGTGCATATAGCGCCTCCCAACTGGGTTGGGTTGTCCCACTCACCAGTAACCGGGTCGTCGCGCGACCGTCCGTCAAGATCTGCAAGACAGGGTAATCAACCCGGTGAGTAAAATACACAAATACTACAAAATACTCAAAATACACAAATAAATACCCAACACTCGGGCAAACGTGCATACGGCCCGTACGCACGCTAGCCCGAGCACCCCGACTCACTCCCGCACCCCCGGCAACCACCCACACGGCCACCCGCCCTCGGATGCACCGTCGCGCCTAAGCCCACGCACCCAGGCGCACCGCCGGCCCCTGCCCGCACGCCTGGACACGCTGCCGAGCCACCCGGGTGCACCGCGCATCCACTGCGCCCCATCGCAGTAGCCCGCGCGCACACCGCACGCCCCGCGCTGGCCCGGCGCACACCGCACGCCCCGCGCGCCCAGCGCCTCTCCCCGCGCGCACCCCACGAGCACCTCCGCTGCCCTCGCCCCGCTCCGCGCGCACCCCGTGCGCACCACCGGCTCGCCCAGCACTCCACCGACTCGCCGCACACGCACAGCGCGCCTGCACCTCTGCGCAGCGCTCCGCGCGCACGCCCCCGCACGGCGCCCTGCACGCAGCGCCCCATCGCCCACGACCAGTGCCCAGCACACCCGCGCCCAGCACGCGCGCCCAGCGCACGCGCCTAGCACGCCCTCCAGCTCCACCCGAGCGCACGCCCGCGCGCACGCGCGCGCCCTGCCAGCTGCTCCGCCTGCTGCGCCTGTGCTGATGCCTGTGCTGCTGCCCTGCCCGAGACCACCAGCCACCCTGTCCGAGCACCTCTACCTCCTCTATCCGACCACCAATGGCCTCCAACAGCCACCAATCACCCCCCATAGCCACCAACACCCAAACCCACCCTCCTAACAAGCATCTAAGCAAGAAAAGGAAGGAAAGAGAGCTTACCCAAAGGAAGGAGAGGCAAGGAAGGGAACCGGAAGCTCCTCTTGCACCGAAATGTCTCCCCGAAGCCTCCCACCACCAAGATCTCCTCCTAGCCAAAGAAGGGCCCAAATCTGAGGAGAAAAGAGGAGGGGGTAAGAGGGGGCCAAACACCTCGGAATTCGAATTTGAAACTACCGGTAGATAGATCGGGACCGGATCTAACCTTTCTATGTTTTGGGTTTTAAGGTCCAAGCATTCTAGGTGGCTCAAATGAAGGTTTTTGAGAGAGGGGGAGAGAGAAATTGCATTTGAGAAGATGATGAATAGTGCTAGGCAACCTTTTTAGCTCACTTAAATAAGTCAACTCAACTTAATTAGGGCTAACCTAGGTTTAATTAGGTTTAAGAGAGGTTTTGGGTGATTTAAGTGAGCTTTGACTTGGGTCAACCCAACCACACAAAAAGACAAAAAAGGTTGACCAAGTCATGGGCCCACTTTGACCAAGTCAACTTTCCCAATGACTTCTCGCTCGGTCAAAACCCGGATACGCCCCGGAACTGTGAAATTCTGAAACGTACCGGAATTCGATGAAATTTTCGTGAGTGGCTTGAAATGGCACCAGGACACATAATATGCAGTTAGATTTTCAATTGGAGTCCTCAAACACAGGGCGATAGCTAACAATTCAAAATTTTGGCAGTTCCGATCAAAAAATGAAAAAAAACTCAAAAACTGCCAAAATGCTCCAATGGTTACCAGCAGGCCAAAAAGTGACACATATATAACAATGCGTGCGTACGCGCGTGCTCGCATGCGTGCGAGCCCGTACGCATGCATGTCTAAGTCTTTGGTGTCACGCCCCAGGGCGGCCGTCCCCGGGACGCGGCAAGTGTATATAAAATATCAGAATCTACACAAGAGGTCAATAATATATCATACACAAACAACCAGAATGACACACAGACAACAAAGGGGCTGACATGATATATACACCAAATGCGGAAGCGAAAGACTGAATCTGTAAATAAACATTCTACAGACTCGATACTCAATCATCTGTCCTGTGAGAGCCAATATACACCAATACAACTGAATATACACAGACGCGTGCCAAGCACGGAAATACATACAGTCAAGAAGGGATGCTGATAACCTCTGGTACTCGCGGAACGTAGCGCTGCTCCGCTACTGAAGGAATCCCTCGGAAAGCTCCAACTGCTGCTCCGGCTCCAGCTCAGGCTCAGTGGCAACTGGGGAAAAACATATGCGAGGGGTGAGCCACACGCTCAGTGAACGGCACAACCCATGCATCACAGACAATATTGACCACAATTCAGATCTTAATAATCCACAATCTCTTATTAACAACCACAAAATGGTAACAAATACTCACTAGTGGGTCGCTCAATCGCCAACCCACTACACCCTCACCCTCACCCTTCAATGGGTGACATAGGATTTTGGGAGTGATATTCATCCAATCATAACACCAGCGGGTCGCTCATCGCAACCCACTACACCCTCACCCTCACCCTCACCCTTCAATGGGTGACATAGGATTTTGGGACTGACTAGGCTGTTGGTCACCCTTGGTCCACCGATAGTCTCTCCTCCACTCCGTAGGCCGCTGGGCTATCACCCCCACAACTTCAGCACAATCCGTCACAAATATCGGGAGGCGCCTACTGATGGGAGCCCTTAGAAGGGACAGCCTTTCTAACGCTGGGGCAGCCTCTACCGGATCCAACGAAGGGGACAGAACAGCCTATCCATACGCATATGATCCACTCGGATCCGCCGACAACGCATCTCTACAATTCTAATGTCCTGAATTCCTCAGAATTCTTCGAAGGCGCATAACCAATATGCGGGGAACATACACAATAATTAGCAAGGGTGGAATATCATTGGGGGAAAGAAACTTGGGAGGGCAGCGTGAGTTCCCGATATAGGACACCCCGACAACCAAACAAGGAACACGGAGTACCCTAGCCCGGGTCTCACCGCTGTCCTCGCAAGGCCCCTCCCCTATAATATTCACTAAATATGCTAATAATCATATAATTTGGTATAACATTTCTTATAATATTATTGGGACAAGAAACCTTGGGAGGGCAGCGTGAGTTCCCGATACAGGACACCCCGACAACCAAACAAGGAACACGGAGTACCCTAACCCGGGTCTCAGTGTTGACCTCGCAAGGCTCCTCCCTATAATATTATCTAAGGCATGCAATTTATCATACACTAGCATTTAATTTAATAAATAAACTAGTAGGACGCATGCATAGGCCAAGGCTTCCTAGCATGAGAAGAAGGGGACATGATGCATGGCTCATACACATATCCTAAGGGTGCAAGTCCCTAACATGCAAAGTCTAGGGTAGCATGCATTCTACATTTAAATCATGCTCGCATGGAATACACATTACAACAGGTTAATATAATCCATGGTGCCCCAGGAGAGGTCGGTATACGCCCAAGTGCGTATAACGCCTCTCTACTGGGTTGGATTGTCCCACTCACCGGAGATCGGGTCGTCGCGCGACCGCCCGTCAAGATCTGCAAGACAGACATTTATACGGTGAGTTAAAGCCCACAAATACCACAAAATACCCACAAAATACTCCAAAAGAACCCAACACTCGGGCAAACGTACATACGGCCCGTACGCACGTTAGCCCGAGCACTTCGACTCACTCCCGAACCCACGGCAACCACCCGCACGGCCACCCGCCCCGGATGCGCCACCGCGCCTCAGCCCGCGCACCCAGGCGCACCGCCGGGTGCCTACCCGCACGCCTGGACCCGCAGCCGAGCCACCCGGTGCGCCGCGCGCCCACTGTGCCCCGCCGCAGCAGCCCGCGCGCACCCCACAAGCCCCGCGCGCACCACGCGAGCACACCGCCCCGCGCCTCACCCCGCGCGCACCCCGCGCGCACCACCAGCTCCGCCCCGCGCGCACTCCGCGCGCACCACCAACCCCTGCCCAGCGCCCCGCGCGCATGCGCCTCTGCGGTGCCCAGCGCCCAGCGCCCAGCACCCTCGCCCAGCACCCGGTATCCGCGACCCAGCGCCCGACGCTCAGCGCCCAGCACCCGGGACCCTCACCCAGCGTCCACGCGCACGCCCGCGCAGCACGCGCCCAGCGTGCCTGGCAGCACGTGCCCAGCGCGCCTGCCAGCCTGCCCGCGCTGCTGCCCGCGCTGCCTGCCTGCGCGCATCGCCGAGTGGCCCGAGCACCGCTCGCCTGCACGCCTGGGCACTGCCCGCCTGATGCCCGAGCGCCCTTTGCCAGCTGCCCGAGCATGGCCTGCCCAGCCGGCCTGCTTTGCTCGCACAGCCCGCAGCCATCCTGCTCCGCACACCTCCCCCTGCACCCCCCGAGCGCACGCCCGCGCGCGCCCGGCAAACTGGTGCACCCGCGTGCGCCCTGCCTGCTGCGCTGCTGTGCTGCTGCCGGTGCTGCCTGCTGCCCGGGACTGCCAGCCCACATGCCCGAGCTCCTCTACCACCCTCCTCCGGCCACCAATGGCCTCCGACCACCTCCCACAGCCCTCCGACGGCCACCCACCGCCGCCGACCGCCTCCCAACCTCATTTCCACCCTCCTAACATACATCTAAGCATAAAGGAGAAGAAAGAGGGCTTACCAAGGGGAGGAAGAGATGTTCGGTTGCTCTCCGTGCACCGAAACCTCTCCCAAATGGCTTCCAACGCCCGGATCTACTTCCACCTCCGAAATGGGCCAAATCAGGGACGAAGAGAGGGCGGATGGAGGGGCAAAACTCACCGGAATTCAAATTTGAAAGCACCGAGGTGTAGATCGGGACCCGATCTACACTTCCTATGCTTTAGGTTTTTGGGTTTGAGGGGTCTAAGGGCTTCAAAAGTGAGAAATAGAGAGAGGGGAGAGAGAAAAGCCAAGTGGTAGGGATGATGAATAGTACATTTCTAATTTTAGATTCCATTTATATAGCGAGTCACTTAAAATACCCGGATACGCCTCGGAACTGCAAAATTTTAGAAACGTTACCGGAATTCGATAAAATTTTCGTGAGAGGCCTAAAATGGCACCAGGACACCAAATATGCAGTTAGATTTCCAATCGGAGTCCTCTAACTCAGGACGATAGCTAACAATCCAAAAATTAGCGGTTCCGATCGAAAACCGAAAAAAAATGAAAAACTGCCAGAACGCTCCAACGGTTACCAGCAGGTTAAAAGTGACACATATATAACATTGGTATTTCTAATGATTTCTAAGTGTAAATTGTGTTGTTGCTCACCAAATTTGATGCCCCTTCCTTGCAGATCTCGTCGGATGGGATGCGCGAGGTCCCGGGTTGTATGGTGAGTGGTTCGATCCAATCCCCCCCCCCCCTCTCAGGATGCGCTCGACGCGCGTAGACGCGCGTCGCGCATCGATGGGGCCCCTTAAGCTATAATATGTAGATATCTTGCATGCTAGGCTTATATACATGTATTGTATTCATGTATGAATGATTGTGTTGCATAAGCCCCTCTAGTATGGGCATGTATGTTGTAAATGTGTATGGATGTATAGAATATGGCATGTCTTAGGTGGTATTGTAATACTACTCCCACCATATTAATGGGAATATACAGTATGATTAAGTCTGGGTTAATAACGGGCACCTGCCTAATATTCCCTTGCGATAAGACTCGAGGGCGTGGTATAGCTGTTGCGCCCATGCTAATGGGGCAAAGCTATGACCAGCTGCATGAGATGATGATCTCTCTCGTCCTCTCCCTCTGAACGAACTGAGTAAGTAGATGCGATTTCCTACTCGACTTAGGTTCGTTTGGAATATTGGCATGCACCTGTTAGTGCGCGAGATCGCGCTTGACCCTTTCTTTTAAGTTGGCGATATCCAACGGATGTTAGGGCATATTTTGTATGCTTATGTGATTAATGACCATGTATGCATGTTGTATGAATTATTATGATGTAGTCCATGTTAGGGAGTGTCCCTATAATTATTGGATGATTGTGAATTATTAGATGATTGTGCATATGGTTCATGCACATAACTAAGATTAAACTCTCCTCTAAAATATATGCGCATGTTAAAACTGATAGGCCTAGTTGGAATAGGCGTGGGTATGACCCGCTGTCGGGTTGTACCTTATTAGTGAGAGCGCTAGCGATGAAATCGCCCGTGCATCCGAGTGATGCACTCATTTGGAATTCAGGAGGATTCATTAGCTTATGGGATTATTTCTATGTGAGAGCAGAGGCAACCCCTTTGTGTCTGAGCGACGCAACGGTGTGGGAGTACAGTAGTATTCGATATCTCGATAAGTGATTATCGAGAGTAGTTGTTTTCCATTGGGTTCGCTTTGCGAACATGGAATGTTTACTCCCAGTGTTGTCCGTGTTGAGGGGGCCCGGGTTGTAGCTGTCCTGACAGAGGGCTCCCATCCGTAGGTACCACCGATGCATTCGGGAGCGTACTGATCGTGGGAGTATACCAGGTAGAGGCTACCCGGGAGAGGGTTAACGAATGATGTTGCAAGCGTGGAATCGTTCTCCCCTTCGTTGGATCCGATGTAGGGACTCCCCGGTGATTACAGCTGTCCTGACAGAGGGCTCCCATCCGTAGGTACCACCGATGCATTCGAAAGCGTATTGATCGTGAGAGTATACCAGGTAGAGGCTACGTGGGGAAAGGGCTACCGGTGGACCAAGGGTGTCGAACAGTCTAAGTCTCTTCCAAAAGTCCTATGTCACCTCTAGGGGGGTGAGGGTGAGGATGAGGTGAAGACACATCGCCGCGTGACCCATTCGTTGTTCGTCCGTTCCCATAGTTGTTGGGTCCGGTTGTGTACGTGAGGTTGGTTGCGCCGCCGCGTAACCCAGTTATCCATGGGTTTCCACCCATGTTTACCTTGAAAGGGAATGGTTTATGTATTGAACTGTTGTATGGTGATTGGTTTCCAGCCACTCACTGAGCTTGTAGCTCACCCCTCGCATACTGTTTCTTTTCAGGGGCAGTGTTGGGCGTGGAGCTGGAGCTTTCCTGTGGCGTGGTCTTATGGGCGTGGAGCGTTCTTCCGGTGGATGGTGAGTGCGAGGCTGTCAGCAGTCCTAGAGTCATTGTATGTATTGTAAATCGTGCATGTGGCACAGGTTGTATTTTCTTTGGTCTAGACTTGGCTCTCACAGGACAATGATTGTGTATTCGAGTCTGTAATAATGTTTTTGGTTTACAGACATTGTTTATATATTATGCTTCCGCTTTTCAGTCAGTTATCATTTTCTTTGCTTTGCCACCCTGTGTGTTGTTGTTGGAGTCCTTATTAACCTCAGGTATTGGTAGCTGATATTCTATTATTGCCACGTCTCAGGGACGGCTGTCCTGGGGTGTGACAATGAATATATGTCAGATCAATTTGAAACTTTCTGCTCTGAGCACGGCATTTGCAGGCAAGTTTCTATCCCTTACACACCACAGCAAAATGGTGTAGCTGAAAGGAGGAATAGAACCTTGCTCGAGATGGTCAGATGCATGATGAACAGGGGCACTTTACCCCAATCTTTTTGGGGTGAAGCCTTGAAAACATCAGTGTATATTCTTAACAGGGTTCCCTCTAAATCTGTGCCGAAGACACCATATGAACTGTGGACAGGCAGAAGGCCAAGCCTAAATCATATGAAGGTGTGGGGTTGCAATGCTTATGCGATAGTTCCTGGTCCTAGCAGTTCAAAACTAGCTGATAGATCTGTGTCTTGTCGATTTATAGGATACCCAGATCGCTCAAAGGGGTACAGGTTATATGGAAAAACAACTGAATCTGAGGGTGAAGTTGTTTTTGAAAGTAGAAATGTCAGATTTGATGAGAGTTCTTTCATCAGTGGGAGTGAGAAGAAGTCTCGTGTAGCAGTGCCTCCACCACCAGCACAAAGTCAGAAGAAGGATATTACAGTCAGATCTGAAAGGCCACAGAGAACTAGAAGACCTGCCATGAGTGATGATTATATCACTTATCTTAGAGAACATTATCCCATGGTTTCAGATTTTGATGAGGCTGATCCATCAAGCTTTGAAAATGCTATTAGTACTCCTTACGCGCAATTATGGAGCACTGCAATGCAAATTGAGATGAATTCTATGTACCATAATGATGAGTGGAAGTCAGTTGATCTTCTTGAAAATTCCAAGCCTATTGGTTGTAAGTGAATTTTCAAGAAAAAGAAAAACTCTGAAGGGAAGATTGAAACCCATAAAGCAATGTTAGTTGCTAAAGGTTACACGCAAAGAGAAGGAATTGATTTCTATGATACCTTTTCTCTGGTGTGTGCAAAAGACTCTTTGAGCATTATTATGTCCATTACTACATTTTATGATTATGAATTGCATCAGGTTGGTGTGAAAACTGCTTTTCTGAATGAAAAACTAGAGGAAGACATATATATGGATCAACCTGATGGTTTTGTCATTGAAGGGCAGGGGCATAAAGTGTGTAAATTACAAAAATCTTTGTATGGCCTCAAACAGGCTTCTCGCCAGTGGTATTTGAAATTTCATATAGCAGTTTTGGCATATGGATTTGTTAACAATTCTATTGACAGTTGCATATATGTGTAGATCAGTGGGAATAAAATACTGATCTTAACGCTTTATGTGGGTGATATTTTGCTTGTAGGGAATGATATGTCATTCATTCGAGAGACCAAGTTATGGTTGTCTCAGCAATTTGAGATGAATGATTTGGGCGAATCATCCTATGTGTTTGGGATTAAAATCAACAGAAATAGAACGCTGAGATTGTTGGGTTTATCCCAAGAAGCATATCTTGACTCAGTCTTGAAGAGCTTTTCTATAGAAAATTGTAAAGAAGTTTTACTCCTATTGTCAAGGGAGATAAATTGGACAAGTCTAGTTGCCCCAAGAATGAGTTTGAAAAGGCTGAGATGAACAAAATTCCCTTTTCATCTGTTGTTGGCAGTTTGATGTATGCTATGACTTGCACCAGACTTGATCTGTGCTATGTTGTTATATTGCTTGGTAGATTCAAGACTAATCCAGGACATGATCACTGGGTTATTTCTAAAAAGGTGTCGTGTTACATCAGGAGGACCAAGAGTTTTAAGCTTATTGTGCTAATGATCTGAAAGTTCAGGGCTATTCAGATTCAGATTATAAAGGCTGTCCAAACACTTTAAAGTCCACTTCAGGATATATATTTTACATTGGGGGGTGGAGCAGTCTCTTGGCATAGCAAAAAGCAGGGTTGCACTGCTCAGTATACAATGAAAGCTGAATATATTTCTAGCAGTGAAGTTGCTAAGCATGCTGTTTGGTTGAAGCAGTTCATTAGTGAACTCAGAGTTGTGGATGGTACTAAATATCCTTTGAGCATATTTTGTGATAATATTGTAGCCATCAGTCTCACCAAGGATGTCAGGTGTAATAGATGTTTGAAGCATATAGAAGTGAAGTATCATTATGTGAGAGAGAATGTTATACTTGTGTCACTTTTAACCTGCTGGTAACCGTTAGAGCGTTCTGGCAGTTTTTTGGTTTTTACCGGTTTTCGATCGGAACCGCAAATTTTTTGGACTGTTAGCCATCGTCCTAAGCTAGAGGACTCCGATTGGAAATCTAACTGCATATTTGGTGTCCTGGTGCCATTTTAAGCCTCTCACGAAAATTTCATCGAATTCCGGTAACGTTTCCAAAATTTCGCAGTTCCGGGGCGTATCCGGGTTTTTAAGTGACTTGCTATATAAGAGTGGGATCTAATTTTTTCGAGTTACTGTTCATCATCCCTACCATTTCATTTTCTCTCTCCCCTCTCTCTTTTTCTCACTTTCAAGCCCCCTAGACCCCTCAAACCAAGAAACCTAAAGCACGGGAAGTGTAGATCGGGTCCCGATCTACACACCGGTGTCTTCAAAACCCGATTCCGACGACTCTAGCCACTCCGTCCCCCTCTCTTTGTCCTCTGATTCGGGCCATTTCGAGGGCCGTGGTAGATCGGGGCGTAGGAGAGCCGTTGAGAAGGGTTTCGGTGCGCGGAGAGCACCCGGACTTCGCTTCCTCCCCTTGGTAAGGTCTTTTTCTTCACTTTTCTTGCATAGATGTATGCTAGGAGTGTGGATTTGTGTATGAGGGGTGGTCGGCGGCTGTGGGTGGCCGTCGGAGGGCGGTGGAGGTGGTCGGAGGTCGGTGGGTGGTGGTTTGGGTGGTCTCGGGCAGCAGGGGGTGGTCTCGGGCTGGTGGGAGGTGTTCTCGGGTAGCAGGCAGAGCAGCAGCAGCGCGCAGGCTGGGCGCGCGCGGGCATGCGCGCGTGCGTGCTTGCGGCGTGCAAGCAGGCGCGCGCGGGAGGCGTGCTGTGCTGGTCGTGCTGGGCGGCTGGTGTTGGGCGGCTGGTGCTGGGCGAGCTGAGCGCGAGGTGCTGGGCGGCTGGTGCTGGGCGGGCTGGTGCGCGAGGAGCTGGTCACGCGGGTGCTAGGCGTGCGAGCGGGGGTGGTGCGTGCGCGAGGCGGTGGCTGAGGCAGCGGAGGTGTGTGCGCGAGGTGGTGGCTGAGGCAGCGGAGGTGCGTGCGTGAGGTGGTGGCCAAGTGCAGGGTGCGCGCGGGGCGCTGCGAGGCTGTGGTGGTGCGCGCGGGGCGCGGCGAGGCCGTGGTGGTGCGCGCGAGGCGCGGCGAGGTGGCGGAGGTGCGCGCGGGGTGCGCGCGAGGCGAGGCGCTGCGCGCGGGGGCGCGCGGGGTGCTCGCGGGCGGCGCGAGGCGTGCGGGGTGCGCGGGGTGAGGCGCGGCGGCGCGTCCGGGCGGTCGGGTGGCCGTGCGGGTGGTGGCGGCCGTGCGGGTGGTTGCAGGGGGGTGTTGGGTGATTAATTTGGGATTTTGGGTGTTTATTTGGATATGTTATGTATTTTTGGGTGATTATGGATTTTAACTCACCATATTGAATGTCTGTCTTGCAGATCTAGACGGACGGTCGCGCGACGACCCAGATACTGGTGAGTGGGACAATCCAACCCAGTAGAGAGGCGTTATACGCACTTGGGCGTATACTGACCTCTCCTGGGGCGTCATGGACGTATATTAACCTGCAATAATATGAAATCCATGCTTGCATGATTAAATTGTAGAATGCATGTTTCCCTAGACTGTGCATGTTAGGGACTTGCACCCTTAGGATATGTGTATGAGCCATGCACCATGTTTCCTGTTTCATGTTAGGAAACCTCGACCTGTGTATGCGTCCTACTAGTTTATTTATTCAATTAAATGCTTTTGATTGTACTAGGGTACTCCGTGTTCCTTGTTTGGTTGTCGGGGTATCCTATATCGGGAACTCACGCCGCCCTCCCGAGTTTCTTTTCCCCAATGATATTCCAACACTGCTTTTGATTGTACTTATTTCCCCGCATCTTGGATATGCGCCCTGGAGGAACTCTGAAGAGTTCATGACATTTGAGTGGTTGAGATGTGTTGTCGGCGGATCTGAGTGGATCATATGCGTATGGATAGGCTGTTCTGTTCCCTGCGTTGGATCCGGTAGAGGCTACCCCCAGCGTTAGAAAGGCCGTCCTTCGGAGGACCCACATAAGTAGGCACCTCTTGATTTGGTTTCGGACTGTGCTGAAGTTGTGGGTGGAGACCAAGCGGCCTACGGAGTGGAGGAGAGACTACCGGTGGACTAAGGGTGACCAACAGCCTAGTCAGTCCCAAATCCTATGTCACCTTTGGAAAGGTGAGGGTGAGGGTGTGGTGGGTTGGCGATGAGCGACCCGCTGGTTTTGTTTATGGTTGATTGTTAGTCCCAACATCCTGAGTCCCCTGTTGAGGGGTGAAGGTGAGGGTATGATATGGCTTATGGAAATTGTGGTTTAAGATGGATAAATGGTTATGTTGTTCCTGCCCCTTGGAGGCGGGACGAATAGCTGGATTAATATGTTATGGTAAATATTGTCTGTGATGCATGGGTTGTGCCGTTCATTGAGCGTGTGGCTCACCCCTCGCATATGTTTTTCCCCAGTGGTCACTGAGCCTGAGCTAGAGCCAGAGCAGCAGTTGGAGCTTTCCGAGGGATTCCTTCAGTAGCGGAGCAGCGCTACGTCCGCGAGTACCAGAGGCTATCAGCATCCCTTTTTCTTGACTGTATGTACTCTATTTCCGTGCTTGGCACGTGTTTGTATATATTCAGTTGTTACTATGTATATTGGCTCTCACAGGACGTATGATTGTGTATCGGGTCTGTAATATATTTTGAGTTACAGACTCAGTTTTAGCTTCCGCTATATTGTGTATATATTATGTCAGCCCTGTTTGATCTGTGTTGTCATTTTTATCTGTGGTTTTAGAGTATATATATTTGACCTCATGTGTAGGCTTCTGATATGATATATACACCTGCCGCGTCCCGGGGACGGCCGCCCTGGGGCGTGACAGAGAAAGTTCAGCAAGGTCATGTTGTCTCTCATTTTTCTTCTGAAGAAATGCTGGTTGATTCTCTGACTAAACCATTACCCATTAAAGTGTTTAATGAAAATGTTAATTGCATGGGTGTACATGTACATTTGTGAAAAATAGTGACTAATCAGTCATATTTTGTGCATCCATAATAATATGTTGTTTGAAATATTGTCATTAGGTTATCATTATGATGATTGTGTTAATTAAAATTGTCTTTCTTGTTGGAAAGATGTTTGCCCTTGGGAATGCCGCAGACTGTCTGGTGAGCGATGGCTACGGGTCGCTCACAGGGAGATCAGACAGTCATTGGGGGTGATTCCTAAAACTTGCTTGGGTGATAGGTGTGTTGGGGCAGACACATCTATATGCCTTCGTTGTAGATAGTGTACTTAATACACGTGGTGTGTCTCAGCCATATAATTTTATCTACATGACGTGTTATTAAATACATGAAGCAATTTGGATTGTTATAGAAGAACACTTTATATAATATTCACTGCTCTTGAAAGTGTTGCTTCTATTTGTACACATTTAGACTATAACCTTTGATTTGAGGAGTCATGACATTGATTTTCTGTGAGTTTCATGCATACTTTGATGCAGAATCAGTCAGTACTCAATTCATGAGTGCGTGTCTGTCTGTGTTTTGGGAAGAAATGAATTCATGGATTTTAGTGGTCCGACATCCGATAAAGGACTTCATTCGACCATATCTTGCAGCTGGTGAGCTAGATGTAGTTAATTGTGATTCTCAATCAGTTTATTTGTTTTAAATAAAAGGGTGACCACTCATCATTTTGGAAAAGATTGGAAACTTTTATTTAAATATGAAGACCATTGATTTATAAGCCAAGTGGGAGATTGTTAGTATTTATGGCTTAATAAATCAATGTTTAGTCTTTTTCAAATGAATTTTATTTTAAGAGAATCACATTTAACTCTTGCATAGATTAACAAGTAGGGATTTGTATTTAAGCAGTGAATTAAGAATGCTCCATTTGTTTATGAGTATGGTTAATGGGAGGTTATAAGTTTTAATTTGTGTATTTGGTTTGCAATGGCATTTTGGTCAATTCAATGTCTTTGATGAGAAGACATGTTATGAGCCGTTGATATGGTGAACCCTTCAAAAAGTCCACCCTTGCATCCTTCTTAAGTGTGTATAGAAAAAGAAACACACACATCTTTCAACTCATCAAGCAGAGGAGGAGAAGCAAGGGTGCCTGGGGTTCCTCTGTTGATGTTTCTTCTCCACGCTCACTTGAATGAAATCAAAGGGAAGCTCAAGCATTAAATCAAGCTAGAAGAGGTGTTTCATGACCACTCAAAAATCTGAACCAAAGCCCAAAGGTATGTCTTGTTACATGGATTCTTGTTTTTCTTCCATACCTATGGAGATGAGATCCTGTTTTTGTTTGTGACTTCAATCATGAAGCCTAAGATTTCCAACAATTTGATTTGAAATTGAGATGCCTTTAATCGACAAACATTTATGCCACGTAATGAATTTGAAAATCTGTGTTAGAATTTCCTCCAACTTCTTTAGATGTTGTCATTGTTAATGAAGATAATTAGGCACACCATGGACCTGCATGTTATACATGTGTCATTTTGAGCTTTTGGTTTCATTCGAGCAATTATAGGCCATTTATTTTTTTCGATTGGAGTAGCTAAATTTTTTATTTTTAGCTATCTGTGTGAATTGGAATACTCTGATTGAAAATCTAATTGCATATTATGAGTTTTGGTATGGTTTTGTCTCACACCCATAAAAATTTCATCGAATTTCGGTTACGTTTTAGAAAATTATGCAGTTCTGAAACACATCCAGGTTTGATCGTTACTAGATTTTCAAAAGGTGGCTTTGACCAAGTCAAAGAAGACCATTGACCAGGTCAATAGGTTTTGTCCTCTTGCTTGGTTGGGTTTACTAAGTCAAGATCTCACCAACTCCCTTTTTTGCCATTAAATGTGTCACGCCCCAGGGTGGCCGTCCCGGAGACGCGGCAATGGTATACAATATCAGCAGTCTATACAGGAGATCAATAACATACTCTAACAACATCAAAATGACAACACAGACAATAAGGTGGCTGACATAATATACACACAAAAAGCGGAAGCTCAAACGACTAAGTCTGTAATTCAAAGACATATTACAGACCCGATACATAATCAACTGTCCTGTGAGAGCCAATATATATACAACGACATCCAAATATAATACAAACGTGTTCCCAAGCACGGAATACAATACATACAATCAAAAGGGGATGCTGATGGCCTCTCACTCGCAGAATGTGACGCTGCTCCGCTACTGCTGATGTGCCTCGGGGAGCTCCTCCTTCAGATCCGACTCAGATATCACTGGAGAAAAGAATATGTGAGGGGTGAGCCACACGCTCAGTGAATAGCACAACCCATGCATCACAATTCATATTAACCTTAAATGATTTATAGCCCCTAAGTGGGAGTAACTACACAATCCAGTGGGTCGTTACATCGCCGACCCACCACACCCTCACCCTCACCCTCAAAGGGGTGACATGGGTCTTTTGGGATTGACTAGGCTGTTAATCACCCTTGGTCCACCGATAGCCTCTCCTCCACTCCGTAGCTTGCCTGGTATACTCCCACGATCAGCACAGTCCGACGCATCGGAGGTACCTACAGATGGGAGCCCTCTGTCAGGACAGCCTGTCTAACGCTGGGGAGTCCCTACACGGATCCAACGAAGGGAAGAGAAACAGCCTACCCACACGGATACGATCCTCTTGGATCCGTCGGCAACGCTTCCTAACATTTCTAATGTCATGAATTCTCAAGAATTCCTCCAGGGTGCATAACTAAGATGCGGGGAACCATATATTATAACCACAAGGTTATAATATTCTCTAAGGCATGCTAATAACCATATGCTCGCATTTGATTTAAATAAATTAAACTAAATGGAAAACATGCGTAGGTCGAGGCTTTCCTAGCATGAAAACATGGTATCAGGATGCGTAGGCCTCTATACATAATATAAGGGTGCATATCCCTAGCATACAAAGTCTAAGGCGGCATGGATACAACATAATGATCATGCATAGCACAGTTACATTTATTACAACTTAATACGCAATTATGGTGCCCCAAGGGAGGGCAATGCACGCCTACGTGCATCGAACGCCTCCCTACTGGGTTGGATTGTCCCACTCACCAAAACCCGGGTCGTCGCGTGACCGCCCGTCAAGATCTGCAAGACATGGGTAATCAAAATGGTGAGTAATTACACAAATACATAAGAAATACGCTAGAAATACCCAACACTCGGACAAGCATGCATACGGGCCCGCACGCACGCGAGTCTGAGTGCCCCAACATCCTCCCGCACCCACGGGTTGCCATGCACACGGCCCCCTGCACGCGCACGCACGGGTGCTGCACGCACGCACGCAAGCCCGCGCCCCGGGCGCACTGCCGCACCCCAGCCCGCGTGGCCAGACATGCTGCTACGCCCCTGCCCGCGCGCGCGCACCGCGTGCTATCACGCCCCAGGGCGGCCGTCCCCGGGACGCGGCAAGTGTATATATGATATCAGTCTAAACAAGAGTTCAATAACATACTCACACAACAGCTAAAATGACAACACAGACAAAAGCAGGGGCTGACATGATATATACACAAATAGCGGAAGCTAAAAGACTGAATCTGTAACCCAAAGACATATTACAGACTCGATACATAATCAACTGTCCTGTGAGAGCCAATATATACAATGACATCCAAATATAATACAAACGCGTGCCCAAGCACGGAATATAACACATACAATCAAAAGGGATGCTGATAGTCTCTAACACTCGCGGGACGTGGCGCTGCTCCGCTACTGATGAAATCCCTCGGGGAGCTCCTCCTCTAGATCTGACTCAGATAGCACTGGAGAAAAATATTATGCGAGGGGTGAGCCACACGCTCAGTGAACAGCACAACCCATGCATCACAATTTATATTAACCACCAGATATTATTAACCACAATCACATTATTCAAGCCTCAAAGTGGCAACAACTATACAAATCCAGTGGGTCGCTATTGCCAACCCACTACACCCTCACCCTCACCCCTCAATAGGTGACATAGGATATTGGGACTTACTAAGCTGATAATCATCACAACACAAAACCAGTGGGTCGCTATCGCCAACCCACTACACCCTCACCCTCACCCCTCAATAGGTGACATAGGATATTGGGACTTACAAACCAGTGGGTCGCTACATCGCCGACCCACCACACCCTCACCCTCACCCCTCAACAGGTGACATAGGATATTGGGACTGACTAGGCTGATGGTCACCCTTGGTCCACCGATAGTCTCTCCCCACTCCGTAGGCCGCTTGGCCACTCCCACATTCAGCACAGTTCGTCCCAAATCAGGAGGTGCCTACTGATGGGAGCCCCTCCACGGGACAGCCTTTCTAACGCTGGGGTAGTCTCTACACGGATCCAACGAAGGGAACAAAACAGCCTATCCATCGCATATGATCCACTCGGATCCGCTGACAACACATCTCAACAACTCAAATGTCTTGAATTCTTCAGAATTCCTCCAGGGCGCATAACCAAGATGCGGGGAAATAAATATCAACATAACGAGGAAAAGAAACCTTGGGAGGGCAACATGAGGTCCCGATATAGGACATCCCGACAACCAAACAAGGAACACAGAGTACCCTAGCCCGGGTCTCAATGTTGACCTCGCAAGGCCCCTTAATATTCCCTAAGGCATGCTAAAAATATCATAAGTTGCATTTAATTTAATAAATTAAACTAATAGGACGCATACATAGGCCGAGGCTTTCCTAGCATGATAACAAGGTGACAGGATGCATGGCTCTTACACAACCTAAGGGTGCAAGTCCCTAACATACACGGTCTAGGGTAGCATGCATACTACATATTAATCATGCTTGCATGGATTGCACATTAAACAGGTTAATATTAAGTATGGTGCCCTAGGGTGGTCGGTATACGCCCAAGTGCATATAGCGCCTCCCTACTGGGTTGGGTTGTCCCACTCACGCGACCGTCGCGCGACCGTCCGTCAAGATCTGCAAGACAGGGTAATCAAATCGGTGAGTAAAATACACAGATATACACAAAAATACACTAAAATACCCAACACTCGGACAAGCGTACATACGGCCCGTACGCACGCGAGTCCGAGCACCCCGACTCACTCCCGAACTCCCGGGCAGCCATACGCACGGCCACCCGCACGCGCACGCACGAATGCGCACGCACGCACGCACCCCGGCACCATCGGTGCACTGCCGCGCGCCTGCCCGCGCGCCCCGACCCACTGCCACACGCACGCGCACGCTCGCGCGCGTCCAGCCCAGCGCGCCCCCGCGTGCACTGCGTGCACTGGTCCCCAGCTCTGCGCCCAGGTGCATGCCCAGGCGCCCTGCCCCGCACCCAGGTCCGCGCGCACGCTTGCGCGCACGTCCATGCGCGCCCACGCGCACCCGCGCGCACGCGCCCCCGCGTGTCTGCGTGCCCGCCAGCGCTTGCCTGCGCCCTCCTGCGCGCGCGCCTGTGCGCGCAAGCGCGCAGACGACGCCCAACACGCGCCCAGCCCATTCTAACCACATTTTAACCCCTCCCAACCTCTCACACACCCCCAAACACCTCTACCTAGCATGCATGACTTTCCCACAACCCCCCTTAAGCCAAGAAAACCAAGAAAAAGGAGGGGAGGAGCTCACCTTGGGAGGGAAAAGAAACGGAGAGGTTCGGGGGCCCTTCGCGCACCGAAACGCCGCCACCGGAACCATCACCACCACCACCTCCACTCAGCCTCCTCAGCCTCCTCATGGCAGCAAAATAGGGGGGGGGGGAGAACATGCAAAAAGGGAGCTTGAGAGAGGGAAGAACAACCAAACCACACATGAACCACCATCACTTCCTCCCCACCATCTCCTTCTCTTTGAAACAAAAACACAAACACTTGGGGGGGGCAAAGGAAAAGAGAAGGAGAGACCAGATGATGTTGTCGTGGGATTTGGGAGGGGAGAGAGAGAGGAGAAGAGATATTTATCAAAATATCTTAAGGAGAATTTACTAAGTCGCCCTCCGACTAGAAATTCTGTGCAAGCTTCACTGGAACAGCCATAACTTCCCCGATACAGCTCCGAATTGCTTGATTCCAAGACCGATGGAAAGCTAAGAAGATTATCTACAACTTTCATGTTCATGGTAAGATCAGATAATCTCTCCAGATAATCCGAAATTAGAGCTAAACATGGAACAGGGCTGCTGCCAGAATTTCCATCCCCGGGGTATACTTGGAAAAATACCCATAACTTTTACTACAAGAATCCAGTTGGTCTAATTCCACTTCTGTACGAAAGCTAACTCAAAACTGGACATCTCATAATAAAATCATAATTAAACCTCTTCATCTTGGATTTTAACAAAATCAAATCCAAATACCAAATCAGGAATACATAACTTAGAAAAAAAATTATGTACCCAAATCTTCAAACAGAGCGCTCCAAATGACACAGACCCAACATTCTTCCCCCCTTAGGAAATTTAGTCCTCGAAATTTAAGGGAAGACCGAAAGTATCAAGCTTATACCTTTGCTCCCAAGTGGTTTTCGCACTGGCCTGGCGCTACCAACCCACTGCAATCAAAGGAACAGTCTTAGCGTGGAGCCTCTTCTCATGCTTGTCCCTGACCTCGATCCACTGCTCCACGAACGACAAATCCACCTCGAGGATGAGGCGATCGAACAGAAAGACTGAGCAGGATCGTGGACATAATGCCTCGGCCATGGGACAAGGACGACGTCGTGGGCATGAACCAGCTGTGGGGGAAAGGCTACATGATAAGCCACCTCCCCAATCCACTCAATGACGAGAAATGGTCCCATTAAAGAGCAAACTCAGCTTGCCCCGAACGTCGAAACAGAGGGTGCCCCTAAACCAGGACACCTTCTGAAAAATGCCATCGCCAAACCCAAAAGGGAAGCCCCTGGCGACGATGACCTGCGTAGCCTTCTGTCAGTTCTGGGAGGTGCAGATGTACACACGAACCAACCAGGCCACCGCAAGGTCAAACAACTAACTTATGGCCCCTCCAACTGGCGCTCCACAACCGTCCCAACACAAGGGAGGTATGAAACTGCGCCTGTAGAGTGCCCTCACAGATCCATCTGGGTGCTCGAATGGCAGTCGCTTGCAGGCATACCCCAACAAATGGGTAGTGCCTCACCCAACTGCCCTCATCATCGAGCACGCAGGCACATAGCATGTCCTCCAAGGTCCGAATCGTCCTCATTGACTGGCTGTCCATCGGCGATGAAACGCTATACTTAAATGGAGGCTCGCGCCAAAGGCTGCGCCACAACCTCAAAGTAACCCTCGCGTCTCAACCGAAAATAGCGCCGACTGGAGTGCCATGAAGACGAACAATCGCGAAGGTGAAAACCCACGTCAAGGCGTCCAGAGACTCAATCAGTCTGATAGGGAGGGAAACGCGGACTTAGTCAGTCGGTCAATGATCACCTAGACGGCGTCGTGACCCGAACGTGACATTAACGAGTCTGCAACCCCACTCCCACGTCCACTGAGGAATCTCGATGGACTGACGCTTTCCACGCGATGATGATTCTCGAACTTTGCCTGAGGGCATGCCAACCTGGGGAAACAAGGTCACCCACATCACCTTATCATCACACCACAGCAAACTCAACAAAGACTACCCCAAAGTAGTCCTCGGAAACCCAATAAAACTTTTGAGATCCACGAAGGCATCCGGCGCATTCGTCAACCCCGACGGCAGTACTTAAAACTCGTAGTGCCTGAACGGTCACGAAAGGCCATCTACGGGATGTCCAACTCTCGGATCTCCGACTTGTGGTACCCTTGTGCGAAGATCGATCTAACAGCAGACACTCGCTCCCAGAGCTGGTCCAATAGATCATCGATTCGCGGCAAAGGTAATTGATCTTCAACCTCCACGGGGAGATCAAAACAACACCACGAACAATTAAGTTCAGATTCTGCTCCTCGAGCATGGCTGGCGCTCATGATAACACTTACACACTAGGTAAGCCGCTCAACCGCACTTAATCCACAAGACACGCATTAAGGGGTCGTCGAACCTCGACAATGCCTATGCGACGTCATCTATCTGATAGGCGGTTGAGTCCCATCACGAACGCTAGCATTTCGTCTCCTTATTCGCAACCAATGTGGGGCAAACGCGACAGTATCCACAACTGTGCTTACATGCCGCCAGAGATAGGCCGCTCATCACAACCATTGGAACTCCGGCATCCTGCACTCCATGGGCAGATTCATCACGGGGAGTCCACGCTCTCGTCATCATTTAGCAACACCCTCCCGGTGTGGCCTCTACCTGGTAGCCTCCCAAGCCCGCTATCTCTGCCATATGGGTGCACCACAAGCATAGGATCTGGGAGCACCTCACAGGGCTCTGGCCTCAACCGGGCAGCTACAACACACAATGATTTATCGAAGCGACTCCAGATGCCACTATGGAACCCTGTCCACTAGCGATCGCCCACTGAGCTGCAATAGGACGCACCCAATCCCGATCGTACGCATCACCACACCCAACCGCGATGCATCGGAGCAAACTGCAAACCCACCCCTCCCAAACGGAAGGGTAAGAACTGGCGCTGAGGTGAGCCTTCGCTTAAACTCCAGGAAGCTCTCCTCGCAAGATGGGGACCATTCGAACCGGACATCCTTCCGAGCGAGGCGGTTAAGAGGTACAGCTATCTTTGAGAAACCCTCGACAAGCCTCCTATAATAACCCACCAAGCCCAGGAAGCTCCAAATCTCTGCGGGGTTCGACGGTCGACGCCAATTTAACACGGCGAGCATCTTATCCGGGTCCACAGATATGCCTTTGCCAGAAAATCACGTGGCCCAGAAAGGCCATACCCTCCAACCAAAACTCGCACTTAATCCACCATCAATTTGATGCTTCTAAGGTAGTCCTTGACTGGGAAAAGAAACCTTGGCAGGGCACCATGAGGTCCCGATATAGGATACCCCGACAACCAAACGAGGAACACGGAGTACCCTAGCCCGGGTCTCAACGCTGACCCTGCAAGGCCCCTCATCCAGAGTAGGAAGTCTGGAAGAAGACATCACCCTTAAAGAACACTACTAACCCCACTGGATCATCTACATCTAGATAATCACCCATCGATATCCTTCAACATCCATCACAAGACCGGACCCAACATCTTTGGGAACGGTCGAACAACAATTGGGTCACGAGACGTCGCGTCTTCGCCTCATCCACACCCTCACTCCCGAAAGGAGGAAACTTGGGACTTTGGGAGAGACTTAGACTGCTCTACACCCCTGGTCCACCGGTAGCCTCTCCCCGCTCCGTAGCTTACCTGGTACAGGATAGCCTGTCTAACGCCGGGGCTGTACTACACGGATCTGACGAAGGGGAGAACGATTCCACGCTCGCGACATCATTCATTAATCCTTTTCCGGGTTAGCCTCTACCTGGCATACTCCCACGATCAGTACCCCTCCGACTGCATCGGTGGTACCTACGGATGGGAATTCTCTGCCAGGACAGCTACAACCCGGCCTCCTCAACTCGAACAACCACTCTCAATACTCGCGCTGCAGCCTCTAGCTCCACCTCCCTCACCAGGGGATCCTGAACTTTCACCGCTGGAATCACCACGGGACTGGGGGTACTTCGGGTACCACTGGCGGATCTGCCATCAAGGGGACCTGTGGAACTGCATCACGGGCCGCCCGCAGCTCCTGAATCTCCCGTGCCTGCTCTGCCAACACTCTAGCCTGGGCCTCCAGTGCCCTCACCTGAGTCTCCACCAAATCTGTTATCCGAGCGAACGCACGTTTCCATGCAGGAGGCTCCTGCACCGATCCTGGCCTCACAGCCGTGGACTCTCCAGTAGCATCCTCGCCTCTGGTAGGTCCGGAAACCTCCAAAGGTCGAGAGGGACCATGTCCGCGCCGTTCTCTGCGAGGAGGCATATCAGCAACCCAAGAAAACCAGACACTAGGATCAGAATACTCATATAGAAATCCTAGGACTCATCTCTACGAAAAGAAGACCATTGGCTCTGACAGGACCAGGCTCTGATACCAACTTTTGTCACGCCCCAGGGCGGCCGTCCCCGGGACGCGGCAAGTGTATATATGATATCAGTCTAAATAGGAGTTCAATAACATACTCACACAACAGCTAAAATGACAACACAGACAAAAGCAGGGCTGACATGATATATACACAAATAGCGGAAGCTAAAAGACTGAATCTGTAACTCAAAGACATATTACAGACTGGTACATAATCAACTGTCCTGTGAGAGCCAATATATACAAAGACATCCAAATATAATACAAACGCGTGCCCAAGCATGGAATATAATACATACAATCAAAAGGGATGCTGATAGCCTCTAACACTCGCGGGACGTGGCGCTGCTCCGCTACTGATGAAATCCCTCGGGGAGCTCCTCCTCTAGATCCGACTCAGATAGCACTGAAGAAAAATATTATGCGAGGGGTGAGCCACACGCTCAGTGAATAGCACAACCCATGCATCACAATTTATATTAACCACCAGATATTATTAACCACAATCACATTATTCAAGCCTCAAGGTGGCAAGAACTACACTAATCCAGTGGGTCGCTATCGCCAACTCACTACACCCTCACCCTCACCCCTCAATAGGTGACATAGGCTATTGGGACTTACTAGGCTGATAATCATCCTTACACAAACACTTGGGGGGGCAGAGGAAAAGAGAAGGAGAGACCAGATGATGTTGATAATATTTTGGCTATTACACAAACACTTGGGGGGGCAGAGGAAAAGAGAAGGAGAGATTAGCTGATAATATTTTGGCTATTATCAAAATATCTTAAGGAGAATTTACTAAGTCGCCCTCCGACTAGAAATTCTGCGTAAGCTTCACTAGAAAAGCTATAAATTCTCCGATACAGCTCCGAATTGCTTGATTCCAAGACCGATGGAAAGCTAAGAAGATTATCTACAACTTTCATGTTCATGGCAAGATCAGATAATCTCTCCAGCTAATCCAAAATTAGAGCTAAACATGGAACAGGGCTGCTGCCAGAATTTCCATCCCCGGGGTATACTTGAAAAAATACCCATAACTTTTACTACAAGAATCCAGTTGGTCTAATTCCACTTCTGTGCAAAAGCTAACTCAAAACTGGACATCTCATAATAAAATCATAATTAAACCTCTTCATCTTGGATTTTAACAAAATCAAATCCAAATACCAAATCAGGAATACATAACTTAGAGAAAAAAATTATGTACCCAAATCTTCAAATAGAGCGCTCCAAATGACACAGACCCAAGATGCGCAGCCCTGCGCCTACCCGCGCGTACTGTGCCCCTGCGCAGCACCCCATGCACACGCCAGCGCACCCGTCTACGCGCGCCCGAGCCCTTCCCACCACCTTCCTCAGCCCTCCACACCCCTAACACACATGCATACTCCATAACACACCCTAACCAAGCATCTAAACAAGAAAAAAGGGAGGAGAAGGACTCGCCCAAGAGAGGAGGAACAATGGCAGGAACTCGGGTGCCCTTCGGGCACTGAATCGCCACCACCAAGACCACCACCACCAAGATCTCCCTCAGCCCTAGCAAAGGCTGAAATCAGGGGAGAAATGGGACCATGAGGGGAGGTAGAGAAAGGGGGAAACCAAAAATAAAACCATGGGAAGGTAGATCAAGTCCTCACCTTCCTTTTTCCCTTCAATGGCTTTTCTTTTCTTCCACTCCTACTAGCTCTAATGGGGGAATTAAAGAGAGGGGATGTGAGGGTTTGTGTGTGAGAGAGATGGGGAGAGAAGAAGAAGAAGAAGGGGTGCACGCCCACTTAAGGGGCCACACACACACTTACACTTAGGGTTTTTTGTCATTTTTGTGAACTTTGACCTTAGTCAACCCATCCACACAAACAAACAAAACCAATTGACCAAGTCAAGGGTCAAACTTGACTTGGTCAAAGTCATCTTTGACTTGGTCAAGTCTCCCATGACTTCCCGCTTGGTCAAAACCCGGATACGATTCGGAACTGTGAAATTCTGAAACGTTACCGGAATTCGATGAAATTTTCGTGAGTGGCTTGAAATGGCACCAGGACACATAATGTGCAGTTAGATTTTCAATCGGAGTTCTCAAGCTCATGATGATAGCCAAAAGTCTGAAATTTAGCGGTTCCGATCGAAAAAAAAGAAAAAGTTGAAAAACTGCCAGAATGCTCCAATGGTGACCAGAAGGCTAAAAGTGACACATATATAACATTCTTCCCCCCTTAGGAAATTTTGTCCTCAAAATAAATACAAAAACATCTAGGAAGGGAAAAGATGCGGATATGCGCCACGCATGGCGTCCTCGCTCTCCCAAGTGGCCTCGGCACCTGAACGGTGCTGCCATCGCTCCTTGACCAACTGTACGGTCTTGGTGCGGAGCCTCTTCTCGCGTCGGTCCAGGATCTCGATCGGCTGCTCCACGAATGACAAGTCCGGCTCGAAGACGAGCGGCTCGAATGGGATGACGTGAGCAGGATCGTGGACGTAACGCCTCAGCTGCGAGACATGGAAGACGTCATGGGCCTGAGCCAACTGTGGGGGCAGAGCTATGCGATAGGCCACCTCTCCAACCCGCTCGAGGATGAGGAACGGCCCGATGAAATGCGGACTCAGCTTGCCCCGCACACCGAAACGGAAGATGCCCTTCATCGGGGACACCTTCAGGAAGACATGGTCACCAACCTCGAAGGCGAGCTCACGGTGACGATGATCGGCGTAGCTCTTCTGACGGCTCTGAGCGACTCGGATACGCTCGCGAATTGTCTTGACCATCTCTGAGGTCTGGTGGATGATCTCTGGTCCCTCCAACTGGCGCTCTCCGACCTCGTCCCAACACAAGGGGGACCTGCAGCTACGGCCATAGAGCGCTTCGTATGGAGCCATCCTGATACTCGAGTGGTAGCTGTTGTTGTAGGCAAACTCCACCAACGGAAGATGCCTCTCCCAACTGCCCCCAAAGTCGAGAATGCAAGCTCGCAGCATGTCCTCCAGGGTCTAAATCGTCCTCTCTGACTGGCCGTCCGTCTGCGGATGAAACGCTGTACTAAAGTGGAGGTTCGTACCGAGGGCGTGCTGAAGGCTACGCCAGAACCTCGAAGTAAATCGCGCGTCTCTATCAGAAATGATGCTGACGGGAGTGCCATGGAGACGAACAATCTCGGAGACAAACAACTGCGCCAGGGTGTCCAGAGAATCGGTGAGTCGGATGGGGAGGAAATGAGCGGACTTAGTCAGTCGGTCGACGATTACCCAGATGGCATCGCGACTCGAACGTGACCTCGGCAAACCCAAAACGAAGTCCATGGTGATCTGCTCCCACTTCCACTGAGGAATCTCAATGGATTGCAGCTTCCCCGCAGGACGCTGATGCTCCGACTTCACCTGCTGGCATACCAAGCAACGGGCAACGAAACGGCCAATATCCGTCTTCATCCAGCGCCACCAGTAGCCACGACGAAGGCCCCTGTACATCTTCGTGCCACCAGGATGCACTGTGTACCTCGAACGATGGGCCTCGTCCAAGATCTTCTGCTTCAGCTCTGCGTCGTCAGGAATGCATACTCGACCTCTGAACCGTAGGATCCCGTCCTCGCGAATCTGGTAGTCCGGACGCTCGCCCCGGGCGACGCCTTCAGAGAGGACTAGAAAGTGAGGATCCTGCCTCTGAGCCGTGCGGATCTCGTCGAGAAGAACGGGCTGCACCACTAGCCAGGCCAAATAGCCACCCGCAGGCAACGGGTGACCCGGGTTCGATCCCCGGCAACGGCGCCAAAAACTTGATTGAATATTTAAGTTGTTATTAATTACCGCAAGTGCACGGATCGTTACAGAAGTATAGATCTAGCAAATACGGGTCGAACCCACAGAGAATTGTTCAAATCAAATTATTAATCAATTTAACTAATCGAACTAGAAAGAAAGATTGATGAAGTTATTTATTTATTTATTATTATTATTAAAAAGAGAATATTAATATGAAAAG